>OY992539.1:85757336-86357336 GCA_963921195.1 Pegoplata infirma
TTATTACTTAACGAACTTTTTTTTTAATTAAATTTAGATTTTGTTTTACATATTTTAAAGCTTTTTTGTAAAGATTTTTTTCCTATTTCTCAGTTTTTTTTTTTTTTCATTTCCGTTTTCTTTCTTATGTATCACACAAAATATGAGTTAATTTAGGGTTATGTTGAAAAAAAAATGTGTTTTTTAGTAATTCGCTCATAACTTTTAAAATACTTAACCGAGCGTTTAAATCGGTTTCGGAGTATTGCCAAAAACGTGATTTCAACAGACAGACAGACAGACAGACGGACAGACAGACAGACAGACAGACGGACATCGCTAGATCGACTTAAAATCGATCAAAGATCATGAATATATATACTTTATGGGGTCCTAAACCAATATTTCAATGTGTTACATACGGAATGACAAACTTATATATACCCTCTATCACCAGAGTGGAGGGTATAAAAAGTTTAAATGCCTCAAAATCACCAACTTCACATGCGTGTCAAAAAAAAATCTAGCTCTGAACTAAAAAACCCATTTTTTATGGAAAATGTCAAATTTCATTTGCTTTCATTCCGATTCGAAAAGTTCGATTTTGTATTACTGTGTAATTGATGTTTAATATAATTAAATGTGATGTTTAATTGCCTCCATTTTGATATTCTTAATTGTTAGCTAGATGCGTAAGAGATGTATATTATTAGCACAACTTACTTGGAACAATTTTTCTGCATACTACCATGACCCATCATTCGTAATTCCTTTGATATGTTACCATTCACTTGCAAGCGATTACGAGATTTTTTATGCTGGTATAAAAAAAATGAGAAAAAGGAAAACAAAGGAAGCAATGTCATATAAAATACTTAATAAACATTAGTTTAATTTAAATTTAAATTTTACTAAATTAAAAAAAAATCGTAAAATGAATTTTGAAGACAAAATAGTGCGATTTCGCTCAAATTGATTTAGAAATGGGATAACAAATTCCATCTTTTGCATATGGGACACTCCATGCCAAAACAAAGAATCTTTTTTTTTTATTTTCACACTTTTTTTTTAATTTTTAGTACCTTTAGAATACTCTATTGTGCTAAATTTTCAAATTTTTTTGATGATCCGTTCAAAAGATATCGAATTTTCAAAAATTCATAGTTTGTTACTGTACTTAAACCAAACAAAATTTTTTCAAAACAAACTGACAAAATGATACTTTTAAAAATTTGCTCCAACCACTCTTACCGCCATTAGATTGCCCATGACATGCAGTCAAATGAATGACCAACCCGCAATATTTTTTTAATTCAAATATTTTCTCAATCTCCATTATCGCATAAGAATTGCCTTTAGGCAATCTCCATGAGACAATGGGGTTGCGACTCCTACCGCTTGCACGTTGCGTCCCAGAGGGGTCATTAGAAAGACCGACCCCAAAAAATCTGAAAATTTTTCAGGAAGCAATTTTCAAACGGTTTTTGGTTTTTCAAAGTGTTCGAATTGCCATGGATTGCCCCATATATATTTGGGAATTGCAAATTATTCTCAATTTGTTATATAGTATTATCGAAACATTTCGATTTTTCGAATTATGGTGGTCTGCAATCAACTTTTCAGCTTAGCGAGTTAGCACTGTATTTAGATTTGAAAAAAGTTTTTTATAACCTACCGGTCTGTAAATATCACCCGGTACTATTAAATATGTTTCAATTTGATGATCTTTTAAATAAGAATTTCTTTCAGCTCCTTTGCCCTGTTCAACTTCATAATCACCATCAAGACATTTTAAAGTTTCCTTTGTAATGTGAACTCGTCTAAAATACAGAAAATAGAAAAATAAATATTTAATAATAAAGTTTTAACAAATGAAATTTTCACTTAAACAATTTATATTTAGTTTTTTGTTAGCAAAAACTTTTCTTTGTGTAACTAAATACCCAGCCAGGAATTGACGACGGTACAAAATATAAAAATCTCTTTGCAGAAATATCGAAAAGTATTTAAACAAATGGACTTGTAAAGCACTTTGTTTACACAAAATACTACCCTTTGTTGATACACCCTGCTAGAAAAGTGGCCGGTCCCTTATAGGTCACTTGACTGGTCACTAAAGGTGTCCTTACGACTAAGGTAATTTTTCAAAATCACTTCTTAATACCTGGTAGGGTCCTAAATTGTAGTTTAGTATCTTAAAATTAGTGAGCCAAAATTTGGGGACAATCGGATAAAAATAACTCGTGCCGAAAATGGATTGAAGTTTTTGGACACTCTTATGTAATGAAAAAACCCTTTTTTTCTAGTTTTTGGAAAAATATTGGTATATGATATTTTTTGTTAATTTTTTTGTTAAACAATATGAAAATGGTAATTAATTACCTTTCCAAAAAGCTTAAAGAAATTCAAATCGGATAAAAAATAAGCATTTTACGCATACATGCCCCAGACCATTGCATGGTTTTTAAAGCCAGAATTTAAAAATTTTCAAAATTTTTAGGCAAAAAAAAAATAAATTGTATTTTATTATCTCATTTAAAACACGTTATAGATAAAAACTAAAAGATATGGTAGACCAGCTTTTTTTTTCATTTGGCATGGGTAGTGATATAATTTCCGCGGATTCCAAAGAAAATGTGTTTTTCGATAATAATTTAGCAAATATGGAAAAAATTTTTCTGTATTGTACAATACGAAGTGTAAAACATAAATTCAGTTAATTTTTGGGGAAATCGGCCATCTTTAACCCCTTTTCGACGAGGTGAAATGACAAATTTGGGGCATTATACATTTCTATAATACAAAATACGTGCTATCCGATTTCTCAAAAGTTACAGAATTTACGTTTTACACTTCGATCCGTACAATAGAGCACACATTTTCCAACATTTGCTAAATTATTGTACAGGGTGGTCCAATAACTGGTATCTTTTTAAAACATGCAATGAAATGAACAATACTCAATACTTTTGAAACCTTATGGCTTTATTTGAAAGAGCAAATATTCCCATTATTTATGGCAAACGACTTCATTCATGCGGTTGCCTGGGTTAGCTCCGGAGTAGCTCATTCTCGGCACCCATTTTTCTAATGTTTCTGGTTCTATCTCACGAATGGCTTGAACGATATTCGTCGAATGGGCCTAGAACATTTCTGGATTTCCCATGTTGCATGAATTTTTAACGAGACCCCTCAAAAAAATTTTAAAAGTTTTTAATCGGCAGCTCTGAAGTGATCAATTGTCACCGCGAGTATGGCGAAAAACACGATTTCCGAACTAAGTGCGCAAAATATCGATTGTTTGATGGACTGTGGGACATATTGCGACATCCTTCTGAAAATAAATGTCATCCAAGTTGGTATATTCTATTACGGCCAACAAAAAGTCGGTAATCATAGCTATGTAGCGCTCATCTTTGACGAAAATGGGAGTTTCAGCTGTATTTTTGAAAATATTATGTAATGATGCTGATACTCAAATCTATTGCTTTCTATAGATGAATTGGATTCTTTACAATACCTTGCGAGTTTTACGATCCCAATATGTACCAATTTGTTTGTTAACATAACCTCATTTGAGTGCCTTATTTCGGTTAAAAACTTTTTTTCGAAAAATGTGCAGTTTGGCAGCGCAGTACTGCGCTACAACGCGATACAGCGGAGCAAGCCGAAGACGCATCAATGAAGTCGTTTGCCATAAAAAACGGGAATGTTTGCTCTTTCAAATAAAGCCAGAAGGTTTCAAAACTATTGAGTATTGTTCATTTCATTGCATGTTTTAAAAAGATACCAGTTATTGGACCACCCCTTAGAAAAACGCATTTTATTTGGAATCCGCGGAAATTTTATCACTACCCGCGCCAAATAAAAAAAAAGCTTGACTACCTATCTGCTATTTTTAATCCTAAAAATTTGTTCAATTTGATCATAAAGTAAAATTAAATTTTTATTATTTTTTTGCCGAAAAATTTTGAAAATTTTGTAATTCTGGCTTTGAAAACCATACAATGGCCTGGGCACGTATGCGTAAAATGCTTATTTTTTATCCGATTTTAATTTTATTAGTTGTTTTGGAAAGAAAATTTAATACTATTTTCACATTATTTCACAAAAAATTTAACAAAAAATATCAAATATCAATATTTTTCCAAAAACTAGAAAAAAATCGTTTTTCGTTCATATAAGAATGTCCCAAAACGTCAATCCATTTTCGGCACGAGTTATTTTTAGCCGATCGTCCCCAAATTTTGGCTCACTCATTTTTTGATACTAAAGAACAATATAGGACCCTACCAGGTATAAAAAGGCGATTTTCGTTTTTAAGGACACCTCACTGGTCACACGGACAAAATGATATATCACAAACTTGACATATTTCATATAAAAATATGAGTGTAAGCTTTACTCACACTCACGTTGACTCACACTCACGAAACTCTTGTTTATACAAAATAACTTTAAAAAATTAAAATTTCAAAAATCTAACAAAGTTTTTAGCAAAATACAAAAAATTGGCTTTTCGTCCCGAAAAAAGCAAAAAAAATTTAAAATTTGGCTAAACTTTAAATTTTGCTGAAAATTTTGAAAGATTTTGAAATTTTAGTTTTTGAAATTTTTTTTGTATAAATAAGAGTTTCGTGAGTGTGAGTGAAGCTTGCGTGAGTGCACGTGAGTGTGAGTTGTATTAAATTTACTCACGTGACTGTAAGTGAGTGTGAGTTGAAAAAAAATGTCCGTGAGTGAGTGTGCGTGATTCAAAAATTCCTATCGTGAGCGTGAGTGTGAGTCAAAAATCACTCACGCTCCCATATTTAGTAGGCACCACCTTATTTTTCTGCCTGGGAAACACACAAGTTTAATAATTGCCATTGTATTTTGATTGTTGGAATTTTGGGAAATGAAAAAATTAAATTTCGTTAAAAGTGCTTTTATTTAAATTGTTTCTGTTGCTTGAATGTGGCATGTCTCTGTATCAAATTTGCATGTTTTTTTGTAGTTTGGCACATCCGCATAGTCCTTTTTTGCCACGTTAAATTGAATGACATATAAAAGAACAATGAGAAAAACGACAATGTGGGAAATTGTGGACAAGTTTTTAAGTGGTTAGTTAAAATTCTGTGAAGCAAAACTTAAAACTCAATATAGTGAAAACAAAACTCAATATAGAGGAAATATTTAAAATACCAAATAAGAGGTTTTTATGGTCATACAACGATTTTCATGAAATTTGAGTAACCCGTGTGAAAACGGATTAGAAATAATTAAAAAAAAATCTAGTGTTAAATTCGACTGTGCCAATTTTTTTTTACCAGTGCACTATGGTTCCAAATCAGTGGTCGGCATCAATTGCACATGGATCCCGAACACATTCGGCTATTTACATGTATTCAATACGAATGTGTACAAAATTCACAACTAAGAGCATAAAAATACAACAACAAGCAGGTTGATGTCGCTTTGTTTGAGAAATACACCAACACATGCATATGTATATTCATGTACCAATGCATTCATATGCTCTCTTTCTGCCGACCACTGTTCCAAATGCATATTTTTTGGCAGAAATTAAAAAAAAGAATTTAACAAATTTCCAAAAGCTTATACAGTTTCTCAATGGCAACACTCCAAGCCATTAAGAAAGTATAATGAAAAAAATTTGATGGCAATACTGTCAGTCTGCCAGGGTTTCAAAGTTGATAGTTTTAAGGCGTATTATTTAATCGGGATCAAAACCATATTACAATGTATACTAACAGCAAATGGGAAAAAATAAAATTATAAAAAGTCTTAAAAGGAAAATTGAAGCCGAAGGAAAGTAGTTCTTATTACAAACTCCAATTTTTAATTCCATGCATCTTTGGCGTTATTCTTGGGGGTTGCGGTTTTAAGGATTTGAAGCCAAAATAGCCTATGTCTTTCGTGGACAAAAAGTTGTGTTTGGGCACGAACTTGCATGAGTCTTTAAAAAATAAAAAAATTTTTACAAAAAAAATTTCCGAAAACAATTTTTTTTTTTCAATTTTTTCTTTTATTTGAAAATCAGTCTTTGATTGCGTTAAGAGACAAAAAAACATTCCAGATTCAAAACTAGCGACTTTGCTTCATTTTTGGAATTTATGACAAAAAAAATTGATTTGGAACCATAGTGCAGTGATTAATCGACTTTTTACACGTAAACAACCCGAACGTCAACAAAAATATAAACAGAGAGCGTAAAAAATCAAAAAAAAAACGATTGCTTGTCAGCATTTAACGAATCATGTCTTTGTCGCTTTGTTTGATAAGTATGAATCAATAACACTGTGTTACGCCAAAAATATGCAGGGGTTCTAATCTGAAAATTCGAGTTGGTTGGAGTCCATAAAGTACGGAGGTACTCATAGTTTTTCTCGATCACTTCGTTAAGTACTTTTTTTATTAGCAAATGTGTTAAAAAAATCTTTTATTGAAAATAAAACCAAAAAATTCACAATCGGTTTAAAATTGGCTGAACTACGGTCCCTTAATTTAAAAAAAAAAACAATTTTTTTTTCTAAAAAATTGCACTTTCTTTTTGTTCTTTGTTGATCGTGAGTCATTAAAATATTTTTCTTTTAGTTTTGTAAATAAATAGTATTAAATTTAGCTCTCAACCATTAAATCTCCATTTCTTACTTTATATGCCTATTTAAAGAAAATCGCCAAATTCCCATTACAATGGCATTTCCAGTATATTTTAACTTAACCGATCTTAATTTGTACCGAAAAATTGACCCTGAATGCTTTAGTAAGGGTTAAATAAACTTGTTGTTTAACGTGTATGTCTCTTTTTGGTTTTGTTCTTGACTTGACATCACATTGTACATAATTGCTATTGCAAACACCAACATCTCACTATACGACATTTGTTATTTCCTAAGAATAAGCTGCTAAGCGAAATGCCGTATTAAAATAGTTGACCAAATCTGTATAAACGTATGTACGTACAAACACACGTTTAAAAAAAAAATCCATTTTCGCAGGTAGAAAAACTTTATATCTGAGGCTTTTTTGTAAGACAAATTCGCCATACATAAAAGGTCTCTGAGACATTTTTTTGTAGAGAAAAGGTTAGATTTTGAAGAGTTTTTCGTAGAGAGAAGGTCTGAAATTGGAAAAGGTCTCCAGTTCTGAAAAAATTTTTGTATAGAAAGGCTTTCCGATTCTGACATTTTTTTTCGTATAGAAATTGTCTTAAATTCTGAAAAAATTTTCATATAGAAAAGGTCTCAGATTCTTTAACATATTTCGTATATAAAAGGTTCCAGATTCTGATAAATTTTTTTGTATAGAAAAGTCTCAGGTTCTAACACATTTTTCCTACTAAATAAGTTTCAGATTCTGAGACAGTTTTCCTATAGGAAAAGTCTGAGACTTTTTATTGAGATTCTGAGACTTTTTATTGAAAGTGTTCCAGATTCTAATATATCTTTTCCATTGAAATGTTTAAGAATCTAACATATTTTTAATGTTTTCCTGTTTGTACTACAAAACTCGGAAAAGGTTTTAAATTCAAAGACATATTTCCCAAAAGATAAAGATTTAGATTCTAAGACATATTTATCAAAAAAAAAGTTTAAGATTCTGAGAAATTTTGCGCATAGCAAAAGTCTCAGATTATGAGAAATTTTTCATGTATAAAAGGTCTTTGATTCTGATGAATATTTCAAATAGAAAATGTTTTAGATTCTTAGACATAAGATTTTTTTGTATAGATTCATAGACATTTTGTTAAATAGAAGAATCCTCAATCTAAAACTTTTGAGGCTCAAATGCCGAGATTTCTTAGAAACTTTTTTAAATGTTAGTGGCTACAAGTCTCAGAAAAGATTTCAGGTCTCGTATAGAAAAAGCCTCAGATTCTGAGACCCTTCTCCCATAGCAAAAGTCTCAAATTTTAAAACATTTTTCGCAGAGAAAATGTCACAGAATCTCGGACCTTCTCCCATTGATAAAGTCTTAGCATCTGCGACCTTTTTTGCAATTACAAAAATTCTCAGATTGTGAGATATTTTTCTTATAGTAAAAGCCTCACATTATAAGGCCTTTTTATATAGAAAAAATCTCAGATTTTAAATGCTTTTTCCCATAGAAAAAATTTCAGATTCATGAAAATTATTTTATAAGAAAATCATGGTTTTAATTTGAACCATGAAAAACCATGAAAACTATTTCGAGCTGGAAGAGTAAAACAAAATGATAATTTTGTTTTTTTTTCTCTTAGATTCTGAAACGTTTTTTACATAAAAATATTCTCAAATTGTTGAAAATCATTTTATTAAAATATCCTTGTTTTAATTTGGTAAAGAAAAATTAACTTTAACTACAACACTCCTAATCAAAATTTTTATTTGTTGTGCATTGTTTAAATTCAAATTCCTTGAAATCTGCGAAACTCAATTTTAACCGATTTTCAATCGGTTTTTTAAGAGATAAGACTCATATATCTCAAATCAAAAAAAAAAAAACCATGGAAAATCCAATGTAAAACACAAACACTATAATTTCATAAAACTTAAATTTTTGAATTTCGAGTTTTTAACACATTTGCTAAAAAAAAAAACGGTGACAGGACATAATCCCCACGGACATTACTCCCGAACACATCACGGTCATAATCTCTATATTAATTTCGGGGACTATGACCTTTTCCAAAACGGCCATACTCCTTATCGGGATTATGTCCATGGAGTTTGCAATCCCTAAGTCAAGCCGAAGGTCGGCTACGCAGAACAACTTCTTAGACAAAAAAAAAAACTAAACATTTTTTGGGACTATGACCAACCAGTATAGCGGACATAATTCCTGTACTGGGTAGTATGGCCATTTTTTACGTAGTCATTATCCCCATAAATCTGGGAATTATGTATATTTTTTATTGGGGTTATGTCCAAATTATTTTCAGTCATAATCCCCACTAATATTATGGGTATTATTACCGAAATGAATTTATAATCCCCATAACAAAAAAGGGGATTATGTCCTTGAGGACTATGTCAAGTCACCTAAAAAAAGTACTAAACGAAGTGATCGAGAAAAACTATGAGTACTTTTGTACTTTATGGATTCCAAACAACTCGAACTTTTATATGAGAACCTCGCATTTTTTTGTAGCACGGTGTTATTATTGCCTTTGGAGAATAAGTAGTGTTTCATGCAATATGTAAGTACATACTATTGCAAAAATTTTCTGGGGGTAATGTCTGTGGGGAATATATCCGGCCACCTGCAGTTTGATTGCCAAAAAATAAAAAAAACAAATCGTAACCCTTTTAAAGTAAAATAAAGGATTTTTTCTATGCGTAAATATATGCTTTCATTTTTTGTTACAAATAATTTCAACAATATTCTTGAAAAGTTATCGCGCCAATTGTCTTTAAAAAAAAAAAAATAGTTTTGTTTTTTTTTTTTTCTTGATAGCATACTTAATACGCACTATTGAAGTGCTGTTATTTAAACATTTTTGTATGCACAAAAATACTTTTGTAACTACGAATCTCATTTCATTCATATAACTAAAATCTTAACAAAGTTTCTTAAGGTGTTATGACACTTGCTTTTTTTGTATTATTTATACCCTCTAATCTAGTGATACACTCAAAGAAAAACTCTGTCAAAAAATCAGTTTAATGACTTTCAATTGAAGGGCTTATTGTAAATACTCGATAAGCAACATTTCATTTTATGGTGGGTTTGGCCTTAAAACTTTTAAAGTAATGTTGATTATAGAACTTTTGCAAAACTTTTATTTTCAATATACACTCAAACAAAAAAAAAACTGTAAAGTTAGCAAAAAAAGCTTGTAAACCTACAAGAAAATTTGCTGATTTTGAACCCACAATTTTTTTGGTAAAGTTAGCAAAACCGTTTTGCTAAAAATTAGTTAACTGAAATAATTTTTATTTCAACTTACAATTAGTTCATACACATTTGAGGACCCCATTGGGTTCGGACCCAATAGGTCCAGACCCCGATGGGCCTAGACCTAGTTGGGTTCCTTAAAAATCGTCATAGTTTTTGATCCAAAATTTGTGTCCGTTTCGCTCTACCTTGCTTAGTTTTCCAGATACGTGATTTCAGGGGATCACTGGGGTCTTGAGAATTAAAAAACTCGATAACTTCAAAAATATTACTCGGAGAGCTTTTGGTTATTTTTGTTCTACGTGTTGAGAGCTACAAAAATTCTTTTGGACTTTTTGTTGTGTCGGCAATATTTACCGAGATATGAGCATCTTAAAATTTTCGGGAATGCTAACTTTTTTGGATCCAAAGTTAGGTCCCATTAGGGTCCACACATGTGAAGAGGACCCGCGAAAGTATGGAGATTCTAAGAACCAAAAATGCCCTCCATTTTGCTCTATCTGGCTTAGTTTCCGAGATAGCTCCATTTTAAGTGTTCGGAAAATAAAAAAAAATTTACCATTTATTTTTGCTAATGTTAGCAAAAAATCTTGTAAAAATGTTGTCAACTCAATTTCAAATTTAGCAAAAGAAATTAGTTCAAAGTTTGTTTAAAATTGCTAATGTGCTAAATGAAGTTTACAAGAATTTTTTGCTAACATGCTAATCTCAACTAAAAATTTGCTAAAAGTTAGCTAACTAGCATTAGCAAAAAAAAATTAGTAAATCTACTAACGTATTTTTTTGAGTGTACTTGTACGAAGGGTTAAAGCAAGACCTCTGCCATAAATCTGTCAATGGAACATCAGCAGAAGGCGAAAAACATGAAAAAATAAAATGTTGCTGATCAAGTTTTTGCAATAAGCTCTTCAATTTAATTTAGCAAACTTTCAACAGACTTTTCTACTAAAATTGATATTTTTACTAAAATCTCTGCCATTTAGTGTTAACAAATAGCAGAAACTTTACTGCGTTTTTACTGATTCTGTTTGCTGAATTTAAAAATATTTTTGAACATTTTTTAATTATAAAGAAATAGTCTAATTTTTTTTCAAGAAAACTTTCTAACAAGGGAAGTCTCCCTGGTGTCACCCTCCGATCTTCATAAAATTTGGATTAAAATTAATTCGACACGTATTTTTTTTTTAGCGGCCCAAACTCGCTTTTAGGGGGGTCAATTGACTAATTTCAGTTTTTTTACGATTTACGCCTATTTAAACAAAATTAATATAGGCATGTGTGGTATAAAATTAAAGGTATTAAAAATACCCATCTCGTGGTGCTAACAACGGGCCAAAGAAGTCAATATTTTTCGACTTATTAACAAAAATGTCATAAAATTTTGGTATTTTACTCAATATGACGAAAAGTTGTGCATGTTTGGAAACGTTCTTTGCACACGTAGATAGGTTTTCAAAAGACCTTTCATTTGGTATGTAACATGACTAGGTTTCTTTGCATAATATAGGGACTTCCCTTGTAAACCCAGTTTTTGAAAAATTTAAAAACCAAAAACGCAATTTTCTTAGTTATATACAGTAACTCGCAGCTTATTTCGTGTGTGAGATATCAGTTAGCAATCCATTTAAGACAAAGTTTCCAATAATACACCTAATTATTATCACACGAGTATCTTTGTTAAAAGTGCTGTGTAGGTAATTTATCGAGCTTTAATTTAAGCTCAATGGCGTCCAGATTGAGTAAATATTAATCGTGCTACGAGGGTCGAAATGGAAATTGAAATTATTGAAAGACGTTGTTTAGAAAATTTCTTAAAAATACTTTTAGGTCAATTTTCCCAAGCTCAAACATTAAAAATTTAAAAAATTGTCCAATAGTATATACTCATTTATCAACTAATTTTTCCAATGACCCAAACTAAAATCAATATTTTTAAAATACAGTCGAAGAAATCCGAATTTTTTGACCTCCAATTCTTTTGACCACCAATTTTTTTGTAAACAAAGGAAATGTTCAATTATTTTTATATCTCTTTACTATACACTTAGGTGCACTAAAATTATTAAACAATTAAATCTGTTCTTTGTTTACCGATAATTGGTGGTCAAAAGATTGGAGGTTAAAAAATTCGGATTTCTTCTACTGTGTTTTAAAAATTTTGATTTTAGTTTGGGTCTTTGGAAAAATTATTTAATAAATGAGTATTAACTATTGGACTATTTTTTATTTTTTTATGTTTGAGCTTGGATAAAATCGACCTAGAAATATTTTTAAGAAATTTTCTAAAAAAGGTCTTTCAATAATTTCAATTTCCAGTTCGACCCTCGTAGCACATTTAATATTTAGACAATCTGAACGTCATTAAGCTTTAATTAAAGCTTGATTAATTACATACACAGGACTTTTTACAAAAATACTTATTTGATAATAATTAGGTCTATTTTGGTTAACTTTGTCTTGAATGAATTGCTAACTAATATCTTTCACACGAAATAAGCTGCGAGCCACCGTATATGGCTATTTATACAACCTTTTCAGAAATTCACGGGACACATGTTTTTCTGTAGCGGGACGTTTGGTGTGGAATGCCTCATATTGAATTATTCTTTCGAACCTGTAATTTGTTTCTGTCCGGAAAAAGCAAATGTCATAAGAACTTTTACACCTGCAAAAGTCTGAAGTATCTAAAACAGTTGTATGCGTATCACGACAGTGTTGGGAACACCTCATATAGTTTGTTATTAATCGTAAAAGTTTCTTCAGATGTTACAAGATTTTGTTAAAGTAGATTCTTATTTATTTTAGCTCGAACGTTTTCTTCTCTCGTGTGTTTTTTTTTGCAAGTCATAAAGTTTTTATAAGAACAAAGTTCAAACACATTTGTGTAGTTAATATTTTGCATAAAAGAAATTACTTTAAGTAAAAATGTTGTTTGTGAACTAAATATTCGCAGGAGTTCATACCATTTGTTCGTTTAAGTTTTTCGACATCCTTTTTGAGTTAAATGTCCTTGTAAAGGTATATATTGTTGTTGACAATAACTATGTTGTGTAAAAGTGTGTACAAAATTAATTTTTAATTATTTTTCCAGACATAGTAATTTTATACGCTAAAAAAAAATTTTAGAAAAAAATAAATTATTAAAAACTTAAAGAAAAAATTATAAATAAAAATCTAAGTTTAAGATTTTTCAAGTAATTGGTACCATTTAAATGTTTTTTTTTTCAAACATTTAACCACAATTTAAGTTGTAAAAATTTATAAATTTCAGATATTTTTTTGAGTGTATAGCTTAATTAGCATTTCAAAAGTCTAAAAATATGCCTACGGTGCTCTTTAGAGTCTTATATTATTGAAATATTACAATATTTTATAAGTTAAAGTTTTTAAATTTTATTTATTATATGATGGGCAGGTGTCAGTAGTCTTTTAAGTTAAATAATTAATTTTGAATTAAAAGTCTGTTAATTAAAAGATACAAAAAAATCAGTCATAATGCTAAAATTATCCCGACAGAATAAATTGATAAATTTTAACTAGAGTTTTACTTGACACAATTAAAAACTTAATTAAAACAAGTAAAAAAGTTAAATTCGGCCTTTCCGAATGTAGTGATACCCTCCACAATTTCAAAAAGATTATTGCAAAAAACTTTATTTAAAAGGAAATTAGTTTTGAAAAAAAAAAATTTTTAAAAAAAAAATTTTTTAAAAAAAAATTTTCGCGAAAAAAAAATTTTGGTAAAAAAAATCCGCGATTTTTTTCTTTTTTTGTCAAAAATTATGTTCGTACTTGTTTAAGTACCATTAGGTGTTCAATTATGTTCACAAATGTCAACCAGAAGCCGAATTAAAGCATTTTGTATTTTTAGGTTATGTTGAATGTACAGAAATTTTTGAGGTGTGCTTACATTTTCGTTCATAACTTTTGAACCGATATCGCTCAAATGCAATACCAAACTTCTCGGGAGAACTTCCAATAAATATGTTAAGTTTCAGTCATCTCTGTGCAATATTTTGTCCGTGATAGCATTTTCCACAGACAGGCGGACATCCCTAGAATGTCTTAAAATCAATCGGGCATCATGAATATATATACTTTGTGGGGTCCCAGATCGATATTTCGATGAGTTACAGACGGAATGACAAACTTATATATACCCTCTATCACTAAGTGGAGGGTATAAAACGGAAACATTTTGAGTAAAGTTTTAATTTACTTAATTTTTTTTCATACATTTAATAATTTTTTTTAAACAAATTTACTCAATACTTTTAAAACGTTTACTAGTGCAAAAATGAGTAATTATTTACTCAATAGTATTAAAAATTTACTCAAACAAAAATTTTTTTCTGTGTGTTTATACCCTTCAACTATTGTATGGGGGTATAATCACGTTATCATTCCGCGTGTAACAAATATCGGTCGGAGACCCCGTAAAGTATAATAGTATTTATCCGTGATAGATTTTATGACATTCTATGAATGTTCGTTCGTCCGTCTGCACAGAAAAAAATATTGTTTAAATTGAAAAAAGAATTTAAATTTAATTTAATAAAAATTTAATAGTTTTTTATTTTTTTGTTCACTTAGTTTTTAAGAATTCTCATTTAGTTTATTGATGTTTGTAAATGTACAAAAAAGTTTGATATTATCTTTATGAAATTTTTCTGTGTCTTTAAGACATAAATCGTCGCTTCCCCTAAAAATGGAGTCATGTGTTAAAATTTTATTTTTGAAGAGGCCCAAGAAACAGCCAAATTTTATTCTTTCGCGGTACTTTTATGAAAAAAACTTCACATAAATATTAAACCAATATTATAAATTTCATGTTGATTAAAAGTTGACTTCTCAAAATTACTGCGAAAGCGCCAAAAACTGCTGTTTCTTGGGCCTCTTTGAAAAAATTTGAAAAACACATGACTCCATTTTTAGGCGCAGCGACGAAATGTATTTGGAAAAAGTTAAAAAAAAAAGTTTTTTAAACTTAAAAAAAAAAAAAAAAATTGATAAAATTTAAGTAAATTTTTTCTTAACACAATTTAAAACTTAATTAAAAAAGACTAAAAATTTTATAGTAAAGACTAAAATTTTTTTAGTGTCAATTAAAAATTTACTCAAACTTTTTGGCATACATTCAATTAATTTTAAGTAAAAGTTTACTCTATAATATTAAATCGTTTACTGGTGCAAAATTGAGTTATTTTTTATAGTATAAAAATTTTACTCAAAGATTTTTTTTTTCTGTGTGTGGAAAGAACGATTCAGTCCAAAATAAAAGAGCTACTATCCTGAAATCTGGTTCGAATAAGTCTTATGATCATAGGCTGGTTAAGTTCGGAAACAATATTTAACGCAAGGGAGAACGAGTCTCCTAATGACTCCTACAGACTCCCCACCCCAAAAAAAAAACGCCATGGAAAATTTTTTTTTTACATTTTAAAGGCTATAAAAGATTTGGCACTGCCGTTTTGTTTAACATTGTGAATCGTTTTTTTAAATTAGCTAATTTCATAAAAATCTAAGTGTACCACGACAGAGTGCAACCTTGTAATTTGTCTAATTTTTAGTACAAATTTTAAAACAACAAAAGTTCGGTAATTCAATTGACGGCCTCACATAGACATTATGTACACCATTGCGTATGAGAAATAAATAATTACATAACTACATACTTATTTATCATACGCAATGTTGTACGTAATATTGAAAAATTGCTATATTTCTTATATCTGCTAGATCAGAGCTTCTCACTAACTTTTGGTTTGCGACCTTTTTCAATATTTCAAATTTTTTGCGAACCCCCCCTCCCCCCACATAAAAGAAAATATAAACGGAAACTTTGCCCTCATTTTTTTTTAAAACCTGAAGTAATGGAAAAATTTGGAAAACAAATTTAGAAGCCCCATTGAAAGATTAATCGAAACCGCGTGGTCAGATCCCAGACGCATACCAAAAATTTCACGTAAAAAACTTGTAAAAAATAAAAAAAAAAACACAATTTTTGTGAATTATGGCCTCAATTTCCTCAAAAATTTGGAAACCAGGTCCCGAACTACGACTTTTTACATCGAAACTTATTACTGTCATCCATTTTTTATTTCGGAAAATAAAAGAAAATTGCCAGTTTAACCTGATCAGAAATGAAGAAATGTTTACCAAGAAAGCACTTAAAGTCCTATTTTGAGTAATGATGTTCTTTTTTCAAAATTATGTACCAATGTTTGGTATTGATTGTTATTCGGATCCAGATTTGGAATCAGCATTAAAAAGTTAATAAAAAAAAATGGCCAGACGCATCCAAAAATCTCACAAACAAAGCTCTTAAAAATGCACAAGAATACGTTTTTGTAAATTTTGACTTTAATTTTCTCAAAAACCTAATGTACTAGAAAAATTTGAAACCCAGATTCGGAATCAGCCTCGAAAAAAATAATAGAAAACGAACTGTCAGATCCCAGAATCAGCCAGAAAAATTCATAAATCAGTGTTAGCCATTCCGGAAAATTGACAACTGCAAAGTGATTACAGCCGGACCTTAAGTGATGGACTGTGTCACAAATTTCAACAAAGTCGTGACCAAATGAATCTGACACCTAATCTTTATATAAATCAGAACGCTGAATCCGAATATGAAGTCAGAATGGTCAAAAGTAGAACAGTTTTCGAGATATTTACGAGAAAATCGAGAAAATTACCGTTATTTGATCTTTTCAACATATTTTTTTAAAACCAAAAAATGAAATTTTTAAAATGTTATCACTTAGAACGTTAGTTTATTTCAATACGAACATTTTGTGCCCAATAGGATCCAGATCGGTGCAAAAATGACAAAGTTACAGTACATTAAGTGAATTATCCCACTTTTCGATTTAAAAAAAAAAAAAAAACACAAGTAAAAATACAATTCTAAATGTTAGTAATGAAAAGTGGTTTAATTCACTAAATCTTCTGTAGATTTGTCATTTTTGCACCAATCTGGGTCTTGTTGAGCGCAAAATGTTCGTATTGAAATAAAATAATGTCCTATGTAATAAAACATTACAGTTTTTAATTGTTTGGTTTAAAAAAAATGACTTGAAAAGAGCAAAATTGCAAAAAATCATCAAATTTTTCATGAAGTTTGAACTTTTGTCCACTGTAACTCTGTCACTTCTTGACTAATCTTCACAAGCGACCCATGGTAATTTTAGTAATTTTATTATCTTTCATTAAAAAAAAAAAAGAAATGCATAAATCGATGAATAGTTTTGAAGATATTTGCATTTAAGTGACATCATATTTTTTAAAAACACAAATAACGCTTATTTTCGAATATCTCGAAAACTGTTCTACTTTTGACCGTTCTGACTTCATATTCGGATTCAGCGGACAATTGTACATAAAGAATAGGTGTCAGATACATTTGGTCAAAAAACTGTCACGTAGTGTAATTTATTGCTTTAATAAAAGTATTTGTATATTTTTAACACACAACAAATGTCCCAGCAAAAACTTGGTAATGACACATCATTACCATTCGAATTACTTAGTAATGATAGAAAATTACCTTTAGCATTATTTTGAAATGTATAATAATGACTTACTAATAATGGCTTACCTAAGTAATTATAATAAAATAAAAAAATTTCAGAACTAGATTTTCACTTTTTGGCTAACTGCAAATTATTTTGGTTAAAAATAAAATAAAATTAAATATTTTTTTATTTTTTAAAATTTTTTTTCAAAATAATTTTTTCGTTACCTATAAGTATATATGTAACTAGTTATTAATACTATTTTGATAATCATTACAGCTGGCGCCATCGCTTGTAGTTGTAATGGGAAAAGTAATTCGAATCATAATTAGTTATAACTTTTGAATTTCCCATTACACATTTCATTACTTGGTAATGCAAGTTTTTGCTGGGGTGTTTTAATTTTGCCAAAATTTAAGTTTTAACAGAATTGTTTGCGACCCCCCCTTTAAGAATCATTGTGCTAGATATTAGATAACTCGATTTGACATTTTTTTTTAATGCATGTCATAGTCAAACTTAGGTTTTTACGCATAAAAAAAAACTATTTTGATTTGTTAAAAATCGGAGAACGGCTAGAACGATTTGGCTATTTATTTTTAATTGTTATTCACAATTCAACTTCTGTTTAAATGAAAAGAAAAATTGTCCACTTTTACTTTTATGACCAGTTTTTTCGATATATCTGAAATAGTAGAACAGCTGGACATATTCCGCAAACATTTTTGTTTAAACTTAGGCTTTTAAGAAATCAAGTTTTTCACGCCCACTTTTTTCAATTTATCTAAAATCGAAGAACGAATGCAAACATACTTTGTTACTCATTTATTTTATATGTTTTTAATAGTCCTCATAAGGGTTTGACGGAAAGATACATTGTCCACGTCCACTTTTTTTGATGTATCTAAGTCGCATCATCTGAAAACTCGTGAACCGATTTTGTTAATTTTTTTTAATTGTTTGTAATTCTCCAAATAGAATTTTTACTGAAAAAAATAACGTATACGCCTACATTTTTTCGATATAGTTAGGGTGTTTAGCCGATTAATTCTTGTTCGATTAATCGAAAAATTTTAGACGAATAATTGTTCGATTAATTTAAAATTTCTAATTTCGATTAAAGGATTAATCGAAGAATTTATGCCGATTAATCGAATAAAAGTAATACATGGTTTTTCTGGAAATATGAATAATTTTAAAAATTTTAAGCCAAATAAACAAACCAAATGTCATGTACTACAGTGGTACTTATTTTAATTTTTTTTCGGATTTTTGCTGCTCCTGAATCTTGGATTTGGGTAATTCCAAAAATTTTCGCCCCACTGCACGGTGGTCAAATCCGGCCAAAAATCAATAACTTCCTTATTTCTGCATGTAAATAGCTGAAATTTAAAATTCAAATTAAGAATAAGATATATGATACCTTGCCCAAATTTTGGACCTACAAATACAGGGGTTGGTCAAATAACCATGGACGTCCCAAATGTATCAAACATGTCTGCTATATGCAGACATTTATATCCAGCAAAAATTTTATATCCGAATTAAGAACAATATATCTGATCTCTTTTCAAAACGTTGGACATACAAATATAGTGGTTGGACAACTAAGCATGGACGTGTCAAATGTATCAAACTAATTAAGGTGGGGGTTGGAACTAAGAGAAACAGCTTTAGTGTTAGCTTTAGTGTTAAAAAATAGATACGCAATACTTTTTAATTCTGTTTTTTTATTTGAAATATTAACAATCGTAATATTTTTAAAAGTTTAAAAGACAAAGAATCGCCAGGGTTTCCAGGTAATTGTCGGATGCTATTTAAAAAAAAAAACAAAATGGCCGCAGTTGTACAGCAAAAACTACTGAACCGATTTTGATGACATATTTTTTTTGATTTGTAGATTATTTAATTTTCTAATACTTATCGTGACAATTTTTTTTAAAATTTGACCAAATTAATATTTGAATGAAAGAAGAAATTGAAGTTTTTCTATTTTTTAAGTTTACGTTAGCATATCTTCAAAAAAAAAAAACAACACACGATTAACTGGCAACCCTGAAAATTCTAGTTGACCAAATTTTGTGTTTTGAAATTTTTAAAAATACTAAAATGTTCTTTCTTTCAAATGAAAAAACAGAATTTAATAATATTACGTATTTATTTTTTTAGCTGTTTAAAAATTGCTAACATTAAGGCAGTTTTTTAGTTCCAACCCCCCTTAAACCACATTTTTTTTTTATTTCGTCTTTTTTTAAGTTTTTTTAACTCAAATCTATAGGTTTTAAGTTAGCATCTCTTCACATTCCCCATTTTGGTGGAGTTTGTAGGTGTAAAAAAGTCCACCATTTGTAAAAAATGAGTCCACTGAAAATGCTCTGGTTTAAAGAATCGGTAAAAGTAGGGGCTGAAATTTAAAATACTTACTTTTAATAGTTAAAAGTACAAGCTGCTTTTTATAGCTAACCTCTAATAGCCTCTAATTGATTTTTATGGTCTTTCAAAATTAATTTTTTTTAGAGTTTTTTTTTAATTTTTATCTAATTTTCATACCCATCACTTTAAGACAAAAACGCACACAAAATCTGCAAAAACCACATGGAATGATTATTTACTATAGGAATTTAAAATCCATGAGCGAACTTACAAAAATAATGTGAAGAAAAATGCATGGCCAACTTTTATTGAACACTAAAATATACATTTTAAAAAAAGGTTAAATGAGAAGCAAAAAATACTCCACTTTGCACCGCTATGGACAATAATATAGTGTTACAAGGCCCAAAAAAAGATTAAAGTTGTATGTTTTGAAGTATTAGCTATAATATAGCATCAAAATTTCATTAAGATTTAATAAAAAAATAAAATGATTTTTGGCCGGATTTGACCACCGTGCACTGTTCGGAAACATGCCTTTGGACGCCACTGAGAATTTGGCTCATAGATATCCACGTTTATATGAGATATGTTGCATTTTTGGATTTTTAAAATTTGCTGTAGTTTTCAAATTATTGCGGGTCAAAGTTCGACTTTTTTAGAAAAAGTCAGAAAAATACATGACGTTTAACGTGCTCTAACTTTTTAACTAGTAATCCGATTGTCACAAGTAATGGCTCATATGAAAGCTTAATTTTTCTTCTTTTAGGAAATATTTTCAAAAGCATACGGTTTTTTTTCAGAAGTGTTGCAAAAATTCAAAAACATTTTTTTTTTGCGAATATTTAAAAAAACACATCTTCGATTTTTAAAAAAAAAAGTTTGGTGATAAACAATACTGTTTTGTACAACATATCCAAAATTCGGAGTGGGATCCCAATGGGATCAAAAAATATTCTGGTTTTAGTACGAAGTTCTTAAATTTTACCTTAGAAAATTAAAATTTTATGTTTCTTCAATATAAAAATTTAAATTTTCAAAGAAAATTATACTATTAAAATTTTGAAAAACATTCAAAACGTTAGAAATTTAAATTTTCTAAGGGAAAAATATGAGAACCTTGTACTTAAAACAGAATAGTTTTTGATCCCATGGAGATCCCACTCTGAATTTTGAATATGTTATACAAAACATTGTTATTTTTCATCAGAATTTTTTTAAAAAAAATCGAAGATGTGTTTTTTTAAATATTCGAAAAGAAAAAATGTTTTTGCATTTTAGCATCATTTCTGTAAAAAAAACTGCGTTATTTTAAAAATATTTTCTAAAAGAAGAACCCCAGCTTTCACATGAGCCTAAATTTGTGAAAATCGGTTCATTGGTTAAGAAGTTACAGCTCTTTAAACGTGATGTATTTTTCTTACTTTTGCTTAAAAAGTCAATCTTTGACGCGCCATAATTCGTTAAATACACCAAATGTAAAAAAACGATATATGGTACATATATCATATTTATGAGGGCTATCTATGTGTCAAGGTTCAAATTAATCTGAGACACCATTTCCAAAAATGACTAAAATTTGAGCTACATTTTCTGGAATGGCCCATTTGTTAAATGGATAAAAATAAGTACCTAATAAATATTGTACCAAATCGGTTTACTCTATGACTGCGCTAAACTTTTTGAGTTTTGAGCAAAAACCCACTAAATTAAAAAAAATTACATAAAAAATTGCATGATCATTCTTAAAATAAAATATTTTTTAAGGGTTCAAGTTGAAAATATTTTTTGTTTAACATTTTTCTAAGTGTAGTCAGATTCTGCACAATAGATCTTTCTGGTCGCAGTGCATAGGGCCTCTTTAATCTAATCTAATCTAAGTGTAGTCAGATAATAAACATACAATTTTTGTTATATCGGTACTCTATATAAATTTGGCAACAAAAATAATTTTTGAATTCTACACATTTTTGAAATCTCCAAAATAATTTTTTAAAAATTTTCTTAAACAAAATTGCAGAAAACTTAAATTTTGGTAAATTTTGTAATGCTTTTACTTTTTGTTTTTTGTTAATAAAATGATAAAATACTTGTTATTAATATTGTTTATTTACTCAAGTAATATTTTTTCTAAAATTGTCAGAAAAAAATTTAGTAATTTATAAAATTTCTGAATTTGGAATTATTCGATTAATCGAACAATTTTAAAAATTTATTCGTTTAATCGAACAAATCAAAAATGCCAAATGTCGATTAGTCGTTTAATCGAACAATAAAAAAACTCGATTAATTGAACACCCTAGATATAGTTATCTAAATTTCATCTTAACCTTAATTGGTTTAAAAAAAATCAAATTATTTTTGTAAAGATTTTGTATAGGTTTCTTGTAGCTCGAGGTTATTATTTCCATTACTAATTATAACTATGACATTTTAATAGAATAATTTTCAAGAAAGTTATTTTTCTGTTTTAAATTTATTTATATTCCCGGCTAAAAATGAATTGTATATGAGCATATATGAACACATCTGACCATACATCATTAATTCGAAAACATATATGATCAGATATGAACATTAGACCGGGTCGAAAAAAAAAGTTCCCATTGTGCGGGCTTAATTTTAAAGCTTACCTCGAAAAAGTTCCATAGCCAAAATATAAGATTTTTAGGTCGCTATTTGGTACCGCCGAAATCGTTATTTGTTCATAACTTTGTCATTTGATGTCCGATCGTTTTAAAAAAAAAATTGTTTGAAAGTCCTCCGCGAGTACTAAATTTGACCCATATCTGGTTTTGACCTCTGAGCTCATCTTCGTGTCATGAGTGTTAGTTTCTCAGCTTTCTACCCACCTAAATGATTTTTATTTTTCCATTAAATTATAGCATTAAAAAATTCATGAAATTCTTCCCTTAGAAGTACCCTCTTAAATTAATTAACAAAAAAGTTACATTCAATTTTAAATTTCCATAGAAAGAGATTTAAAACACTTGTTCGTATGTATTTAAATACAAACTAAAAAAATTAAATATAGTTTAAAGGCATAATAACAAGTGTTTTTTCTAATTTTCTTTATATTGTATATGAAAATCTTAAATCAAATGTAACTTTTTTGTTAATAAATTTAACTGGATACTTTCAAGGGAAGAATTTCATGAATTTTTTAGTGCTATAATTTAATGGAAAAATAAAAATCATTTAAGTGGGTAGAAAGATGAGAAACTAACAATCATAACAAGAAGATGACCTCTAAGGTTAAAACCAGATATGAGTAAACTTTAATACTCGCTGAGGACTTTCTAACAATTTTTTTTTTAAAACGATCGGACATCAACTGACAAAGCTATGAACAAAAAACGATTTCGGCGGTACCAAATCGCGACCTAAAAATCTAATATTTTGGCTATGGAACTTTTTCGAGGTAAGCTTTAAAATTAAGCCCGCACAATGGGAACTTTTTTTTTCTCCTTTATGGTCGACCCAGTCTAATGAACATATATTAAAATTGGCGCTTATTCAATATATGACCATATATGGTAAAACATATGATAATATGCGATCATATATTGGCCCACCCTTAACATAAATTATCATATATGATCGTACATGAGCTTGTATACATTATTTTTAGCCGGGTTGGTAATTTTTGCAAAAATTAGTCGACATGAATTTGTTAGATTCCATTGTCAAGACTCTTTAGCAAAACAAAAACCCTATATGGACTACAAGAAGCAAAGGGAATTTAAATGACAAATCGCTGTTGTCCAAACAAAAATATAAATACATATTCAACTCTACAAGTGTGTGACCAATCGAAATGTTAATAAAATATTTTGGCAGTCATTGTGATTTCAAACTTAAATCCTTTTACAAACTCATATAACGATCATAACGAAATTTATTGAAATTTGGTCAGGAAAACGTCTGTCGGTTCTAATAGTTTATATTATTAAAAAAATATAATATATCAAAAATTACTTATTAATGTTGTGCACAATATGACCGGATAATTTAACAATAATCATACGCTGATATTGATTTCAAAACAAAAGTAAAAGAAACAATATTTGACTGTCACAGTCAATTTAATCTGCTAGCTTAAAATCTACCATAAAATATTTCATAAACATGTCATTTAAAATATTTCCGCACGAAATGACTAAATTCATTGAACCTGTCAAACATTTTTTGTTTGTGGGAGTAAAATGTTTTAATATACGGAATGACAAAAAAATAAATAAAAAATCATGATTTTGACATTGAATTAGATATTTACGTGTGTTATAAAAAAATTAAAATCTAAATTTCCTTAAAATCCCTGCATGTGGCCATCGATCCATATCACTTGTAATAGAAAAAAAGTTTTTATTGCAAAAAAACTTTATATTGTCCAGTTGTATGTTAAACATTTATGTTATTAAACGAAATGTGATTAAAAACTTTAATTTTTTTGTTTTTAATTTAAAACTTTTAAGTTTTTGTGACAGTTTAGGTAATGAGTGTAATTATTTACAACAAAACATTTTCATAATAATGGGTTCAATATAAAATAAAACTTTTCAGAAGTATGACAAACTATTTTAATTAAAAACAATAAATAACTAATGTAATAAGGTGGTGCAAAATCATGTGAGTTAAAATACCTCAATTCAACCAAAAAAAGTAGCATTTTTGACCTTACCCCTTTCAAATTGGATGAAACTTGGAATATAGTTGGGCTCTTATAAAAAAATCATAGTGCCAAAATTGGACTTCTGGTAGTTTTTCTTCCCGAGATATGGGGTCTTGAAAATTGGCAAAATCGTATATATTTGACAAAAGTGTTCTGAGATAAATAAAGATAACTCAAAAAGTAATAATAATATAGGGTTCAGTCAGGTCGCAAATAATAGGTAATGAGACAACATTTAAAACGGCGTTTCCCAAAATTTTTTTTGAAAAAGGTCAAAGGTCACTGGTTTTAACCTTAATTTTTGGAGAGCTATATCTCAAACAACGATATTTCTAAAATTTTGGAAAAAATATATGTTGTTAAGGGTCACCTATAGTACTTAAGTTTAAATTTTCAGGATTGGGACTTCATTGTAACTATTAATATTAACAGAAACATAGTGACAGGAAAGAAAAAGCGGTGTATTTTCCCTTAGAAAAAAAATATTTTTTTTGTCATTGAGATTCTGGTACCAAAGTTCACTTTTATGAATGATTTTGGCGTGCTGAATCCATATATGACCTTTGAACTGGCCTATCTCTATTAGTTTTCGAGATATCTGCACATAAATGTGCGAAAATTGCTAAAATGTTATTGCTGTGTTTTTTGAACATTTAGGTGCATAATATGCACTGCATATATCTTGAAAAGTAATAGCGATAGGCCAATTCAAGAGTCATATTTGAATTAAGCACGTCAAAAACATTCAGAAAAATTAATTTTGGTACCAGAGTTTCAAAGACAAAAAAAAAATATTTTTTTTCTAAGGGAAATTACACCACTTTTTCTTTGCTGTCACAATGTTTCTATTAATATAAATAGTTCCAATGAAGTCTTCATCCTGAAAATTTAAACTTTAGTAGTATAGGTAATTATTAACAACATATATTTTTCCAAAATTTTAAAAATATCGTTTTTTGTGATATAGCTCTCCAAAAATTAAGGTTAAAACCAATGACCTTTGACCTTTTTCAAAAAAAATCTCGGGGAAAACCATTTTAAAGGCTGTCTCATTATCTATTATTTGAAGCCTGAATGAGACCTGTATTACTTTTACTTTTCGAGATATCTTTATTTATGTCAGAACACTTTTGTCAAATATATACGATTTTGTTAATTTTCAAGACCGCATATCTCGAATACTGCAATGACCAGAAGCCTGAAAAATTGGTAAAATCTCTTTTTTGTTAAAGTAAACCCCAGTACTTAATTTCATTAAATTTGGAGGGGGTGCGGTCAACTCGTCGGTTGAATTGAGGTGTTTTAGCTCATGTGGGATTTAAAAATATTTTGAAGAATACAATTTTTAGAAACCACGAAAAAGCAGATCGGGAGAAATTTGCGAACACCGCAATTTATAAAAACACTCCCATGAACCATTTGTGCCTAAACATTCAGTGCGATACGAATTTTTCGTGATTCAAGCGTGAAAAACTCGTGATCGTGAGTGAAATTTTTTTATTTACGTGATTGTGAGTGCCCGTTATTAGAAAAAAGTTTCGTGGATGAATAATTTTAACATGATAATGATTTTTGGCTGGTGTCTTATTTTAAAAATGATGCAGGACGCAACCTCAAATTGACTACATAAGCTACCGTCTAACAAAAAAGAAAATAAGAATTACAGTTTTCATTTTCTTAAAACCAAATAGGTTTAATTCACCTACTGATGACTAAACCCGTGTTTCACCAGCTCGTGAATAAAACGGTTTTATTTTTCAACAAAAAATTTTATTCTTCATAAATTTTTTTTTCATAATTTTTTTTCATCAAATTTTTTTTTTTCCTTTTTTTTTGCATCAAATTTATTTTCATTAAATTTTTCATTACATCATTGTTTTTTTATAATTTTTCTTTATTAACTTGTTTTTATCAATTTTTTTTTACAACAAATGTTTTTTTCATACATTTTTTTTTTATGATTTTTTTTTTTTTGGTCAAATTTTTTATTACATAAATTTTTTTTGCAGAAATTTTTTTATTTTTTTTAATAATAATTTTTTTTATCAAAAATATTTTTTCTTAAATTTTTTTCATCAAAAATTTTTTTTTGATCAAACATTTTTCTTCTTCATCAAAAACTTTTTTTTCTTGAATTTTTTTTTACCAAAAATTTTGTTTTCATCAAATATTTTTTTATCGTAGTTTTGTTAATAATTTTTTAATTTTTTTTTTACCAAAACTACTTTTTCACCAAGTCTAAACTTTTGACATAAAAATGTTCTATTTGTATAACAAATGTACCTAAAACAAGAGAGAATGTTAAATTCTTCGGTGCCGTATCTTTTATACTTACTCTCCAAAATGTAAAAACACATTTTTAATACACTCATGTATCATATTTACAACTATTTTGGTTTGGACTGCATCTTGCTTTCCACAGACAGATGGACGGTTGTATTTAGCTAGAGTGTCAAGAAATGGATCAATAATATATGATGTTGGATCAATAATATATGATGTCTTAATGTTGTCCTTGACCGATATTTCAATTCGTTTAGCATGAAATGCAAAATGAATATGAGGAGCTCCGTCTAAGACTTAAATTTTGAGGTAAAAAAGATGTGATTTTTGTTTTGATGGCACATCGATGAAAGTTGGCATAAATATTAGAAGCTATTTAAGAATAAGAAATTCGTTCGCGTCAATTAAAGTTATGGCAGTCTTAAGATTTAGCGGTTTTAAAAATCTTAAAAATATTTTAAAGATTTTTTTTTCTACACATTTGTTGCATGCGTTATTAAAACATGCCAGGATATATCATTTCTTCCAAAATATATGATATAAATTTAACCCTTTAATGACCAAACGATTTAAAAAAAAACATATCTAAGTACCTTTTATCGCGATTAATTCGCGGTAAAAGAAAAGTTTCACAATTTTGTATAACATATTTAGGCAATGCGCGTTGGTATTACTGAAAAAAATCACGGAAAATCGTATCATTGTACCAGTAGTTTAAAAAAAATCTGTGATGCTTTTTTATAACAAGAAAATTTAATATGGTCCAAAAAATCTATAATCATTAACATTTTTAAACCCGCCTCTGATTTTATGATGACACAGCAAGTGGGCTTTCATTTAAAAAATATTTCATCCGATTTCGTGTAAAGCCTTGGATGTGCCAGATCAAAACAGGTTTATGTAGATAAAATCATCGCGCTTTCCGCTCAGAATGGCTTAAAGTAAAAAGTCAAAAAGCAAATCAGTTCTACTCGTTAAGGAACGTCTTTTGGTGTATTAAAATGAACATGACGCATTAATTGCCACTAAAAATAATAGGAAACAGATTTGCAAATTTCGCACAATTTTCAAAAATGCCATAAATTTTTGCAATTTATTTGTTAAAAACCCGCCAGTGATTTTTTTATGTAAACTCACAAAAAACTCGGTTTACGCAAGAGTCCACCAAATTTCGAATGAAACTGCGAATGTGCCTCGCGAAAAACTGGTATTTTAAAAAAATTACGTTTTTTCTTTCGAACTGCTGAAACTCCTTAACTATTCGTGGCACATTAACGGGATCAATTCCAAAATGTTAAGAATTACAACAGCTACCAAATCTAATTCAACTTTTTTCATTTTATAGAGAGGGCTGAAATCCCTGATCAAAAAGCCTCGAAAATTTAAAAATCTTTTATTTTTGGTTTCAAAACTTAACCGTCTTATAACTTCTTACCAAGCGATGAAGCACCTGTCAAACCAACATTAAAATAATCTCTTATATGTACTGACTTTGTGTTATGCCGGAGAAGATTGAAATATAAGGAGAACTTAAAAAAAAGCGAAAGAAGGTAAAACGCTATGGATTATTTCAAGCCATTTTTATCGATTTTTCAGCTTTAACCCTCTGTAACTTTTACGGATAAAGTGGGGTAATCCTTAAACATTGCTCAATGATGGTTCAAGGTCTTGTTTACACAACTGCATTTACAGTTTTTCTAAATTCCAAAAACTGCCGGTTTTTTTTAAAATTTATTTCAGTTTCACAGAGTTGAAATTTAAAAAAGATTTTGTGATATAAGCTACCGACTAACAAAAAAGAAAATAAGAATTACAGTTTTCATTTTCTTACAACCAAAACAGTTTAATTCACCTACTGGTAAATAAAACCGTGTTTCACCAGCTCGTGAATAAAACGTATTTATTTTTCAACAAGAAATTTTATTTTTCTTCAATTTTTTTTTTCTCAATTTTTTTTTTTCATCAAATTTCTTTTTTCTTTTGTTTTTTGCATCAATTTTTTTTTCATTAAATTTTTCATTACATCATTGTGTTTTTCATAATTTTTCTTTATTAATTTGTTTTCATCAATATTTTTTTTTTACATCAAATGTTTTTTTCATACATTTTTTTTATGATTTTTTTTTGGTCAAATTTTTTATTACATAAATTTGTTTTTAATAATATTTTTTTTTTATCAAAAATATTTTTTTTTTTTAATTTTTTTTTGTCAAAAATTTTTTTTTTGATCAAACATTTTTTTTCTTCATCAAAAACTTTTTTTTCTTGAATTTTTTTTTTTTTTTTACCTAAAATTTTGTTTTCATCAAATATTTTTTTATCGTGGTTTTGTTTTTCGTGAAAAAAAACTTAATTTTTAAAATTTTTTTTTTTACCAAAACTACTTTTTCACCAAGTCTAAACTATTGACATAAAAATGTTCTATTTGTATAACAAATGTACCTAAAACAAGAGAGAATGTTAAATTCTTCGGTGCCGTATCTTTTATACTTACCCTCCAAAATGTAAAAACACATTTTTAATACACTCATGTACCATATTTACAGCTATTTTGGTTTGGACTGCATCTTGCTTTCCACAGACAGACGGACGGTTGTATTTAGCTAGAGTGTCTTAGAAATGGATCAATAATATATAAACTTAATGTTGTCCTTGACCGATATTTCAATTCGTTTAGCATGGAATGCGAAATGAATATAACAATATTTTTTCTAAAAACACCTTGCTTTGCCAAGTACACCCAATTCTTCAGCAAACATTATCATAATTTGATGTTTGGACAAGAGTACAAAATTCGCAGGCATTTTTGTTTTGTGGCGTAACTGCTTTGTGCACTCAGAAAATTATTGCAGTTACTACATGACGGTCGTTTGTGTAGTAAGTAGTAGCTGTTGTTTTTAACTACAATTTCGGTCGTTTTTGTATGAAAAAATCTCAAACAACTTTTTTTTGTAGTAGTTTTAAAAACTAAATACAAAAAATATACTACACTGTAGCAATAGTTGATTTATGTAGTTGTTTTTAGTTTTTATACCCTCCACTCTAGTGATAGAGGGTATATATAAGTTTGTCATTCCGTTTGTAACACCTCGAAATATTGGTCTAGGACCCCATAAAGTATATATATTCATGATCCTCGATCGATTTTAAGACGATCTAGCGATGTCCGTCCGTCCGTCCGTCTGTCCGTCTGTCTGTCTGTTGAAAACACGCTAACTTTTGAAAGACTTAACGGAAGTTCCTGAAGTTTGGCATATATGTTGGGCATTTACCTGGTCAGGTTGGTATTGCAATCCAGCGAAATCGGTCAAGTGGTTCAAAAGTTATGAGCAAAAGACTGAATTTCGGCAAGGGTTTTTCGTGAATTTTTGAGATAAAAAGCACTATAACTTTCGAAAAGCAATTCTGAGGATGCTGAAGCTTGGCATATATCTTTTGCGTGCCTCCAGCCTCGTTCGTATTGAATTTCAGCCAAATCGGTCAAGTGGTTCAAAAGTTATTAGCAAAACCGTGAATTTCAGATAAGCTTCACCTAAAATTCACGTGTTGAAAACCCGTTAAACCTGTTTTAAAAACATTGGTAAGTCACAAAAATATTTTACAACGTATTTTTGTCACTCAAAAATATTTTTATACCAAAACAAAAAAAAAAAAATACACTCGAAAAAAATTTTACACTCAAAAAAAAAAAAATTAGTGAATATTTTTTTTTTTTCAAAAATTACTAAAAAAATTTTTTTTAAACAAAATAAAATATTTCTAATCAAAACTGTTATTTTTTTCACGTTAGAAAATTTATTATTACTTAAAATGGGCATTGTGGAGGGTATTAATAGAATCGGCCAAGTCGAATTTAACTTTTCTACTTGTTTTTTTCTAAAAACTCGTTTTTTTTCTAGACATTTTTATTGCAAACGAATGTGTCGAACGAGTTGGTCGTGCGGGATGCGGAAGGAATTATTTTTATACCAAAAAAAAATAATATCTAAATAAATTAAATTACAATTTATTAAATTTAATTATAACAAAAAATATGTTTTTGGAAAAATATTCTTGAGCGAAAGAAAATAAGTGGATAAATGAGATAACAAGTGTGTATAATATAGCGCTCACATAAGCGTGCGTAAAAACCAATCGGAAAAAACCAAAATAAAATGTATGCAGTGTTTTGTTTTCTTATGAACGTGCCATACTTTTTTGAAACATTGCAAATTAATTATTTTTTTTATAAATCAATATTACAAAAGCATATCGTTTTTTTTATTCCAGACAAATTTTGATCAGTAGCGGTGAAAATTTGAAATAAACTATTAAAAAACCAAAGGCTAATACAATCAATTTATTTTGTTTAACATTTTATTAATATAATTTTTTTCTTCTATAATTCCAGATAAATACACCAAAAAATTTTAATTTCATGTCGAAATTATATACAATCAACTGAAATGGGTTGCTTTTTAAATAAATATCAATCACTTAAACGTTTAAGAAATTTTTTAAATAAAATTTCAGGCAAGTGTAGCAAAAACAACTGTATATAAACAGTTGTTTTTATTGTATTAGTAGTAGTTTTGGCATGGGTTGTTTTTACCGTCTTTTGTAGTAGTTTTTACTACATTTTGTAATTGAAAATCAATAGTTAAAAACAACAACATGTTCAGTTGTTTTTACCGTAATATGTAGTGGACGCCTTTTTAACAACAAAATGTAGTCAAAACAACTGTCTTTTTTAGTAGATTTTACCGACATACTTTTTTGAGTGTGCTGCTCGAAACAGAAAACAAGTACACGAAACAATAACACTACTCTAGAAAAATCCACATGTTTTACACAGACTTCAGGGTACATTTTCTACAATATTTTGGCCTTCTAAACACGAAACAGTCATCAGAAAAGTTGTATCAAATCGCCTTCTCGAGATATAGACACTTTAATTTTTTGTGGACCAAGCCCTAAGAACCGATTTGCTTTTTGTTTTGCAAATTTTTCTGGATATACTCATTGGATTTTAACTACAGGTTCTCTTTAATGGAGTGTCTGCTTTTCATATCTGCTTTGAACAGGAAATTTCTTGAAAAATTCGGATACTTATAAGGATATAACCAAAAAAAAAAAGACATTTTGAACTTCCTTTTAATGTGCTGAATGTATCCTTGATCGTATCGAATCTGGACTTCTTGCTAAAGTTAGATAATTTTATTGTAAATTCGAATAACTTTATCATACACTTTTCCAATATTAAAAAATTTATCGGTTTTGAGGGCTTGATCCACAAAAAATTAAAATGCCTATATCTCTAGAAGGCGATTTGATAAAACTTTTCTGATAACAGATTCCTGTTTATGGGGCTTGTGCGTTCTTATAATTTTTATAATCTACCCCGCTGTGTGGTACCGAGAATTCCTGAATTTAGAAATTTAATTTATTCTCATAAACTTAAAAATGTGAACATCCTTAATACATAAGTCCTTATTGTTAATACATACATTTTTAATATATCCATTCACGTTCAATTTATATAATGAAAAATGATTGTATCTACAATTTTTTTTAGTACGCGTATAATGTTGATCTCCATGTATAAAATAATTTTAATAAAAAAGTACAAAGTAATTGATTAACAATTTATAAACAATAATGTATGTTAACATATTGTTAATACTCTTTTTATATGTTTTTAAAAATATATAGGTCATTCCATGCCCTAGCGCACACTTTTGGACCCGATCCCTTTCGATTTCGCTCATTTTTGGATGTGTTTTAGTCCGTAGTAAATGCAACTTTCATAGCAAAAATGCCTGCGAATTTTGTACTCTTGCCCAAAACATTAAATCATGATAATGTTTTGCGGAAGATTTAGGTGTACTTGCCAAAGCAAAGTTTTTTTTTTTAGAAAAATTAATGTTATATTACTTTGCTATTCCATGCAAAACGAATTGAAATATCAATCGAGGACCCCATTAAAAAACCAAAAGAGCTGTACATTTCGTAAGTGAGTGCAAAAATAAGTGCAAAAAAGTGTTTTTACATTTTGGAGATTATAAAAGATTCGGCACCAAAGAATATAACACTCTCACTTGTTTTATGTACATTTGATAAACAAATGGAAAATTTTTATGCGAAAAGCTTAGACTTGGTGAAAAAGTAGTTTTTGTAAAAAAAAAAAGATTTTTTTTCACGATAAAAAAAAAAATTGATGAAAAAAAAATTTTTGGTGAGAAAAAAATTGATAATAAAAAATTAGATAAAAAATTCGATGAAACAAAATTGATGAAAAAAATATGATAAAAAAAATTTACGAAAAAAAAAATTTATGAAAAAAAAATTTGATGAAAAAAAAAAAATTAATGAAAAAAAAAATTGAGGAAAAAAAAAATTTTTATGAAAAAACAAAAAAATTGATGAAAAAAAATTTTTATGAAAAAAAAAAAAAAAAAATTTATGAAAAAGAAAATTAATGATGAAAAAAAAATTTGATGAAAAAAATTGATGAAAAAAAATTTTATAAAAAAATAAATTGAGAAAAAAAAGTGTGATAAAAAAAAAAGTTTGATGAAAAACAAAAATTGATGAAAAAAAAAGTTGATGAAAAAAAAATTTCATGGAAAAAAAAATTTTATGGAAAAAAAAATTGATGAAAAAAACAAAATTCATGAAAAAAAAAAAAATTGATGAAAAAAAAAAAAAAAGTTTTTTTGGTGTAAAATAATTATATTACTTTTAATTCAACTGCTGGTGAAAAATAGTTTTATTCACCACGAGGTGAATTATTATCCAAGTTACAAACCCAAGTTATTAAAATTTTTGTTTTTAAGAAAATGAAAATAGTAATTCTTGTTTTCTTTTTCGTTAATTGTTAGCTTATACTATAGTCAAACTAAGGTGGCGTCCTGCAACTTTTTTAAAATTAGAAACCAGCCTAAAAACATTATCATGTTAAAAAAGGAAATCGAAGGTTTCGGACTTTTTCTAAAAGTCGATTTTGATATTTAAACGTTAAAAAATAAGTGACAGTTACTTTAAATAATTTGTTCAAACTTTTTTCATAAAACAACATTTAAATACCAACAAAATGTTGTCCAACTTTTTTTAAAATATTGATATTTTTTATTGGTCAAAATTAATTAAAAATTTCAACTTCTTCATTTTGTTGAAAAAATCGACATTTTGAAAAATTGATTACTGAACACCAACTTGAAATAATAGGCTGAAAATCGGTGCCCAAGTTGCATATCCAAAAAAATTAGCGAAATCAAAACGGGTCTGGTCGGAAAGTGTGCTATTTGGCATGTAATGCCCAATTTATAAACCAGTAGAAAAATAAAATTTTACTTGACCGAATCCATGAATACCCTCCACTATGCCCTTATTAAGTTATAGCAATTTTGCAAACGTTAAAAAATCCGATTAGACTACTATTTTAGTTCGGGGTCCAAAAAAATATTTTTGTAATAGTCTCTTAAATGATTTTCTATATATTGCTTGAAAAATGTAAGTGATCTCATAGCACATCTGTACTGATCTGATTAACCCTTACTATTTTAGAATATCATGAATATAATTTTTTTTTTGGTCCTCGAACTAAAATAATGCTCTACCCAGCAGAAATTTTGCTTTACTAGCCGCAGCTTTTGGAAAAGATTCCCGATTCAAAAGCTTATTAAAATCACCTGAATCCATGCATGATTGCCTTTAGCGATGTCACAGTTTAGAGCGCTAGATTAAAGATAAACATGCCTTTATCAGTCTACACAATATGAAATACCCGACACTAAAGCATCATAAAAATGTTAATGTTAATATCTTTTATGATCCATTCAATTGTTATTTAACAAATGTGTTCCAGTACGTGTTACAATAAATAAGAGTGTATAAAATCGTTAAATTTATATGGCATTTTAGGCAGATGCTAACATTTTTTTTTACATAATTCAACACTTTTTATTTAAATTTTGTTGAAGTAAATTCTAATTATTAATGAATATTTATTTGAAAAAAAAAATTTGGTAAGAAAAAAAATTGATAATAAAAAATTTTATAAAAAAATTTGATGGAAAAATTGATGAAAAAATATGATAAAAAGAAATTTATAAAAAAAAAATTTTATGAAAAAAAAAAAATTTGATGAAAAAATAAAAAATTAATGAAAAAAAATTGATAAAAAAAAAAATTGATGAAAAAAAAAAAATTATTGAAAAAAAAATGTTTGATGAAAAAAAAAAAAAAATTATGAAAAAAAAATTTGATGAAAAAAAAAAAAAAATTGATGAAAAAAATAATTTGATGGAAAAAAAATTGATGAAAAAAAAAATTATGAAAAAAAAAATTGATGAAAAAAAAAAAAATTTATAAAAAATTTTTTTTTTTTTGTTGAAAAATAATTATGTTACTTTTTATTCACCAGCTGGTGAAAAAAGGTTTTATTCACCACGAGGTAAATTATTATCCAAGTTACAAACCTAAGTTATTAAAATTTTTGGTTTTAAGAAAATGAAAATAGTAATTCTTGTTATCTTTTTCGTTAATTGTTAGCTTATATAGTCAAACTGAGGTGGCGCACAGTGATTCGTTTCATTGGCAAAAATCAAAAAAAGAAGTATGTCTTCAATGTTGATGATTTTTTGTATTTTTATAGTTTAATAGTAAACTAAAAAAAAATGTGCTTTTCTGATTTTTAAGAAGTCATATGTTGCCACAAGAGGGCGCTAAAGTATGGAAATTTTACGCTATTGTGTTTAAACAAAAAAATTGAATTTTATAGGTTTACTAAAATAATTATAAAAAATCGAATTTTAAAAAAATCAACTAACTTTTTTTTTGCAAAAGTTACTTAAATATATTTGCTAACAGTTGTATTTTCAATTTTTTTGAATTAATCTTAAAATACATTTTTGTATTGCTCTGAAATCTGTATTTTTTCTACCGAATCCCCAAAAATTGATAAATTTTGATGGAGTCCATAAAAAAAGTTCGTGAGTCAAAAAATTATTTTTTTTGCTTTTTCGATAGTTTGGACTGTGGTTTATAAGGCAAAACAATAAAAATAACTAAGTTTTTGTCTAAAATAGGAAAAAAGTAAGGTTTTGTATGTGTCTTTATTTTATTTTTTTCAAAAGCTATATTATTAATGAAAAAAATATTAGAAAAAAAATCAAATATTAAGCATTTTTTTTAACACATTGATGTATTATATAGTATACTGTAAAAATATAACAAAAAAATCAAAAAAAAAAAATATGCAGTACGTGGGCCGTTTTGCTTTAAAAGTCATCTATAACTTTTACTAAAATCCCCAAAATCCCCAAATTTAAATGGCCTTCATAAAAATAGTTCGTGAGTAAAATTTTGTAAATTTTTATATTTTTGGTGGCTTTGACTATGTTTTATAAGATCAAAAAATAAAAATAACTAAGTTTGGATTATTTTTTTTTTATTTATTTAATTTACTGTATATAAATTTAAAAAATAAATCAACATTTTAAAGTTTTTTTTACATAAGGGGATTTATTGTATACACTCTAATCAAAATTTGTTGAAATTTACCCAATTTATAGTAGGAAACTAGACTCCTACTATAAATTGGGTAATTTTACTCTGAATGAGTAAATTGAATAAATTGATCACTTGTGGTCAATTTAAATAAAAAAGAGGTGAATAAATATAAAAAAAAAAAAAACATTCGGCGCCAGCCAGCATCAAACTCGCCACCTTCTGATTTGAAGCACACTTCTTAACCACTACGCTACGGAAGCTTATACTTTTATCTGGCGTTTTAGTTATTTAACATGTGTGTGTGTGTATTTTGGTTGACAATTTTATTTAAACATTTGTGTGTAAAATATTTGAATTAACGGATAATATTTATAATTTGCTGTATTTAATTGGTTTAAAAGTATTTTGCGCATTTTGTGATTATATTAACACAAAATGCGTGCTATTCAACTAAAATTTACCCAATTTATAATAGTAAGTTTACATGCGTTTTTTAGAGTGTAGTATACCATAAATTTATAGTAAATAATTCGATAAAATAGGTATACAGTGTGCCATTTTGCTTTAAAACCAGTATTTGATTTTTGTTGGTATCCCAAATCAAAACCAAAAATTTTAGTGAGACGCATAAAATTGTTCGTGCTTAAAAATTATTTTTTATTGATTTTTTTAACATCCTAGACTATTTTTTATAAGATCAAATAATAAAAATAACTAAGTTTTTGAAAAATATTAAAAAAAAAAATTTAAGTACCCAAAAAAAAAAATTTTTTTAAAGTTTTTTGTTATTAACGGTATATATACTTACAAGGGAAGTATCTCAACCCTTATGAACCGATTTGCATGAAACGTAAAATATATATAAAAGAGACAATTCTAAGGTTGGGGTGTCTCAGCTTATCGGCCATATCGGCGATTTAGGGGTTCAAAACATGGGTCAAAAAATGGCGAAAAAATAGTTTTTTTGATTTTTCAGCCATTTCTTTTTAAGAAACTATATGATGTTTACATATAAGAAGAAAGGTTTTTTTAATGCATATCCAACGGTGGCATAACCTTGTAAAAGTTTGGCTTCGTTAAATACTTTTTTCATGAAAATGTGTAAATTTGGGGGGGTATTTATATGAAGACATATACTTACGATTTTCATATGAATACGAAATAATCTTTATTAAATTTAAGCCGACACGTATTTTTGCTCTAGAGGATATTCGTAATAGTTCGGGAGTTATCGAAATTTTCCCGGAGGTCCACATTGTTTCATAAGGGGACAACAAAATTTTGAAACACCGATATGGCCGATGAGCCGAGACACCCCAACCTTAAAATCGTTTCATTTATATATATTTTAAGTTTCAGGCAAATCGGTTCATAAGGGTTGTTAGAAATAAAGCTTGTTAGAAATAAAGCAAGTATTAAACGTGTTTACTTAAAACTTATATTGAATAAACTTATTTTCGTAGTGCAATAGAAAATAAGTGTTGCGAATGTTTTAGCAGTTTTTATGTATTTTTATATTTTTGACTATATTTAAAAAAGGATATCTTAACAGCTTTTTTGTTACCGCAAGCAACTCAACGAAATTTGGAACACTTATTAACGCCATTTTAGTTAATCTATATTGAAAATTTGGGAGCATTGAAAGATTTTTCAATGATTTACAGCGATTCCAAGAAAAAGGATATATGGCAGCCACGCGAATCCTTGCTCAGATTAAAATACAAATGTTGTACGTCGATAGTTATCTAAATTCCTAAGACAATAACTAAGTTTAGTAATTTTATAGCAAGTTTTGAGGCTAAAACTCCACTTTTAAATTTCAGGATATACGACAGGTACAAATGTCCTTCGACCGATTTGCTCAAAATTTTTATTTTTTTTCTACTAATTAATTTTATGCTTGCATACCAAATTTGAAAAATCGTTGACAATTCTATCTATTTAATATTTGTGATTAAACTACATTAACACTTTATTGCATTTTTTAAAAAGGATATATAAACAACTTTTGTTTTACTCCACCGATTTCAGCGAAATTTAGCACACACATTGACATCACTTATTCAAATTTTTACAAAAAATTTCAAGGGTATCGAGTAATTTTTGAGCGATTTACAGTGTTTTTAAGAAAAAGGATATATGGCAACCACACGAGTCCTTGCTTCAATCTAGAAAAAAATTCACACGTAAAATACTATATCAAAATTAGTAACAGTGACAAAGTTTGAGAATTTTGTAACAATTTTTGTAGTTTTAATCTCATATTTAAATTTTAGGATATATGGGGGGTAGGCGTGTCCTTGCTCCGATTTTTCCAAAACCCCGTTTTTTTCTTGATTAGATCATTTAATGGTAGTGTACCAAATTTTAGAAATCTGCGTCCAATATTCCGTTTTTGCCCACTCGATATATGGGAACGAATCACTGTGTGGCGTCCTGCAACTTTTTTAAAATTAGACACCCGCATTATCATGTTAAAAAAAAATTGAAAAATTACAAGTAAAAGTTCTTGTTATTCTACTTTTCTAATATTTTTGTGTTTTTACAAAAATTTTTGTATTTAAGAAAAACAAAAACTAAAGTTTGCTTCGAAATTTTACTATTATGTGTTGGTAAATTTATTTTACACATTTCTTAGGTAAATTTAGAAAAAAAATATTATTTTACAAATAAAAAAAATATTACAAGGTTCTTTTACACAAGAAAACTGTAATTGTAAAAGAAAATTTTATTTAGTCTTTCTACAAAAAAAATGTTTTATTAGAAACATTTCTTTCAAGATTTTTTTAAATCGTTTTCAGTTTTTTAACCCAAAAAATATAATTAAACAAAAAATATGTATTAAAAAGTACAAAACTCCAAGGTAGTTTTACAAAACTTATTTTATTACGAGAATTTGTATTGTTTTACAAAAAAAAAATAATTATGCAACAATGTACCGTAAACTTCTGAATAGGTTGTATGGAAAGCCCTATATGAAACTTAGAAAATTGCGTTTTTGGCTTTTCAATTTTTCAAAATCTGGGCTTAGGAGGAGCACAGTGGACCAAATGTTGAATCTGGTGCGCAGTTGGTCGAAAAATTAAGTTTTTACAATATTGAATTAGTATCGCATATATGATTGCACTATTCCTAACTTACTTAACGCTAATCAAATTTCTTTGATTATTGCAAAAACACCATCGTAGTAGGCAGCAACAATGTAATTAGTTTTTATAAAAAAAATTCTTCAAGTTCTGTGTAGACGTGATTGTTTAAACTGCTATTTTACGACCGTATTAAGGCAATTTATCAAATTATTTGTTATATTTTAACCTTAAGGAATGTATATTTGAAGCTAATTTGTGTTGTTGTTCGTAAAAAAACGTAAATTAAAAAGAGAGTCCACAATGGAATTATTTTTCAAGCAAACTGGAATTTTGTTAATGAATTTAGGTAGTAATCCCGCTAACTTCTATAGGGTTTTTACATGATTTCAAAAGAATAGATATTGAGCTCCAAAATAATAAAAAAATTGGCTGCTGGTTTTTGCTGGTTTTTGTTTTTCAGTCGATCTAGCGATGTCCGTCCGTCTGTCTGTTTAAAACACGATAACTTTCAAACGGCAACTCTGTTGCTGCTGACGCTTGGCATATATATTTTCAATTTTCCTAGTCAGGTTGGTATTGAATATCAGCCAAATCGGTCTAGTGGTTCAGAAGTTGTAAGCAAAAACAGTGAATTTCTGATTGGTGTACCTTGAATTTACGTTAAAAAAAAACACCTAAACGTTTTAAATGACATTGATGAGCCACAAAAATATTTTGCTGAGTATTTTTGACATTCTCAAACATTTTTTAACCCAATGTAAAAATTTTACAAGCAAAAAAAAAAAATTAAACTCAAAAAAAAAAATTTCACTCAAAAAAATTTTTTTTTACAGAAATGAGTAAAAAAAATTTTTTTTTTTTACTCAAAATAAAATATTTCTTTTCTAAACTGCTTAAAAATCTTTTTTACGTTAAAAAACATTACTTTCTCTGCTTATTATTGGCTCTACTTTACCTATATTTTATTATGACAATGTTTCAATAAGTGCCACGCCCCTTCAAATACCGCCCACATTTGGACTATATAGAAGCTCATCTCATTTTCCTTGTGCATAACAAATTTCATGTTTCTAGGTGCTCTCAAAGTCGAATTATACTCTCTTGCACGCTAGATTAAGCATTTGGTCCACTGTGAGGCGTGTTCAAATATTGGAAAATTGGTAAAATTTGTGGCGAGTTGCCTTGATTAAATATTTATCACATTAAAACAAAATGCACCACAATCTTAAAAATGTACATTCTTATATAGTTTTGTATGTGCTATCGATTAATTTTTTTTTTTTTTTTGGAAAATTTTCAGAACCCGTTCTAAAATTTTCCATTTTTAAAAAAAGTCAATTTATCAAAATCCGGCCACTTTTTTTTTCTTTTTTAATTTTTTTTTTAAATTAAGATGTTTGTCCATCCACACAAAAAAATTCTGAAACACGTTCTTCGTTTTTTTCGAGCAAATCGCATTTGAACTTTAAATTTCATAACAATTTTGTAATTTGGTTGTGTTTCTTTGTTTCAACGTTGCGAATGAGTAATACTTATGCAATTAATAATACTCATTCGCAACGTTAAAACAAGAAAATACAAGTAAATTACAAAATTGTTATGAAATTTAAAATTCAAATGCGATTTTCTTGAAAAAAAAACGAAAACGCGTGTCTGAATTTTTTTGTGTGGATGGAAAAACATCTAAACTTCCCAGTTGGCAACGTCCTCGAGCCATCCTCAGTGACGGAGCGGTGACATGCCAGAGTCACACCTGACAACCACAAGACATCTCTATGTACTGGGTTGAGGACAGTTTCATACAAATTTTCAAAATATCCTCACTCAAATTCAGCAGTGGTCAGGGCTGACCTTCTGGGGACATGTCACCTAAGACTTCTTTGGGGTAATGTCTGATATAGGTCATGCGAAAATACAAAAAGTTTTCGTATTTCCTTTAGTTTTTACTTTTATCCATTTTCCTTTAAAAATTCATATTTAGAAAAAACTTTTCGCCTTTTTTAGTCCCAACTGGATTTGAACCTGGAACCTCCAGTTTATTAGTCCCACACCTAACTACTTGTTCCAAACTTTATTATACCCTCCAACTACAGTATGGGGGTATACTCACTTTGTCATTCCGTGTGTAATGCATCGAAATATCGGTTTAAGGCCCTTATAAAGTATATATATTATTGATCAGTGATCGATTCTAAGACATTCTAGCGATGTCCGTCTGTCTGTCCGTCCGTCTATCCGTCCGTCCGTCCGTCTGTGGAAGACACGATACAGTCCAAAATAAAAGTGCTAGACTCCTGATATTTGGCACATATATGTCTTTTGTTCATAGGCTGGTTAAGTTCGGAGATGGGCTAAATCGGACCAGGGCACAGTGCCACATTTGGCCAATCTAGGAAGACAAAAATCCAATTTTAATTATATTGACTTGAAATTCGCTATAAATGTTCGTTTTGACTTCGAAAATAACATTATGAAAAATGTGGGAGGCCGGTTAAGGGCCACGCCCACTTTTTTTAAAATTTGTAATTTTGGTTATAATTTCACAGTCTCAATGACTGTAGAAAAAATATCACAAAAAAAGGTGGCGGTCAGACAACTGCCACACCCACTTTTTTAAAATATGTTTAAAAAATATGTAAAAACAAGGTTTAAATATCTCCCCACTGTAGTCGACGTCGCAGACGGTCGCAAAAGTTCGTCGTTGAAATAAGTACTATGGATATTGGTCAATATATCTGAAAAAGTCCGGCCACCAATACGGACCAAACACAAAAGTTCTATTCCATCAAAAAAAATAAATATATAATTTCCTTTTCAAAAATTTGTATTTTGTTAAAAATTTAATAAAAAATAGAAAAATTTGTTTAAAAAAAAGAAGAGATATGACTTAAAGCATTTAAATATCCTTTAAAATTACCAAAAAAGAGTGTATATCTTTTTTTGTTCAAAAGTTACGACAGTTTAAACTCGACTTAATTTATGCGAAGTAATGTACACTAGTTACAGGATTTTACAAGATGCAACTTTATGCACCCACGTGTTAGTAACGAACAGAATTATCGATCTTATATGATTATTTCCGTGCTATTAGGAATGTTCAATAATACATACAAACACATCATGAAAATCGGGTAACTTTTTTTTTTTTGATTTTTGTCGTGCTAGATTGGCCAAATGTGGCACTGTGCAGGGGGGAAAAAGTTCCCCCTTGAAGAAGTAAACCAACCAATGAAAAAAGGTAACTTTTTATAGGTTTTTTTTTGTATTTTTGTTAAACAAATTAAACATTTTTATGCTTGTAAAAGTTTAGAGTCTTGGACTTGTTTGATTTTGATTTTATTTTAATTAAATCGATAATATTGTCATCTTTTTCTTGGAAATTGAAGAGTTGTCAAGATTTAAAATTCTAATTTAATATACTGCTATTCTGAAGGCATTTCATTTTAGAGTACCCGCACAACAATGTCGGAGCGGTTGACGGTTTCGGTCATGGGAGAGTATAGGCGCAAAACAAAGGCGGCAGTGGAAAATTCAGTCAAACTTTTATTTTCACATTATTTTTTCACTTTTTCTGCACATTTTTATTTAATTTTATTATTTTTTTAATATCAATATAATTTTTTCATATTGATTCGTTTTTTTGTGTTTTTTTAGAATTTTATATATTTTTTTTTTAGAGATAACATTTCTTTGTTTACTTTATCGAAAATAATCGAAATATTTATAAAAATGTGGCAACATTTTCATATCAAAAATTAAAAGAGAGAGAGAAACCAACACAAAAAAAAAAATTATTTTATTCAAGCTGTTTTCGGTCGAGCGTTTTTTCTTGCCAAATTTGTATGAAAAAAACGTCACCGACATTGTTGTGCGACTTAGACGTCTTAGAGGAATTGTCCACATTCCTAAAGCAAACATTTAGTGCTGACAATGTTAGGACATGTCATCAAGGATTACCTATGATTTGTCAGAACCTGAAGACATTTCCTCAAGGAATCACTGTGGAAATTTCCTCAGTGACACATTTGCCAACTGGGTTTTAAAAAAAAATTAAAAAAAACAAAAAGTTGCCGGATTTTTGATAAATTGACTTTTTTAAAAAATGGAAAATCTCAAAACGGGTTCTGAGAATTTAAAAAAAAAAAAAAACTTAATCGATAGCCCATAAAAAACTTTATAAGTATGTAAATTTTTAAGATTGTGCTGCATTCCGTTTTAATGTGATAAATATTTAATCACGGCAACTCGCCAAAAATTTGACCACTTTTCCAATATTTGACCACGCCTCCCCAGTTTTTGAAAAATTGAAAAACCAAAAACGCAACTTTCTAAGTTCCATGTAGGGCTATCCATACAACCTATTCAGAAGTTTACGGTACATATGTTTTTTATCGCTGGAGATTTGGTGTGGAATTGCTCATATATGAACTCTATAGTAAAACATAATTATATAAAGATCACATATGAACATAAAATTTTCCATAATCTACATTAATTAGAATTTCATCAAAATTCTCTGGATTATTGTTATTAAACACATATTGGGTCAGTAATTACTAAAATATTAACAACATTTTCAAAACTTAAAACTATATTTCCACAAAAATACTCCTAAAAATAATCCCAAAAAATTCACATTTAATTATGTAAATTTTAATGTGTGTTTGGTTTTAGTTAAATAAACTAAAACATTTTTTGAGTATTATTTTTGTATGGATGTATGTAGGTACTTACCCTGGTATGCCGCCACTCTCCATATGATTTGCTAATGTCACATCATTTGACCACACATCAAATTGCCATTTTACTAAGCCCAGAACACCACAATGTACACGTCCTGTATGTATGCCTACACGCATATTGACATTAACCGCCATAACCTCACGTACCAAACTGTAAATTCCAAGTATAAACAAAAATATTATGTTTAACATACGTGTGGATATAATGTTACTGGTGAATAATGTAAACTATGTAGTAGTAGTACATTAGTTTTATAAACTCTTGCTAATGTCTATACTATAATGCATGTGTGTTAGTTTTTCTTTATTTTTTTGTAAAATATGTAAGTAAGTATGTTGTTGAACTTAATATACTCATTGAAAAGAGAATTCGACAAATATTTTAGTAATTGCCTGAAAATATGCTATACCTAAAGTTACCTAGAACTGCCTAGTAATATACACTATTAACATAATGAATTTCAGAAAATATGTGCAACTGCCTGGTTAATCGTTTTAAACTTTTCTCTCTAATCAATCAAATTTAAATGTCCGCCAAAAGTGTCGTACACCTAATGGTCAGTCACATGCAAAATATTACTTTGATCGGAGTTTATATCCTGTTTCCACTTTGAGCTTCAAAATTGGGACTATTTGCCATAAAAGGACTTATAAAAAATTAAAATAATTACAAGTTTTTTTTTTATAAAAATTAATTAAAATTATTTTTGTGTGATAGCACGGTGAGCCTCAGCGATGTTTAGGTTCAACTTTAGAGTCGACGAAAAGCGTATTTCGATTTCTACTTGACTAAATGTCACAAAACTGTTAACAGCGAAATCGTAGCTGCTCGATTTCGCGAGATATCGCGAAATTAGTGTTTTTGTATTTTTCTAAAATTTTGACAAACAAGTTTTTTAAATATCTTCAAAAACTGAGTATTCAGTTTAAATTGTATTTGTTCACAGGTCACAAAACAGTTAACATCGAAAGCATATCTTCTCAATTTCGCGAGAAATCGCAAAATTAAAACTAAAATAAAAAATTGGAAAAAAAATATTTTTCGCGTTAATTAGCAGTCAAGATATTGATTTGAGCAGTTTTACCACCTCTAACCACATAAAATTTAAACTGCATACAATATATTTGTCGTTTCTTGATTTTTTTCCTTTAAAGAAAAAATAAATTAATTAATATAAAAGCTTGAACAGTAATTTTGCAATTTCTCGGGAAATTGATCATCTATAATTTTTATGCCTGCAGTTTTGCCAACTTTAACAAGCTCGAATTCAAACTGCATACCACATTTTTGTCGTTAATTGAAGAAAATGTTTTTACAGCTCAAAAATAATGCAAAGTAAGGAATTAATAGTAGTTTAGTGAGTTTTTTTTAGCGTTATCTCGAAGAATTGAGCTGCTAGAATTTAAATGTCAACAGCCTTATCACCTTTAATCAATAGTTAATCAAACAGCATTTCGTGTTTTTCAACAATGTTAAAGAAACTTCTTTTATTAATCAAAACAAGAAATACCCCCAAAAAGCTGTTTTTTGCTATTTCTCGCGAAAGTGAGCAGCTATAGTTTTTCTTTGTGGGCAGTTTTAATTTCTTGCAACATGCTCAAATCAAACTGCATACCACTTTTTTTATTATTTCTAAAGAACCGGTTTTAAAATATAAATAAATAATAAAAAAAAATTACATAATTACGCGATATCTCGCGAAATTTAACACCTACAATTTCGATGTCAACAGCTGTGTGACCTTTGATCAAGCACAAGTAAAACTGCATACCATGTTTTTACGAAATTTTAAAGAAACCTATCTAAAGATAAAAAACTAAAACAAAAACAACAAAAAATTTATTTTGCGAATGCTTTTTTTTTACCCTTAAATAAGTACAGTTTGTGACTTTAAATAAGTACAATTAAAACTGTATACTCAGTTTTTGAAAATATTTAAAAAAACTTCAAAATTTTAAAAAATACAAAAACACTAATTTCGCGTTATCTCGCGAATTCGAGCGGCTCCGAATTCGCTGTTAACAGTTTTGTGACATTTAATCTTGTAGAAACCGAACTGCGCTTTCACTTTTCGTCGACACTAAAGTTTAAGTCCTCCTAAACACGAATCTGTCATCAAAAAATTTGTATCAAATCGCCTTCTGGAGATATAGGCTTTTTCATTTTTTGTGGACCAATCCCTCAAAACAGACAAATTGGATAATAATGGAAAAGTATAATGGAAAAGTGTGATAATGTAAAGTAGGAATATCGAGAAGTTGTCACAGTAAAAAGCTAATATTTGAAATGTAAATTGTTTTTCGTGGATCGCGACACCTTTATTAATATAAATTAATTTTTTTTTTCAATTTTCAATTTTTTTGTTTCTAATTTTTTTGTGTACCTTCATTAGTTAAAATATTAACTTCTGATACAAAATTTTATTGTCCTGGGACTAGTAAATCGATACTGGCAATGTACAGCATTTTTTGTTTTGTCAACAGTCTGCCAACACCAAATAAAATATCGGCTTGAGCCCCATCTAGCGTTATCAATCCAAAAATGGCACTGTACAGTATTTTTTGTAAATCCGACTTTGACACTGCGCAGCAGTACTTAAAAATATGACACTGGTGATGTACAGAATTTTTTGTTTTGCCAACAGTCTGCCAACACCAGATAAATAACACTGTGCTACAGTGAAAAAATACTTCTGATGTGACATGGTATAGGTTGTTGGTTTTGTCGAGTAGATCACAAAAATGCCCATTAAACATGCCAGACACCCTCAAATTTTAGAGTTATTGTCAAAAAACGTTTTTTTGGGACTTTGCTCACTAAACCTTGTGGAATTCAGAAAATTTTCAAACCGATTTTAAATTTTTAAACTGTTTTAGATAGAAGAAGGATAGGGCTTTCCATGTATGTGAATTGGTCTACACATATAAGAAAGCTATCTATTGATTTTTTCTATAATATCTAATTTTTTTTATTATTTTTTGAAAAATTTTCGAGTTTATCGATTTTTTTCTGCTATAGTTCATTTAACAACCTTTATATTTATACACGTATTTTTAAAGAAAATTTATTTCTGAATACGATGAACTTTATTCTGAAAAAATCAAATAAGAATTGACAGAGTTGTGATAATTTTTCTAAAAAAGAAAATAAAGATTTTGCCCGAAATCACCGTTCAGGTAACCCAGGCAAAAAAAATAAATTTATTATAAGAGGTCATGTACAATATTTTTTTAGTTTTTTGGAGCGCTGAATCCGAATCTGTCCTTTAAATTGCTCTATCGCGTCAGGTTTTTGAGATATTTAACATAAATTGATATATCAAAAACTTAATAAGATAGCACAATTTTAAGGTCAAATTCGAATTCAGAGGGCCAAAAACCTTTAAAAAATGATACGTGACCTTTTAGTATGTTCGTTTATTTTTTTTTTTGCCGGCTTGATTGGCAATATCGCGCAAAATCTTAATTTTCTTGTTTAGAAAAATTATCACAACTCTGTCAATTATTATTCGATTTTTTCGGCATAAAGCTCATCGTATTCACAATAAAATTTTCTTTAAGAAAACGTTTATAAATATAAATATTGTTGAACGAACTATAGCCGAAAAAAGTCGATAAACTCCAAAATTTTTCAAAAAATAACTAAACAATTAGATATTGTTGAAAAAATCAATAAATATCTTTCTTATATGTATAAACCAATTCACACACGTAAAAAACCCTATCCTTCTTCTATCCAAAATAGTTAAAAAATAGAAAATCGGTTAAAAACTTTTTAAGTTACACGTGGTTTACTAAGAAAAGTAAAAAAAAAAAAGTTTTTTGACAATAACTTTAAAATTTGTGGGTGTCTGGCAAGTTTGATGGGCATTTTTGTGATTTCTTCGACGAGACCTTAAACCTTAACTACATCATTTCAAAAGTATATTCGATTTTATGATTTTTGTAGCACAGTGTAATTGGCCCGAACCCCATCTGGCGTTATCAATCCAACAATGCCACTGTACAGTATTAGTTGCAAACCGGGTTTTTGGCCAACGTTGGTAGTACTGGCACCAACGCTTCGCCAACCTTGGCCCGTTCCGATTTTTTTGACTCGGTTCACTTAAAAAAATACTAAAAATTAGCAACACACAATAAAATTTTTTTCTTTCCACTTTTGTTTAATTTGCACACACAAAATATATTTTAGATACAATTAAATGAATTTACTTTTTACGAAAGAAAAAAATAATGGAAAATCATTAGATTTTTCATTCGTTTGGTTTTTTTATTTATTTCAACTAACAGCAACATTAAATTTTCAGGATTCAAATTCAAAAGAATTTTTTTGTATCAAACATTTTTTTTGTCAAGAAACACACTTTTTTGGAGCTAAAAATGAGCCTGCCAAAAACACTCCACACTTAAAATGAAACAAGTGAGAGTGTTACATTCGGCTGTGCCGAATCCTTTATACCCTCCAAAACGTAAAAAAAATCCAGGGGCGTCTTTTTTTTCTGGGGGGGAGGTTGGTGGGAGACGTTAGGGGGCACCTTCCCCTTGCGATTTTGAACTTCTTCTGAGATAAGAATGTTGCATTTGCTTACCAAAAGTACAAAAAACTCTGCAAAAAATTCGGTTTTTCTTGGGTTGGTATAGTTCTCCAAGGGGGAACTTTTTTCCCCTTTTTCCGATTTTGCCATTTCCGAACTTAACCTGCCTAGGAAAATAAGACATAGTCGTGCCAAACTTCGGAAGTCTAGCTCTTTTATTTTAGACTGTATAGTGTCCTCTACAGACGGACGGACATCGCTAGAATGTCTTAGAATCGATCACTGATCAATAAAATATATGCTTTATGGGGTCTTAGACCGATATTTCGATGCGTTACACACGGAATGACAAAGTGAGTATACCCCCATACTGCGGTTGGAGGGTATAAAAAGAGGGCTGCTTTGGATGAACCGCTTTCATACAACAATTTTATATATTTGTTACATTTTTGGAGTCCCTAGAAGGTTTGTTTGATAACTGTAAATTTAAATATTATTTTAAACAAAAAAAATAAACAAAAATTTCCCAGTTAAAAATATCAATTTGAAAAAAAAAAAAATACATTAAAAAATCTTTAAAATTAAAAGAATAATATATGGTTTTGAATTGAGAAAAGTGTGAAAGAAAAATTTTTTAATTTTTCTTAAAATTTTTAGACATCCTGGTTTGTTTCTTACTAGTTTCATATTATCCAGTTATACACTCAAAATAATTCTACAGTAAAAGGTTTAGTAAGTGATATTGTACCAAAATCTACTAATTAGTTACTAATTTTAGTATCTTCAAAGTACTAACATTAGTAATTTTTACTGGTTTTGACTAATATTAGTTAAAAATTTTAGTATTGGTTACCAATTTCTGCACTAGGTCCTTTTGGACTAAAATTAGTTAAATTTTTAGTATTGAATACTAACGTTTTTTTTTGGGTGTAATAATCTTCAGAAAAACTTTTAATGTCAAGTTTATTTAGTTAATAGTCAATAAAACTCTATATGTGAAAATTTTTAACAGATCGCGGCCGACAAGGATTGAACTCATCATCATCTGTAATACTTTGCTATTAACTGCTTGTAACGTACAATCACTCTAGACCGATACGCCAAGTAGGCTGTTAAGCAAGTATCAACTAAATCTGATTTTTTCAATTCGAGTGTGGTTGTTGCTGTTGTTTTTTCTAACAGAAGACTTTGTTATTGTAATTATATGTAAACAAACTTATTATACCCTCCACTCTAGTGATAGAGGGTATATATAAGTTTGTCATTCCGTTTGTAACACCTCGAAATATTGGTCTAGGACCCCATAAAGTATATATATTCATGATCCTCGATCGATTTTAAGACGATCTAGCGATGTCCGTCCATCCGTCCGTCCGTCTATCCGTCTGTCTGTCTGGAGGCTCCTGAAGTTTGGCATATATGTTGGGCATTTACCTGGTCAGGTTGGTGTTGCAATCCAGCGAAATCGGTCCAGTGGTTCAAAAGTTATAAGCAAATGAGTGAATTTCGGCAAGGGTTTTTCTGGAATTTACGAGATAAAACACACGATAACTTTTGAACGGCAATTCTGAGGGTGCTGAAGTGTGGCATATATATTTTTCGTTCCTCTGGTCCGGTTCGTTTTAAATTTCAGCCAAATCGGTCCAGCGGTTCAAAAGTTATTAGCAAAACCGTAAATTTCAGATTAGTTTCACCTTAAATTCACGTGTTGAAAACCCGTTAAACATGTTTTAAAAACATTTGTAAGTCAAAAAAATATTTTACAAGGTACTTTTGTCACACAAAAATATTTTTTCACTAAAACAAAAAAAAAAAAATACACTCAAAAAAAATTTTACACTCCAAAAAAATTTTACACTCACAAAAAATTTTACACTCAAAAAAAAATTAGTAATTTTTTTTTTTTTTAAAAATTAATAAAAAAAAAGTTTTTTTACACAAAATAAAATATTTCTAACCAAAAATTTTATTTTTTTCACGTTAAAAAATTTACTATCACTTAAAAAGGGCATTGTGGAGGGTATTCATAGATTCGGCCAAGTCGAATTTAACTTTTCTACTTGTTTTTAGTAATCATTATTCTTCTTCCTCTCCTTCATCAATTCTGATCTAAGTACTTATTTTTGCAAACATTGCCAGACATGGTCTATACTTTAGACACAAATGTTAGGTGTTGCCATTTTTCCAAAAATACTGATTGCCACTTAGGGCGACTTATAGTCGTTATTTTTAAATTATTGTTTCTGTAAAGAAAGTCGAGCTCAGGCTCTAATTATAATTATGTATTATAATTTTTTGAATAATCATTTATTTTTTCGTACTGAACAAAAATACGTATGTAAATGACTTTGAAAATTAAATGTTAATGAAAGTCTTTATTTTAATGATGTTATTTCTGAAACAACTCCCAAACGCTAGCTTCAAACTTACTATAAATATGGTGTAATTTAAAATTGAATTTATTTTTTTTTTTATAAAAACACAAAAGTTAAAATCTACAAACCTGCAATGCGTTAATAAAACAAATGTGTACTTTCCATATAATATGAAATCAATAAATTTTATATGTGACTAAATTTAAAATAGATTATTTTATATACTTCAATATGAAACAATGTAGTATAAATGTTTATTTAAAAGAAGAAAAACAAGTGAGAGTGTTACATTCGGCTGTGCCGAATCTTTTATACCCTCCAAAATGTAAAAAAACAATATAAAAAAAATCCAGGGGCGTCTATTTTTTTGGGGGGGGGAGTTGTTGGGAGACGTTAGGGGGCACCTTTCCCTTGCGATCTTGAACTTCTACTAAGATAAGAATGTTGCATTTGCTTGAAAAATTACAAAAAACCCTTCAAAAAATGTGATTTTTCTTAGGTTGGTTTAGTTCTCCAAGGGGGGACTTTTCCCCCTCGTCCGATTTTGCCCATTTACGAACTTAACCTGCCTAGGAATATAAGACATATTCATGGCAGACTTCGGAATTCTAGCTCTTTTATTTTAGACTGTATAGTAGACTGCCCAGAAAAAAAGCGAAGTTTTTATTTTCTTGGGGGATACCTGCAAATTTTGTTCCTTTTTGTGCAAAAAAATTTCGGTTTTTTTTTGGGATTTTTAAAATAATATCTAGAGGTCGCGATCTCGCGTTTTATAACGATTTATTTTTTTTGAGTTTTTTATTATTTTAAATTGTTAAATATGATTAATATGATAAAATATTAATAATTTCAGACAAAAAAAAAATTAAATTAAAAATTAAATATCGCTCATTCCATGAGATGTCTCCCAGCATCTAATCAAATGTTCCTTAATTTATTTGAAATTTTGCACACATGAACACTATGAAGCTATTAAAATAAATCAGTTGTTAGTTCCGAGAAAATCCGTGAATTCGCGAATATATTCGCGTTCGCGAATTCGTGGATTTTCGCGAAACTAAAAACGAATTTATTTTAATTGCTCCATAGTGTACCTGTGTGCGAAATTTCAAATAAATTAAAGAACATTTGATTAGATGCTGGGAGACATCTCATGGAATGAGCGATATTTAATTTTTAATTTATTTTTTTTTTGTCTGAAATTATTAATATTTTATCATATTAATCATATTTAACAATTTAAAATAATAAAAAACTCAAAAAAAATAAATCGTTATAAAACGCGAGATCGCGACCTCTAGATATTATTTTAAAAATCCCAAAAAAAAACCGAAATTTTTTTGCACAAAAAGGAACAAAATTCGCAGGTATCCCCCAAGAAAATAACAACTATGTTTTTTTCTGGGCAGTCTACTGTATAGTGTCCTCTACAGACTGACAGACGGACGGACATCGCTAGAATGTCTTAGAATCGATCACTGATCAATAAAATATACACTTTATGGGGTCCTAGACCGATATTTCGATGCGTTACACACGGAATGACAAAGTGAGTATACCCCCATACTGTGGTTGGAGGGTATAAAAACATCATCAGCAACAAACGACAACAATAACGAAAATATATGTAAATTTATGTTGGTCTGTCTTAAGGGTAAACGTTCTAACATTATTTTCGTAACAACAAAATGAAGTTATTTCAACAAAATTATTTAAATTTTCTTGATTCATGTAGTGCATATTTTACTAGGTATGTAGATAGTAAAACATTTTTTTATTTAACCCATTTCTTACCAGAAATTTAAACGTTGGAATTTTTTGACAAAACTTTCAGGAACGACTTCTTATCATCCCCTTATGAATAATAAATGCACATTTAAACTTTTAAACGCAGACTTGTGAAAAAAATAATTATTTATTAATATTTCTCCATGTTTTATATTTTTTTAAGAAATTATAAGCGTGTGTTCAAACACACGCTGGTAAGAAATAGGTTAATTTTTTTTTTTTAATTTTTTTTTATCTAAACACAAAAATTTAAGGGTTTCTAATATTGGATATGAGAATGTTTTTCTAAAATATTTAAATTAAATTTTGTAATATTTTGTATTGTTTATAACAAATCGTTAGCAAAGGTCAGAATAGCGTACACTGTGCAACAATATTTCTGGTCACCGATAGTTTCTTTAATGAGACTAAAAAAATCATATCACTTTACTTGCAGTTACTTGCATAGTGGCAAAACTTAAAATATTCGATTTTGCAGAAAACGATTCAAAAGTTTATAATTGAAACTGGCTTTCCATAAAAAAGGCCGGTACAAAGAAAATGTAACAATGGAGTGTTCTCTTCTCAAACGGTGAGCTTAAAAGATTTCGAAACGAATTTTTGACGAAAAATTCTGTATCATTAACTCAAAAATTAAGTTTTTTTGAGTTATGACACTATGCAAGTAAATAAGCGATATAGCAAAATGCGGTGACAGGATCTCATAATCTCCATATTAATTGTGGGGATTATGACGATTTCCAAAACGGTCATAATCCCAACTAGTGTAGTAGACATAATCCCTATAATGGGAATTATATCCGTTTGTTGCGTGGTCATTATGGGGATTAGGCGGAGCTAGAAATTAATTTTCACGAATTTCGCTTGGGCGCTATGGGGGATTGATAAAAATAGATGCCAAAACGATGTGGTTAAAATTTCAGTAAGATCGCACTTTATCTTGGGGTTTCAACTTTTCTAAGCCAAAGACCATTTAAAAAAAAACAAGTAAGATTGTTAAATTCGGCTGTGCCGAATCTTTTATACCCTCCAACACGTTTAAAATTAAAAAAAAAAATTGCAGTGGCGTCTTTTTTTAGTGGGGGGGTCGGTGGAGTTGGTGGGGGACACCTGTACCCCCGCTTCATATGTTTACAAATTATTTTTTTATGATACTTACGCTTAAATAATAAATTTTTATCGTTATTTTTAATTAATTTCGAAAACCACGCCCCCAAATGGGGGCGGTCTGAAAAAAAAACGAATTTCCTAACCCCCTTGGTCCAAGCGCAGGTCTATGATCATAATATGGCATACAAATGTTTCATTTGTTGAGCAAAAATTAAAAAAAAACTCGTAAAAATATTGTATTTTTTAGGGGTCATTTTAGTTCTTCAAGGGGGAACTTTTTTCCCCCTGGTCCGATTTAGCCCATCTTCGAACTTAATCTTACCAGTAACATAAGAGGTATTATTGCCCAATTTCAGGGGTCTAGCTCTTTTGGTTTGGACTGCATCGTTATTTCTACAGACGGACGGACGGACGGACGGACGGACGGACATCGCTAGAATGTCTTAGATTCTATCATGGATCAATATTATATATACTTTGTGGGGTCCCCGACCGATATTTCGATATGTTACACACGGAATGACAAAGTGAGTATACCCCCATACTGTGGTTGGAGGGTATAAAAATTGCCAAAAATTCAAATTGGATCAGATCTTCTTAATTTTCGATTTTATGAGGTCTAGTGAATCACATCTATTTTGATTTAAATATCAGCAATATAGAATATCGCTTACCGCCAAAACCCAGAGGTGGGAAAATATGAGTACATTTTGGAGACACCGGTAAACCAACTTTTTGCTATAATATAAAAAAAAAATACATTAAAATTTAAATATATGATTTTTTTCTTGACTTGGAAAATAGGGTACTCCCAAAACCATGAATGCAAAAAAAAACGAAATTCTTAAAAAAAAAATAAAAAAAATTTGAAATTAATTTGCTAAAATTATCGTGAATTTATATCGGTCCACACGCCGTTTAAGAATTTGGAATCGGTGGGTAGTCTATTTTCCAAGTCAGGAGGAAAAAAATCATATTTTTTGCAATTTTTCTTATATTATTTCAAAAAGTTGATTTTCGCATGTCTCCAAAATTTATGCATATTTTTCCACCTCTGGTTTTTGGAGGTAAGTTGTATTTAGTGTTTATAAACCGGTTAACCGGTTAACCGAAAAACCGTTTTTTCCCAAAATTTCGGTTTTTTTGCAAACCGGTTAACCGAAATTGAAAAATTCCGGTGCACCGAAAACCGGTTTTTTTCTGTCGGTTAACCGGTTTTTTTAAATCTATTCAAACGGAATATTTTGCAAATATTAAGGGTTTGCATATTTTTTTTATGATATTTTCAAAATTTCATTAAAAAACCTTGAAAATCCGTGAGAAAGGAAGTATAAAATACTTTTTGTCTTCAAGAAACAATTTTCCAACTAGGAATTTTAATCTGGTAAATATTTGAATTATCCCCGTTATGAGCGTTTTTTGGACAGTTTCATTGAAAACTTGATAAGTGACTGTTAACCAGGTACTAAAATTCTTATTAATGGAGAAAATGTCAATAAAAGAACATTAATATAAAATACGGACTACAATTTATAACGAATTGATGTATTTGTTTTTTAAATAAAACCAATAAAAATTAAAATAAAGCTCCGGTGAATATAGGAAAATAAAGCACTGTATATAAATACCGCTATTTTCAAAGGATAACAGTTGCTAACTTTGCTGAAAGAAACAAATATGCTAACTTTAGTTACATTCGATTTTTTATTTAATAAAAATTAGCAATTTTAATGAATTTTTTGGGTTTGTCAGTTAAAGAAAAAAAATCGGTTAACCGGTTTTTTTATTCCGGTTTAACCGAGAAAACCGGTGAACCGAAAAAGCTGAATTTCGGTTAACCGAGAAACCGGTTTTACAAAATGTCGGTTTTTTATAAACACTAGTTGTATTCTATAAAGCTGTTATTTAAAAACTGAATAGATGTGATTAACTAGACCTCACAAAATCCAAAATTTTGAAGATCCAATCAAATCTGAACTTTCGACAATTTTTTAAAAAATGCACTTTGGCTTAGAAAAGTTGAAACTTCAGCGCTGAACCAAGATGAAGTGCGATCTTTCTGAAATGTTAACCACATCGTTTTGGCAACTATTTTTATCCCGCATAGCGCCCAAGCGAAATTCGTAAAAATGCATTTCTCGCTCCGCCCTAATAGGGATTATGACCGAAATAAATTTGATCATAATCCCCATAACGGAAATGGGGTTATGTCCGTGGGGATTATGTCATGTCACCGCAAAATGCCTTAAAAAGTTAAATTTTAAATTACACTGTGCAACAAGAAAAATAAGCCTCATTGGCTTTAATGCCAAATAAAATAGATCATCAAATAAGCAAAATCAAATCAATAGGTTTTGGAAAGTTAGTTAGAATTCCTATTTTAAATGGCCCACAGAGATTTTTAATTTATATCAAAAGCGTTTGGAAAACTTCAAAAAACTATAATAAATGTACATCTGAGCTTAAAAATGGTAAGATGTGTACAGTGAAATTGTATGGCGGTTCTTTTTCTTATACATATTAACCCTCTAACTTCCATTTTTGGGATTTTTTTGCAAAAATTTATAAATAGAAATCTTATAAAATGTCCATTTAAAGGTCAAAAATACTCTAAAGATATTTCCTTAATGAATTTCATTACGCTGAGGGCAAAAATCGTTGTCAAATCAAAAATTTTTATACTTGTTTTTAAAAACCTCAATTTTTTTTTTTTTTTTTTAATTTAATTATGAAGTTGAACTTTTAAAAATCTAGTAAGTTTAGGTTTCAATTGTAAAATTTTTCTTTTTTAAATTAAGTGTTCAAGAACATCGCTTTTTATTACATGACACCGCCAGTGTCAATATCATCATTTTGATTATAAATATTTTAAAAATGAGTTTTAAACAATTTAAACAATGACGCTTAAAAATTTGGTGTGTTGAACGTTAAAAAATTTAGTTAATTTACGGTTTAATTTAATTTCACATTGCACATAGGGGCAGCTATATGGGGCTTCTTGGCAACAATTGAATTTTTGAAAAAGCGATTTTGTTATTTTTTTTTTGTTTATATCGAAAGCCTATACTTTTCTACGCTTGACTGCATTTTTACTTTTTTGATTTATCCATTCTTCTTTTCTCACCAGCGTGTTAAAGTAAGTAAAAGTTAAAAAAAAAAACAGAAAAATTATTTAAAATAGTCTTTAGTTGAAAACTCAAAATAAAAGGTATGCCAGTAAAAAATGTTGACACTATACACATGAATGGAAAGGTAGCTTTAGCACAAAAATTTTGCATTCATGCTGATTAAATTGCATTAAATATTAAACTAGTTATCGCCGTTCTAAGACATTTTTTTTATGAAATTGTTCAAAACCTAACTTTGAAGGTCAAAAAGTGGACAATTATCCTACATTATCCTTAGTTACTTTTATACAGTGGTAAGTGGTATAATTCTTTGCAAGAATCACTTATTAAAACTTGCTCGAAATGAGCCCGCGCTGTGCAGTTGCATTTTAAAAATATTACCTTTTTTTTTGGTAATTTTTTTGTTATGTTTTTTTTAATATGGGTAATTCCAAATATTTTCGCCCCACTGTTCGGAAATATGCCTTTGGACGCCACTGAGAATTTGGCTCATAGATATCCACTTTTATATGAGATATGTTGCATATTTGGATTTTTAAAATTTGCTGTAGTTTTCAAATTATCGCGGGTCAAAGTTCGACTTTTTTAGCAAAAGTCAGAAAAATACATGACGTTTAACGTGCTCTAACTTTTTAACTAGTAATCCGATTATCACAAGTAATGGCTCATATGAAAGCTTGATTCTTCTTCTTTAAGGAAATATTTTGAAAAACATTCAAAAATAAAAATATATTTTTCAGAAGTGTTGCAAAATTTCAAAAACATTTTTTTTTTGCGAATATTTACAAAAACACATCTTCGATTTTTTTAAAAAAAAGCTTGGTGATAAACAATACTGTTTTGTACAACATGTCCAAAATTCAGAGTGGGATCCCAATGGGATCAAAAAATATTCTGGTTTTAGTACGAAGTTCTTAAATTTTACCTTAGAAAATTAAAATTGTATGTTTCTTCAATATAAAATTTTAAATTTTCAAAGAAAATTATACTATTAAAATTTTGAAAAACATTCAAAACATTAGAAATTTAAATTTTCTAAGGGAAAAATATGAGAACCTCGTACTTAAAACAGAATATTTTTTGATCCCATGGAGATCCCACTCTGAATTTTGAATATGTTATACAAAATATTGTTATTTTTCACCAGAATTTTTAAAAAAAAAATCGAAGATGTGTTTTTTTGAATATTCGAAAAGAAAAAATGTTTTTGCATTTTTTAATCATTTCTGTAAAAAAAACTGTGTTATTTTAAAAATATTTTCTAAAAGAAGAACCCCAGCTTTCACATGAGCCTAAATTTGTGGAAATCGGGTCATTGGTTAAGAAGTTACAGCTCTTTAAACGTGATGTATTATTCCTACTTTTGCTTAAAAAGTCAATCTTTGACCCGCCATAATTCGTTAAATACACCAAATGTAAAAAAACGATATATGGTACATATATCATATTTATGAGAGCTATCTATGTGTCAAGGTTCAAATTAATCTGACACACCATTTCCAAAAATGACTAAAATTTGAGCTAAATTTTCTGGAATGGCCCATATATTAAGGTTATAATTTGAACTAGAGATGGGCACATGAGCAGATTAGAGCGTGATTCACGTGATTCACGCGTGAGTGTGACTGAATTAAATTTTAATCACGTGATTGTGAGTAAGTGTGAGTGGAGAAAAAAATGCGTGAGTGAGTGTGCGTGAGTCAATTTTTTTGCGTGAGTTTGCGTGATTTATTTTCTCTTCATATTTCCTTCCGTACCAAAAAAGCAACAAAAAAATTGTAAAATTTGGCGAAATCTTAAGTTTCGTCCCGAAAAATCCGAATGAACTTAAAATTTTGTGAAAATTTTGAAAGATTTTTGAAATTTTTGTTTTTGAAATTTTTTTTTGTATAAATAAGAGTTTCTTGAGTGTGAGTCAACGTGAGTGTGAGTGAAGCTTGCTTGAGTGCACGTGAGTGTGAGTTGTATTAAATTTACTCACGTGATTGTGACTGAGTGTGAGTAGAAATAATATGCTCGTGAGTGAGTGTGCGTTATTCAAAAATTCGTGTCGTGAGAGTGAGTGTGATTCATAATTGAAACATGGGTCAAAAGTCAGTCACGTGCAAAAAAACACTGTAGCACACATGATTCACCCACTTAAAGTTTAGTTGTTTGCTTCATCTCAGCATGTTAAATAAACTGTTGGTAAAAATGATAGCCTACTCACCCAATTTTTTTTTATTTATTTATATTACTCATACGTTTTATACCACATTATTGTAAAATATTAGGAAAGTGAAATGTTTAACACTTATTATACTATATCTACAAAGCCGTTTTATTTAAAAACCATTAATTTTTTATTTATTTTCATTTTTACGTCCGACTTTAACTTCATACGGCATAACTTTTTTTTATCAGAACATTTGGTGTGGAATGCTTCATATGTATGATTTTTCAATACAGTAATTGTTTTAACGGTATCCATAACCATTAGAGGTGTCCTTAAAAACGAAAATCACCTTTTTATACCTGGTAGGGTCCTATATTGTTCTTTAGTATCTAAAAATGAGTGAGCCAAAATTTGGGGACAATCGGCTAAAAATAACTCGTGCCGAAAATGGATTGAAGTTTTGGGACATTCTTATAAGAACGAAAAACTCGTTTTTTCTAGTTTTTGGAAAAACATTGGTATTTGATATTTTTTGTTAAATTTTTTGTAAAATAATATGAAAATGGTACTAAATTACCTTTTCAAAACGACTAATAAAATTAAAATCGGATGAAAAATAAGCATTTTACGCATACATGCCCCAGACCATTGTATGGTTTTTAGAGCCAGAATTTCAAAATTTTCAAAATTTTTAGGCAAAAAAATAGTAAAAATTTAATTTTGCTTTATGATCAAATTGAAAACATGTTTAAGATTAAAAATAGCAGATATGGTAGTCAAGCTTTTTTTTTATTTGGCGCGGGTAGTGATAAAATTTCCGCGGATTCCAAATAAAATGCGTTTTTCTACAATAATTAAGCAAATTTTGGAAAATTTGTGCTCTATTGTGCGGATCGAAGTGTAAAACGTAAATTCTGTAACTTTTGAGAAATCGGATATATGCAGATATTTTGTATTATAGAAATGTATAACGTCTCAAATTTGTCATTTCACCTCGACGAAAAGGGGTTAAAGAATTCTCAAAAAATTTACAGAATTTATGTATTTCACTTCATATAATACAATACAGAAAATTGTTTCCCATATTTGCTAAATTATTTTAGAAAAACTCATTTTCTTTGGAATCCGCGGAAATTATATCACTACCCACGCCAAATGAAAAAAAAAGTTAGACTACCATATATGTTAGTTTTTATCTATAACATGTATTTAATATAATTATAAAGTAAAATTTAATTTTTTTAATTTTTTTGCCTAAAAATTTTGAAAATTTTCAAATTTTGGCTTTAAAAACCATGCAATGGTCTGGGGCATGTATGCGTAAAATGCTTATTTTTCATCCGATTTGAATTTCTCTAAGCTTTTTGGAAAGGTAATTTATTACCGTTTTCATATTACTTAACAAAAAAATTAACAAAAAATAGCATATACCAATATTTTTCAAAAAACTAGAAAAACGTGTTTTTTCATCAGATAAGAGTGTCCCAAAACTTCAATCCATTTTCGGCACGAGTTGTTTTTATCCGATTGTCTCCAAATTTTGGCTCACTCATTTTTAGATACAAAACTACAATTTAGGACCCTACCACGTATTAAAAAGTGATTTTGAAAAATTACCTTTGTCGTTAGGACACCTTTAATAACCATATATAAAAATACAAGCATACAAAAATTTTTTACCTCTAACAAATTATTATTATTTTTCGTTTTTTCGAAATTTTTCGCAATTTTGCAAAGAAAGTCTTACATGTTTTTACATAAATTTAATCCTTAAACAATGCTCTTTGAAATGGTGTGCATAACGTCTATAAAAATTCAGCGGTTTAATTGATGCCACAAAACATTACATTTTGCCCCTATGTGCATTGTAGCCATTAAGCAATGTTGCCAATCGATACCTTTTCAATACCGTTATGCGTTTCAAAACCCTTTAAATTGAATACCGGTACCAATACCGAAAGTTTTGGTATCGGATACCGGTATCCCAAAACCTTTTCCTTCGGTACCGGTACGTACCGGTTTGAAACGTTTTTTTACAAAAAAAAAAAAAAAATTAATAAGAAGTTGATAAATTGTGGCTTTTTTTAAATGAAAAATCGTACTACTAACATGGCGCATGATAAATAGATTTTAATTTGCGTTGAGACCAGATTTTTTTTACCATGTGAACTTTGTCTTGAAAGGGGCACGGGTTAAAGTTATCCGAATTGGGTAAAATTTGTCCTACATCAGTTTTGGACCATGTTAGAGCGTGATTCACTTGTGATCACGCATGAGTGTGACTGAATTCAATCTAACTTATGTGATCTTGAGTGAGTGTGAGTAGAGAAAAAAATTGTGTGACTGAGTGTGAGTGAGTAAGATTTTTGAGTGAGTGAGTGTGCGTGAGTCGATTTTTTGTCAATTTCTGACGTGAGCGTGAGTGAGTGTGAGTCAAAATTCACTCACGCGCCCATCTCTAAAAAATATATAAATTTATCTTTCTAACCAGCCCGAAAACACTGAAATTGGAGGAGAAATGGCCAAGCTATACCTAGTTCCCAATACCATAATATAGTAATTTTGATATGAGAAAAAAAAACGTTTTTCTGATTTTCAATTGTTTGGCAAATTATCAATCCATTAGGTAAATACTTGGGTTGCTCGTTTTTGGGCTTTTCTCTCTGATCAAATTCTAATACCCGCCAAAAGTGTCGGTCCCCTAAGGGTAACTCACATGCAAAATATCACTCCGATCGTAGTTTATCTTCTGTCTCCACTTTGAGCCTCAAAATTGGGGTTTTTGAAAAAAAGGACTTTTTAAAAAACAAAAAAAAAATTTTTAAGTTTTTTTTTTAAGGGCCTAATTTTGTAAATCACTCGCGTTAAACGCATCAGCAACGTTAACGTGAACGCGAGGCTCAAAAAGTGCAATTTTGTAAATCACTACGTTATTGCGTTCAATTTTTACGTCATCACTTGAAATGTCAATTATATTTGAATCAGTGTTGCCAGACATTCTAAAATTAATAAAATTGGCCACCCATTTTATAGGGGATTCACACCCATTATCGTGGGGAAACACATATATATGATAAGGCAACACCTGTAAAGAGAATATTTGAGAAAAAAGAGAACAAAACAAGTAGAAAAGTTAAATTCGACTTGCCGAATCTATGAATACCCTCCACAATGCATTTTTTTTAATGGGTAGTACATTTTTTAACGTGAAAAAATTAACAATTTTGATTAGAAATATTTTATTTTGAGTAAAAAACTTTTTTTTTTGTCATTTAAAAAAAAAAAAAAAATTACTAATTTTTTTATTGAGTGTAAAATTTTTTCGAGTGTAATGTTTTTTTAACTATAAAAATATTTCTGAGTGAATGCACGTACGTATGTACACAAAATATTGTCATTTTTGTAAAAAAAAAACTATTTTTTTTTGTGTACATTTTTTTTGAGTGTAAAATTTTGTTTGAGTGTAAAATTTTTTTTGAGTGTAAAATTTTTTTCGAGTGTGCTTTTTAAGTTACCAATGCTTTTAAAACTAAACAAGTTTAAAAAGCATTGCTTTAAAATTAAACAAGTTTGAAAAGCATTGTTTGGTTACCACCAATGCTTTTAAAACTTGTTAAAACACGTGGCATAGATGAAACTAATCTAAAATTCAGGGTTTTGCTTATAACTTTTGAACCACTGGACCGATTGAGCTGAAATTTAAAACCAAACAGACCCGGGGAACCGCAAAGATATATGCCAAGCTTCAGTAGTCTAATTATTGTCTTTCAAAAGTTATCGTGTTTTTTATCTCGTAAATTCGCGAAACACCCTTGCCGAAATTTACTCTTTTGCTCATGACTTTTGAACCACTGGACCGATTTGGCTGGATTGCAATACCAACCTGACCAGGGTAATGACAAACATATATACCAAACTTCAGTAGCCTCTGTGAAGTCTTTTAAAAGTTAGCGTGTTTTCTACGGACGGACAGACAGACGGACGGACGGACGGACATCGCTAGATCGACTTAAAATCGATCGAGGATCATAAATATATATACTTTATGGGATCCTAGACCAATATTTCGAGGTGTTACAAACGGAATGACAAACTTATATATACCCTCTATCACTAGAGTGGAGGGTATAAAAAAAGTAACATAAATTAGTTGAAAAAAGCAATAAAAATCTCAACGAGACGCTTTGCTATTTTCGATGTTTTTCTTCTGCCGGAGAAGTTTTTTTTACACATTTATTACTTTTTTGTTGTATATTTACATATTCCAACATTATTTATTTATTTTTTGGTATTTAAAAGCATATTTGTTACATCAACGCCCCAAAATTTCAAGTGATCATTTTGACACTTCAAGTGATGAAAAAACACTCTCTTGCGTTTTACAAAATTCCATTTTCCATACAATTTGTTCTACAAACACGTAAGTCAACGCGAAAAAACAGCTGTTCAGTGCTCGCGTTTTACAAAATAGAAAATTGTCCAACGCGAGATAAAAAGGCGCGTTGCGTTTTACAAAATTAGGCCCTAAAATAGTTAAAAAATTATTTTTGTATAATATTTGATCGTAAATACTTAAATATGAAATTTAAAGATTTTACGATATCATTAATTAACCCGTTCAAACTTGATACCAAAAAAATGGCATGATTTTGAGGGCATTATAAAAACACCTTTTTTTCAAAATTTGAAAATTTTATTAAAAAAAAATTTAAATATATAATTTTTTCTTTCAGAATTCATTCAGAACACCTTTGAGAAGAAAAATGTGGAATATGGTGGATATAAGTCGGACCACTTTTCGGGAATCGCTTGGGGAAGTTAGCGGACTTAAAGGAAATGTTGGATTTATCAATAATTTGGATTAATAAAATCTTATAAATTTAATTTTTGGCCAAATTAACAGTTTTTTGGTGTCGCGGCATTCTATTAAATAACTTAAGGTCTGTCATGTAATCTTATCTTAAACAAGTATAAAACGGCTTTTGTGTTGTGTTACCCAACTATTATTTCGTATTAATATATTATCTTTAAAAAAATCGTTAACCCTTCTTGGCAGGGGATCAAAAATGACCCATTTAGTAAAAAATATATATTTTGTTGATATTAAAAAATTCAAGCAGTATGCCTTAAAGTTTTTGCCGGGGTCATTTTTGGCCCCGGGCCAATTTGGGTTAAAGATATCTTAAATTGGTAAGATTTTTGGGCTGATTTAAAGTTATCTCATAGATTGACACAAATTAATTTTCTATAAAAAAATACAAAATTTTGATTAAATGGGTAATTCATGACCCCCTACCAAGAAGGGTTAGCGATTTTTTAAAGATAATATATTAATACGAAATAGTAGTTGGGGTACAAAACACAAAAGCCTTTTTATACTTGTTTATAGCACAAAATTTAAGCTCTAAACTTCAAATTTTCTGCGGGGGTCATTTTTGACCCCAATCCAATATGGGTTAAAGACGTCCTACATCGGTAAGATTTCATGACAGACTTACAGTTATCTAATAGAATGCCACGACAAGAAAAACCCGTTAATTTGACGAAAAATTAAATTTATAAGATTTTATTAATCCAAATTATAGATAAAACCAACATTTCATTGAAATCCGCAAACTTCCCCCACGATTCCCGAAAAGTGGTCTGACGGATATCCGCCATATTTCGCATTTTTTTTCTCCAAGGTGTTCTTAACGAATTCAGGAAGAAAAAATTATGTATTTTAATTTTTTTTTTATAAAATTTTCAAATTTTGAAAAAAGGTGTTTTGAGAATGCCCCAAAAATCATGCCATTTTTTTGGTATCAAGTTTAAACGGGTTAATGATATCGTAAAATCTTTAAATTTAATATTTAAGTATTTACGATCAAGTAGTATACAAAAATAATTTTTTAATTTTTTTAATAAAAAAAAACTTAAAATTTTTTATTTTTTTTTTTTTTTTGGAAAAAGTCCTTTTTTGCAAAAACCCCAATTTTGAGGCTCAAAGTGGAGACAGAAGATAAACTCCGATCGGAGTGATATTTTGCATGTTAGTTACCCTTAGGGGACCGACACTTTTGGCGGGTATTAGAATTTGATCAGAGAGAAAAGCCCAAAACGAGCCACCATAGTAAATACTAATGGATTTTTTTTTCTCTTTCAAAAAAATTACAGTCTTATGGTCTGGGGAAGTATTTATAACTTTGTCATTTTTTATCTGATTTCTTAGTCTTGTGGCTAGTTAGAAAAGTTTGCAAAAAAAAAAATTAATTTCTTTTTGATTTTTGTGAAAAAGTAAGTTAAAGATACATATTTTTTTGTAAAAAACAAAAAAAAATTATTCTTCCCCCTATTAAAAGTTAAACCAATTTTCAGCACGTGTTCCTCTTATCTGATTGTCTTCAAATTCGAAATTTTGAAATTTTAGATAACAATAAACAAAATTGGGACCATCCATGTTAGAGAAATACATTTGGAAAATATGCTTTATACGTTTTTTTACAATTTTTTTCGATAATGCCGGTACGTACCGCTATATACGTTTCGGCATCGGGAATACCGTAACCAATTCAACTCAAATACCGTAACCGATACCGATACCGAAATAAAAAAAAATACGGTACTAATACAGATATCGATACCGTTATTCCATTCGATTGCCAACCTTGTCATTAAGGTTAATTTTTTTTTGTTGCGCAGTATTGTCAGTAGCTAGTAGGGTATTCAATCGATTAACCGTTAATCGGTTAACCGATTAATTTTGGTCGATTAACTGTTCGAATAATTTAAAATTGCCAATTTTCAAATAACAAATAAACCGATTAATTTGTGTCGATTAACCGATTAACCGAAATTTATTTTTTTAGTACTTTTGGTTATTTTTTGCTGTTTAAGGTTCTGCAAATTTCGGTTCTGCTTAAAGAAGTTGAAGAATTGAAGGGTATAAAAATATTAATCAAACTCTCTTTTATAAATGTGTAAAATTGTCGTCAAGAAAATAATTTATCGAGGCCCTAAAAATTTATTTCGACTTAAAAAAAAATAAACTTTGTGACCCTAGCTAATTTGTTATACAGTTCCAACACAATAGATTTTTCTAATAGTTTTTTATGCGCGTAATCTGAATCTGGTTTTAGAACTGATCTATCTCGTATTGAGATATTTAGGATTTCGATTTACAATACTGCATTGTGTAAATTTTCAATATTTTTAAGTAAAATTACGCAATTTCTGTAAATTTACACAGTTTATAGTAGAAAACTAAAATCATTTTAATTAGAGTGTGAATAAAATCAGATTTTCGCAATGTTCGGGACCCTATAACACCGCGAAATATTTTTAGATGTGGAAATAGTTTAGCACATCTGAAAAAAAATACTTTTGGAATCCTTCAGATATCTTTTCTAATCACGTAGATATTGCCCGATGAAATTATTGTAATTTGAGCACTAAAAAATAAAAGAAAACAAATTTGGAAACCAAACTATTTTTTTAAATATTTCTAGGGCAATTTTTCTTTTTTATAAAAATAGCTTTATTTTTTTTTTTTCATTTTTTCACATTGAATTGGGGCCATATTTGACATTTAATTATGAGGTGATATTTTTCACGTTGGTGTCATTTTGGATCGGGGTCATTTATCAGGATGCCATACAAAAATTCTTTACTTGGGCTGAGATTGTTGGGGGTATTTGAAGCTTTGGCATAGCGGATATAGATTTCTTTCTTGTTTATAATAAAATTTTTAAAAGTACATACAATCCGTGGTTTTATATTCAATTTAAATTTTAAATTAATATTATTCGGTTAATCAAATAATTCATATTTAACCGATTATTAACCGAATAAATCTCAACCCCGATTAATTATTTGCTCGATTAACCGATTAAAGAAGAACCTCGATTAATTGAATACCCTAGTAGCTAGCATAGAAAATTCGAAGGCGTATGAGTTATAAGTGTTTTCTTTCATGAATTAAAATAACTCATACGCACATGAGTACTTTGAATTGTTTTAATACCCTTGTATATTAGGGTGGATCGAATTTGGCTTTTTGGCGAATTTCGTTCCGGCTCACCGACAGATGTGTTGGAATAGACCTAAAAACAATGTGGTTAAATTTTCATGCAGATCGGTGGTCATCTTCCGCTGCCGAAATGACGTTGAAAATCCGCGATTTCTTAAAAAATAGTATTTATTTCAAAAAATTGCCAAAATTACAAAAATCACTTAATCTTCTTTTTTATTTCAGTCAATCTTTTCAATTCGATCATGTTTTCTTAAAAAAAATTTTCAGCTTAATAGGACATTGTTAACCCCTCTAAAACGGTTGCCGAAAATGACCCATTCATTTTGCCCTAAACTCAAAACCACCAAATTTTAAAACAGATTTTTTTTTTGATTTTAAGTTGCACAATCTAAAGTTTTTATTGCATTTATTTCAAGTATATATAAGTTTGTTTGACAAAAAATTTTTTTGAAAAAATACGAGATTCTTAAACAGCGTATGTAACGGTCTGTTTCCAGGACATTTTGGGAAAATTGCACTTTGTTTTTTTAAACTCAACATTTTTAGTTAAAAACTTTTAATTTTACACCAGATTTATTATAAATTATAAAACTTAATATAGAAATGTTGGATTTTAAGAAATTATTTAACCCTAAACAGCTTTGGGCCCTAAATGACCCATTATGAACATATGCATCTAGCAATAAACCGCTTTTGGCGGTCGACTAACCATTGGAAACATATTTTTTCAATTACAAATGGGAGCGTGAATAAAGATGGGAGCGTCAGTAAGGATGGGAGCGTGAGTAGGGATGGGTGCGTGAGTGAATTCGACCAACTCAAGCTTACGAAAAAAAAAAATTTCTCACGCAAGAAATTTTTGAATTTTGCATAAATTTTACGCAGGGTTACATGAGTGTCACATTTTAATCTCACTCATGCTGAATTTTGACGTGTTTCATTTTTCCGTCACCATAAAAAATCATGCAAACTCACGAAATTTTACTCACATTTAACAGTGCAATTTTAAAAATTATATTTTTAATGCAAATGAAACAAAAAAGTTCAAATAGCATTCAAATAGTATCCCGCTTAAATGCACCCACTCTTAAAGCATTTTTCGTACCCACCATTAACCATTTATTTATATCTGACACAAAAAGTAATTCACATTTTAACAAGAATATTGCTGAATAATTTCAACAGACTATTTACTTGCTGTATTCTGGCATTTAAGGAGATAATGCTTCCGGGGTGGGTGCATTTAAATGTGAAATAATATTTAAACTTGTTTAAAAAAATATATGGATCACTTTTTTATTTTGCATTAAAATATATAATTTGTACAAATGTACATGTGACACAAATTTCACGTGATTCACTCGTAAACGTGAGTGAAATTTCGAGAGATTGCATAATTTTTTATGGTGACAGAAAAATAAAACACGTCAAAATATAGTTATGTTGAGTTTCCGTGAGCGTGATTACAGCGTGAACGAGTTTAATATGTTTCAATCACGTGATCCTGCGTAAAATGTATGCAAACTTAAAAAATTTCCTGCGCGAATTTTTTTTTCTTCGTGAGCGTGAGTTGGTCAAATTCACTAACGCTCTCATCTCCACTCACGCTTCCATCTTTACCTACGCTCCCATTTGTAATTGAAAAAATATATTTCCAATGGTTAGTCGACCGCCAAAAGTGGTTTATTGCTAGATGCATATGTTCATAATGGGTCATTTAAGGCCCAAATCTGTTTAGGGTTAAAGAATTTCTTAAAATCCAACATTTCTATATTAAGTTTTATAATTTATAATAAATCTTGTGTAAAATAAAAAGTTTTTAACTAAAAATGTTGAGTTTAAAATAAAAGTGCAATTTTCCCAAAATGTCCTGGAAACAGACCGTTACACTCGCTATTTAAGAATCTCGTATTTTTTAAAAAAAAAATTTTGTCAAACGAACTTATATATACTTGAAATAAATGCAATAAAAACTTTAGATTGTGCAACTTAAAATCAAAAAAAAAAAATCTTTTTTAAATTTGGTGGTTTTGAGTTTAGGGCAAAATGAATGGGTCATTTTCGGCAACCGATTTAGAGGGGTGAGCAATGTCCTATTAAGCTGAAATTTTTTTTCTAAGAAAATATGATCGAATTGAAAAGATTGACTGAAACAAAAAAGAATATTAAGTGATTTTTGTAATTTTGGCAATTTTTTTAAATAAATACTATTTTTTAAGAAATCGCGGATTTTCAACGTCATTTCGGCAGCGGAATATAACCACCGATCTTCATGAAAATTTAACCACATTGTTTTTAGGTCTATTCCAACACATCTGTCGGTGAGCCGGAACGAAATTCGCCCAAAAGCCAAATTCGATCCACCCTATTGTATATGTTCGTGTTCCAAAAAATATATTCTAATAAATCGATGCCATATTGCTTACATATCAATACAATCAGTGGCTGTAGGTAAGAACTTTTGAGTTTGGTGGAGGGACGTTTTTTTTAATACAAAAAAACATTGTTTCTCGTCGAAAAAAATGTTTCTAATTAAAATTTTCCATTTCTCGAACAGGCGTTAAAAATTGGAAAAATCGCTTTTGAACGAATAAAACCGGCTACATAGGCAAATTTTCCTTTTTTTGGTTACCTTTTAGGGTCAATATTAACACAAACATATATTGGACCAGTAGGGCAATCACTTAGGGTTCCTTTTTTGACTTGAAAATCGGATATAAAAATAATACCAACATGTCGCGACAGCATTAACCGGACGATATACCAATGAATTTTAAGATAAAATCAAAATTGCATTTACAGTTTTTATTTCGTGATCCTGTTTCCTTTTAAAAGGACTTCAACCTTTTAAAGGATAACATTTTGTAAAATATTTTTGAAATATTTGTACTTGTCTTTTAATGTCACTATTCATGTAAAATGATGGTGGAGAATCTTCGCTAATCTTACCATTTTTTTATTTTGCAATATCAGAAAATGGATGTAAATACTGTCCTTTCAAAACTTTAGTGGAATGAAATCCTTTAAAACATAAAAGTCCTTTTAGAAGGAAACAGGATCACGAAATGAAAAAAAATTAAATGCAATTTTACTCCATTTGATCTCTTCATTTAGAAGAGTGTCGGGCATTTTTGTAATTCCTATTCCCGCGGGAATAGGCTAAAAAATGCTGCTTGTACGCAGTCGACACACGTACACTATAAAATTCTAATGCTTTTTTGACTTTTAGCTTGGTACTACCACACAAGCATAAATGTTATAGTATGTGTGTGGCCCCCACTGATTTAGACCCTTATAATCCGGTTCATGTTTAATATTTGCTGTCGGACGATATAATAGATTTGAACCTATAGAGTCAAGTCCTTGTTTTGTGTTTTTAAAAAATTCTTTATTTGGTGCACAGTGATATGATCCTTCATTTGTATAAAACTTAACATTTCCGGTAACAAAGCAGCTGGGGACATGCTAGTTACACACCTTCATATTTTGTCCAATGGTAATTATAGCTGTGTTTCGCAATCATTTGGATTAGGATCTAGCATACAATAAGTGGACATAATAAATATTATTATTTTTACAGATTAGAAATCTTTGACTCTCCCTATTGTGGAATGTTTTTATGCACAACTTTTATAATATTCTTAAAGCATACTTTAAGGGCGCACAATACATATCCCCATCACTTTATACAGCGAGTAATAGCGCCCCTGTTGTTATTTATTTGAAACTTTCATTATTTGTATTTTTTGCATTTTTAAAGCACACTTTGGGGATAATATTAGAAAAAAACTTAATAAGTACAAATAATTGAAAAACACAACCTATGATGGAATCCATGTCGTTTATAAGGTCATATCATAATAGCATAAAGTTTATGATTTTAATGTTTAATGTAATTATATTTAACTGAATTTGTTAGTATACTTTTGTTTAGCATCCTAAATATATGCTATCATTTCTACTTTTATTTTAAATCCCTAGCATATATTAAAATTATACAATTCTTATTTTCTTTATATTTTAAAGCCTTAATATTTGGTTGAAATAAATTTCTGTTTTAATTTAATGATTTTTTCCCATATACCTTCTTACAAAAATACATAAATACTTACGCTATCGCATCAATCATATCTAATCCCATTTCAACAGCACAATGAGCATGATCCGGTCTAGGTTCTGGTAACCCCGAGACACAATAATAACAATCACCCAATAATTTAATACGTAAACAATGATGCTCTGCGGCCAATCGATCAAATCTGTTAAAGAAAATACACAAAAAAAAAAACATAAATAAACAATACTTATACATGCGTATGGAGAAGTAGATACACACGCACGCACACACACATAGATAAACATTTTAAAGTCGCAAAGGATTTCGTTGGTACGTATTGTATAATCATATTATGATGAGTATTTCATATAAAGGGGATAACAACAAATCTATTTAGATTATTTGCATAAATTCTTACGAGTGTTGTTCAAAATAATAGGAAAACAAATTTAAATTTATGATATGTTTTCGCATATTGTTTGTAGCACTACTTGGAACTTGGATACACTTACAAAAGTTTTGTTGTAGTTAGATGACAGTTGTTTATGTAGTAAATTATAAAAGTTTTTATAACCTTCAATAATAGGGAAGAACTTTTTTGACACAAATTGTAGATTCCATACATTTATGTATGGGAAATTAAAAAAGCTAACGCATTTTTTAATTTTTTTGGCTAATCTAATGATAATACTTTGCTCAGGTGCGAAGGGTTTTTTTTAGGGGAAAAAAAAAACAAGTATCTGGCAACACTGCGTTGTTATCTCGACACAGGCTGCATTTATCAACATATTTGAGTGAAATTTAAAACTTTAGCGTTTATTCCTACACTGAAAAAAGACATATATAAAATTTAGCATAGCTCTACACATCTGTCGGGGCTAGAGTTTTTTACGGGAATTCCCGGGACGGGATTTCCCGGGAATTCCCTTAAATTTTCGATCCCGAAATCCCGGGAAATGGAGCGGGAATTCCCGGGAATTTTAGTTTCTTTGAAATTGTTGATTTTTCGACTTCTCTTGATTATTTTGTATTTGATTTTTTTGAGATTTAATTAAAATTCTTGATAATTGATAACAGAAACGTACGTCATAAAATCTGAGACTTTCGAAGTGAAAAAAGTCTCACAATATTTTTTTTTTCTTTTTTACGTTGAACCAACACTCAGGGGATGCCCCTATTAATGCTGTGCATTGTGTTGATATCAGGAAAATAGGTTATGAGGAGGAGGAAAGAGGGAGTAGTGTTTGTGGATATTTGACTTGAATTTATCTACATTGAAAGAAACTGGGAAGACCGCTGCGGGAAGATTATTCCACATACGGCTAGTTCGACTGATGAACGAACCTTCTCTGTAATGCGCTGTGCGATTCACTGGAAATTCGACAACAAACGGATGTGATCTACTAGACAACCGAGTATTGCGAACAAAAACTCGGGCTCTAGGGATAAGTTCACTTATCTCAGCAGAACACTTTCCATGGTAATATCGATAGAACAGAGTCACACAACCCACATTCCGACGATGCTCCAATGAGTCAATAGAGTTGGACACATTATTGTCATTGATTAGCATCAACGCCCTCCTTTGCACACGGTCCAAGAGCTCCAAAATAGACTTTGAAGCCCCTGCCCATATATGGGAGTTGTATTCCATCTTCGGTCGGATGTAGGTGGTATAAATAGTGTAGAGGAGATCTGATGAGGTGAAGTACTTCTTACACCGGTTTAAAAAACCGAGACACTTGAATGCTTCTTTCGACACTTGAAAAACGTGCTTATTCCAACGGACATCACACTGAATTTTCATGCCCAGAACATCAAGAGTGTCAGATTCCTTGATACTTATTCCACCCATATGTACAGATGACACTGTTGATTCCACATTCCTGTGGGTCAACATACAACATTGAGTCTTGCGTGCATTAAATTTGACCCTATTCGCAAGACCCCACTCAGAGATTGTCAACAGGTCTTGATTAAGTGTGTCATTCATAATCTGCCTTTTGCCCTCAACATCAACAAGGCTTGGCCTACGATCAAAGGAAAATGAATGACAAATGTTGCTGTCATCTGCAAAAGAGTAGATAGGATTTGAAGTTTGACTTAGAAGGTCGTTAAGAAAAATAAGAAAAAGGGTAGGAGAAAGAACAGAACCTTGCGGTACCCCTGATTGAAACCGAAACTCATCAGATGAGTACCCATCTATAACAACACGTATAGAACGATCCCTGAGGAAACTCGAAATAAATCGAGAGAATTCATTACCGACACCAAAGGCATTAAGCTTGGATATGAGCGCACCGTGCCACACACAATCAAATGCCTTGGAAATATCCAGAGCAACCACCTTACTCTCACCAAAATGGTGGATCGAACGACTCCAACGTTCGGAAAGGAACGCCAACAGATCCCCAGTATAACGAGTTCTCCGAAAACCATACTGTCGATCGTTTAAAAGTAAGACCTTCCGAATCGGAATGGGATGAACCCAAAAGCAAATGAAAGTTTACATTTTACATAACAACACCTTAAAGAAGTTTTTTTTTAGTTCAGCGCTAGATTATTTTTTACACGCATGTAAAGTTGGTGATTTTAAAGCATTTTTAAAGCTTTTGTGTACTAAACATATCCTACATTAGGGGAACCTGGGGGTGCACTTATTGGACATGTGGGTCCAGCGTCTATACTTAAGCTCGAAATTACGTTAGCTATAACCGGTATGAATTTCGCTGCAATCGGCCCCGTACCTATTTACTGAATAGCCAAATTCTTGAAAATAATCCACTGTTCAACGTTGCGTATGATTGTTATTTAAAGGTAATTCCAAAATTAATCATACGCCTTATACAATTTTCAAGCAGTTATTATTATAATTATAATAAAAGTTCACCCACTTCAAACACTGATAGAAATTTGTACATGACAATAATGAAAATCTACATTAATGTTATGAAAAATGATGTTAAAAAGGAACCTATGTAGGGGTTCATTGAATTAATGAAATAAGAATCATAAAATGTAATTGCAAGAACAAGTTTCATTAAAATAGCGAAAATTGTTCATACAAAATATAAATTGTATTTTATTAAAATTTTTCATTACTTTAATGAAAAAAGTATTTAATTCTTATGGAATATTTTCATTGAATAAATCCTACTTTTTTTGTTTTGAAATGAAATACTTTCTATAAGGGTTCAAGTTGAAAAAATGAAGAAGAAAAATTGAATTTCTAAAAATTATAGACATTTCTGGTATTTCCCATACCGGTTTCAAACACCCCAGTTAGTGTCATCATCAGTAGGATTTTAATACTTTCATTGAATAAATCCTACTTTTATTTTTAAAATATATGTATGAAATTGTAAAGATCTTTTTGTAGAATTAAAAGTAATAAAAAATGGTTTTTACTTAGTTTTCACGCAAAAATTTTTACTCCAACCTTAAATTGTAATTCAATTAAAACCACGAACTAATATAAAACGGAACGAATTTAGTAAATATAAAATTTCTTCGTCTTTCTAATTCTCATTGTGAATAGAGGCGAATATGTATTAATATTTTAGTTTGTGCACAAACGATTTGTCATTATACTCGTTTGCTACTTTGTAGCAAATCGTTTCTATTTTTTGCTAAATAATCTTGACAATGGAATTTGACAAATTCCGAAACACGTGTCGATTAAGTCTTGCAAAAATGACCAACATAAATAAATTTAAAACAAAAAAAATAATTTTCTTGAAAATTATGCTATGAGAATATCATGGTTTTAATTAGTAAAGAAAATAATGACCTCGAGCCAGAATAAACATCCTCAAAATATAATATTTTAAAGGTCGAATAAAACAATTTTTATTTTTAATAAAAATTAATCAGAATATCGAAAATCTTACGAAATTTATGTTTTTTTCTGTAAGCCTTAAAGTATGCATTAAAAACCCGATCCCTTAGTAATAACATGACAATTGACGTCATTTGGTCACATTTATGTTGTCACATGTTTATTTCTACTCTTCCCATGAAATCCATTTGAAACAAATAAATTAATTTTAACTACTTGTTATTTTAATCATATTAAAAATGTCATAAATGTCATCTATCTAATTGTGTGTGTGTGTATGTATGTGGGTTTAAAAAGAAAAGCTTTCATAATGTTCACTTACCTGGCGAATAATTCATTTAGTAAACGTACCAGCTCCTCAGCTGTACACTGATCTGAGAGACTTGTGAATCCACAAATATCAGCAAACAAAATGCTAAAAATAAATATAAAATTTATATAATCAAGAATATCTGTTTTTGAAAGCAAAGCAAAGGAAATCTTCTTCTACTGCTTTTTTATTAAAAGCATTAAAATTGGAATTAAATATAATTCATTACCCATATACGCACAGCACTCAGACATGCAAACATACATACATAATACATACACACTTTTGCTAAATATATGTTTAATCTTTTATAATGCGTTTAAAAGATTACAACAGATATGTATTTATATTAAGGTGGCACAAATAATGACTTTTTTCGAATTCGAAAAAAATTAAATTTAAGGTAAAACAAATTTACAAAAAATAAAAAAAAATGTATGGGGACCGCCTTAATAGTTAAAGATAGAGCTCGGTGTGTTCAGAGAAAATGTTTGGACTAAAAAAATATGGTGGGTCGGTCATAAATGTTATTGCTCTAAGGGCACTTTTATTGGGGCAGTTAGAGCGGTTGGAGCAAATTTTAAAAAATGTCATTTTGTGTGGTAGTCCCCTTAGAAATTAGAGATAAGGTATTAGTTTGTTCCGATGAAATGTTTAGACGTAAAAATTAATGGGGGTCGGTCTTGGAAATGACCCCTCTATGACGCACCATTGGAGCAGTTGATATGACTATAAGATTTAAAATTACAATAAAATATTTTAAAAAATGTTTAAAAAAACAGTATTAATCGTTATCCCACGATCCTACTGAGCAATAAATTTGTAGAATTGATAGAAGTTTTACACAAAAAAATTTAAAAAAAAAATCAAAGAGTACATACATTTTCAAAAATGAGATTTAAATTTAAAAACTTTAAAATCGCATACTAGAGCGCTTTTAAGAACTTTTTGGGATTTTTTTTGAAAAGTAAGCAAAAAATCAAAATTTTTGAAAAAAAAAATTAAATTTGGACCATTATTAAAGTAGTTATGAGTAAAAGAAGTTTGTGTAATGGAACAAACTACCAATTTTTAAAAATTCGATATCTTTTGAACGGGTCATCAAAAAAATCTGAAAATTTACCACGAAGGAGTTTTCGAAGGGTACTAAAAACTGTAAATAAATTGGGAAAATCTAAAAAAAAAAATTTCAAAGTGTCCGATTTCACATGGAATGCCCCATATATAATATTGATACATGATAGAATCTAAGACATTCTAGCGATGTCCGCCCGTCCTTCTGTAGAAATAACGATGCAGTCCAAAACAAGAGAGATAGACCCCTGAAATTGGGCAAGAATATCTCTTGTATTACTGGTAAGGTTAAGTTCGAAGATGGGCAAAATCGGACCAGGGGGAAAAAGTTCCGCCTTGAAGAACTAAAACAACCCCTGAAAAATACGATATTTTTAAATTTTTTTTAATTTTTGCTCAGCAAATGTAACGTTTGTATGCCATAATATGATCTTAGACCTGCGCTTGGACCAAGGGGGTTAGGAAATTCGATTTTTTTTAGGCCGCACCCCTTTGGGGGCGTGGTTATAGAAATTAATTAAAAATAACGATAAAAATTTATTATTTAAGCGTAAATATCATAAACAAATAATATCGCTCCTTTACTTGTATAGTGTCATAACTCAAAGTATTTCATTTTGCAGAAAACTCGTTTAAAGTTTACTATTGAAACTGGTTTTTAATTGAAAAAGGCCGGTACATAGAAAATGTAATAATGGCGTGTACTCTTCTCAAACGATGAGTTCAAAAGATATTAATACGAATTTTTGACACAATATAAAGCATGATATAACGAATAATTCTTCATCATTAACTTAAAAAACGCATTTTTTGAGTTATGACACTATACAAGTAAAGGAGCGATATGTAAACATATAAAGCGGGGGTTCTGGTGTCCCCCACCAACTCAACCGACCCCCACCCCCTCCCCCACCAAAAAAAAAAAAGACGCCCTAGCGACTTTTTTTTAATTTTAAACGTGTTGGAGGGTATAAAATATTCAGCGCAGCCGAATTTAACACTCTTACTTATTTAAAGTATTTTTGACGGTCAAAAAAATTTTTAAATTTAAAAAAATTTTACTCTCAAAAAAAATTTTACACTCAAAAAAAATTAATAACTTTTTTTTTTTTTTTACAAAAATGATTTTTACTCAAAATATAACATTTCTAATGAAAATTGTTAACTTTTTCAAGTTAGAAAATTCTTCTATGACTTAAAAAGAGCATTGTGGAGGGTATTCATAGGTTCGACCAAGTCGAATTTATCTTTTGTACTTATTTTTATATATATATTTTTTTTAATTCAGTTTTCAGCGTTTATTTAGTTCTCTAGTGGACTTTATCCCCGCTGGTCCGATTTTTCTAATTCACCAAATTTACAGCCCTTTTGATATGTACTACATCTGATTTTTCACAGACAGACGGATGGATATCGCTAGAATGATCAATGTTTCCTCGATGTGAGTTTTCTAAAAAAAAAAAATTGGTTTGGCAAGAACAGCCATATGTTCAGCAAAACATTATTATAATTTAATGTCCCGTGACAGGATTATAAACCATTTCGATTTTAAATTTCTTTAAACAAAGATGCAATTTTTTCCGTTATTCTATACTTAATTGAATGAATCTGGCAGCAAGCAAGCTACCTTTTTTTTAAATTGATGAATTTAATCTTAACGTTTTTCATGTCTGCCTCTAATGACTAGTCTCTCATCTCACGTCAACCAGTTTTACAAAATTAAAGACAACATATTTATACACTCCCACTGTTGCCATTGAGTTTTACTTATTTATAAGTATGGAATACAATCTGAAGGAAATGTACAATTGCCAACATGCACGTAGCTTCATTTAAAAGTAATTTAATGCCAACTCAAAGAAGAGATGAAAAAAAACATCATAAAAGGTAAATGGATCAACATACATTATGTAACCACCACCCCTACAAGTGGTAAAAGCTAGTATGATAAAATCAAACCAGAAAAAAAAATGGTTTTCTTCGGTTTGGTCGAAGGTTGTCAGCCCGTTCTAGTTTGTTTTGCTTTAGAAAACAGATTTAAAAAAAATTTTTAATTGTCACTTTGTTTTAAAAAAATTTAAATTTTTATCGGAATAAAAAAATGTAGCTTATATGATAAGTCCATCCATCCCGTGGTCACTAGGGTGACCAATTTGGTTCAAAATTTTGATTATTTTCAAAATATTTCTGGATATAGTAAATGGATTTTGGATTTTAAGCCCAGGTTCTCTTTATACGAGTGTAAACCTTAAATATCTGATTTTAACAGAAAATTTATTGCAAAACTCGGATACATATAAGTACACTCAAAAAAAAAAGTTTGTAAAATGACATAAAATCCCCGTGATTTTACGGGGCAGGTTTTGTAAAATATGTACCAGCAAGAATCCCCGTAATGTTACGGGGATTTTTTGTAAATTGATTTAACACAAAAAAAATGTAAATTTACAATTTTTTTTTGTAAAATATTAACTTCGAGCGCAAAATTTTTTGTAAATTTACAAAAAAATTTGGTAAATTCACAAAAAAAAATTGAAATTTTACAAAACAAAATTTTAAACTTACAAGAAAAGGTTGTAATTTTACAAAAATAAATTAGAAAATGAAAAATAAAATTGTAAATTTACAAATTATTTGGTTAAACTACTGTTTTAACAGCAAAACAAATTTATATTTACAATAAAAAGTGGTAAATTTGCTATTTTTATTGTAAACATACCATTTTTTCATATTTTTTTGCCGTAAAAACAGTAGTTTAACCAAATAATTTGTTAATTTACAATTTTATTTTTGTATTTTCTATTTTATTTTTGTAAAATAACCACTTTTTTTTGTAACTATACTATTTTGTTTTGTAAATTTTCATATTTGCTTTGTTAATTTACAAAAAGTTTGGTATATTTTCATAAATTTACAAAAGAAAATTGTAAACATACTGAAAAAAGTTGCTATTTTACAAAAATAAAGTAATAAATTAAAAAATAAAATTGTAAATTTAAAAATTTTTATTGTAAATATACCATTTTTTGCCGTAAAAACAGTAGTTTGACCAAATAATTTGTAAATTTACAATTTTATTTTTTCATTTTCTGCTTTATTTTTGTAATATAACAACTTTTTTGTGTAAATAAACAATTTTGTTTTGTAAATTGTCAAATTTGTTTTGTAAATTTACAAAAAATTGGTAAACTTAAAAAGAAATAAGAATATTTAAAAACAAAATTGTAAACTTACAGAAAAAATTATTTTTTTTACAAAAATAAATCAGAAAATAAAAAAATTAAATTGGGAATTTACAAATTATTTGGTTAAACTACGGTTTTTACCGCAAAAAAATATGAAAAAATGGTATATTTACATAACAAATTGTAAATTTACAAATAAAAAATTATTTACCACAAAAAAAGTTGTAAGAAATAAACTATTTTTGTTAAAATACTTTTCAAATGTTTTATATAATTTTAGATATTTTTAAACAATTTTTCATTAATAACGACTTTATTTTTATTTCCATGTTAAATTTTTTTTTGCTGATGAGGTATTTGTTGATCGTGGTGCAGCTGCTGCTGTTGTTGTAGCGATGAACTAAGGGCAGGGTTTGGCAGTATCATAGTGCTAATGGTACTTTGTCCTCAAATGCCCTGTAAAAACCATTAGTATCGGAAATCAAACCGGGAAACGATGATCCACGTACAGACTCACCAGCCCATTTTACTTCAACACAATAATCAGCGTGTTCAAAGGGTTGTTCTAGGAAAGAAAATATATACATATATATAAAAAATATTTTAATTATTAATGAGAAACTTGTGTTACCAACCTTGTATAATATAGCTTTATGCTTTTGTGATTCACATTGCTTTTCGATTCCAAAGGAGTACCTTAAAAAATTAAAAATTTAGTATAAAAACAAGCGAGTGTTAAATTCAGCTATGCCGAATCATTTAAATCATCCAAAAGGTAAAAAAAATAAAAAAAAAATTTACAGAAGCGTTTTATCGAGCGGTCATATGGGGACTCATGAGAAAAACCTTCATACTTGCGATAAATTTTAAAAGCTCATGTATTATGATTTTTTAACTAAAATTGTTATTTTTTTTTTTTTTTAAATTAATAATTTATATTTACACCCACAAAAGGGGTCGGGAAAACACATGGTATTTTTTAATCCCTTGGATGCAGGAGGCTAATCACGTAAAACAAAAACGATTTTTTTTTGTTTCAGATGTTGGTTTAGTTCTTCTAGGGAAATCTTTTTCCTACTTGTCCAATTACGACCGTTTAAGATCTTAACCAGCCGAGTAGACTGTCATTTTTTTTTTCAACTTTCGATTTTCCCAAATCTCTGGGCATTTTTTTATTCTACTAGGCCTAAAACTTATGTGGTGCCAATTAAAATATATATGAGGGGTTCTTCGTCAACTGGGCCACAGCTCTCTCCAAAATTGGTATGGGTTTAAAATTGTTTTAAAAAAATTTGAAATTACTTAAAAATATTTACTTTTCAATGCCGAGTGGCGGTTTTTGAATTTCAATATGGCGGATCCATGGCTCTCAATTTTTTAAAAACATTACGGATTCGCTTAAAACTCTTTACACGCGGGTTTTTGTGGTCGCTTAAGAAGAATCTGAAGTTGGAATTTTAAAATTCAAAATTGCGGATTCAACATGGAGACCAATATTTTTTAAAAATAAGCCGATTTGCTTGAAACTTTTTATACTACGAGTTTTTGGGGTGGATAAATAAGAATCTGTGGTTCGATTTTTATATGGCAGATTCCAATTAAGCAACTCAACAAACCTGTGAGTAAACAGTTTTAATTGAATCTGTTTAAAAAAAAAAATCGCCATGTTGGATCCGCCATTTTGAATTTTGAAAGTCCAAATTTAGATTCTTCTTTAGCGACCCGTAGAACCCGTGTATGAAGAGTTTTAAGCGAATCTGTAATATTTTTAAAAAATTGGGTGCCATATTGGATCCGCCATATTAAATTTAAAAAACCGCCACTCGGCATTGAAAAGTAAATATTTTTAAGTAATTTCGAATTTTTTTAAAAAAATTTTAAACACATATCAACTTTGGAGAGAGCGGTGGTCCGGTTGACGAAGAACCCCCATATGTATGTATATATTTCAACACATTATATTTGTTTTTTTTTTTAATTATTCGCTGAGCAGGAATATCAAAACAATTTTAAAATCGGTCTAACGGATTTCGAGATATCGCCATTTGAAATTTGCAAAAATGGTGGTTTTTTCCTATGTTCAAGAAATTTTTTTAAAAACACCGCAAATTTTTTTCTTGACCATTTAATAGAGCTTAAGACGATTTTTAATTTACCCGAGTAAAAATTTTCTGGTCTAATCATATATAATTTGATACAATCTTATATGAGTTAATATGCTTTTATTTATCACTTTGATATGGTTGATCCACTTTATATGGTTAGATATTGCTCCATATATGATTAGATTCGTATTTTGGTTTTGCTCATCAAATTATATAAAAATTGATATTATAAGATCAATTTGATCTAATTAGATTTGACCAAATTCAGGATCAAATTGTATCAATTTTTATATTTTTTGATCTAAAGTAATACAATTAGATATTATTTGATACAACCATTTTACGGATCAAATTAGATCTATTTAGTAAAATTAGCATAATATTTTTACTAGGGTAAACATAATTTGAACCAAATCCGATCATTTAAACCCGTGGCGCCCATCGATCAAAGTTTTGGTTTTCACCAAAAACTCTAAACTTTGATCGAAGGTTAAAATAATTGGATTAAAGTTAAGTTAAAATGATTGGATTTGGCTCAAATTAGGCTTAAATGAAATATTGTTATTTTTAAATTTTTTAAAAAATTCTTGAACGTAGAAAAAACCGCCATTTTGCATTTTTTTTTTTTTTAATTTTTAAATAGCGATATCTCGAAAACCGCTTGACCGATTTTAGAAATTCGTATTTAGCATGCTAAAATTAATAAAAATAATGCATCGCAACCCAGGCAGAAACTGCCAACCGTTCCAAAGAAAAAGTCTCGGCAAAGCACTTTATTTTTTGTGTAGAAAGTAGTATGAATTCGAAAAAGTGCTTTCAAGCGCTTTGCCAATGTTTTTCTATTTAAATCCGTTAAAAGTATAAACTTTTTATTAAAATTTATTAATTTTCATAATAATTGGAATATTTTTTATTTCCCTGCAGGATAAGTGGCCGGTCCTTGATAGTTCTTGTGATATGTCACTTATACACAATGACCTACATATTACAAACTTGACACATTTTTTATAAAAACACCTGTTTCTTTCGTGAGGAAGTGTCTTAAACTCCAGATACATCACCCTTAAACTCAGGATACATACCCGTTTCGGTTCAATACACCACTTTTTTTCGGGAAGCATTTTAATTAAGTTTTTATTCCAAAACGCAAAGAAAACTGCAAACAATTTTTTTCAATTTTTTTTTAGAAAATTGTTCGAAGTTTGTTCAACATTTTTTTATCCTAATAAATGAGTCAATTAATTTTTATCCTAATTGCTATCCTAAAGCGCTTTAAAATAGCAACGGCATACCGTTTACCGTGGTTATCATTTTGGACGCTGGGAGAGTACTAAAGTGTGATGCTTTCCAAGCACACAAGCGACCATAAAAGGTACTTTACCAGCGCTCTCCCGTTTCTATTTTTCTGCCTGGGAAGATACATATATTTATTTTTATTTTTTCATTTTTAGAAATCCAAAATTTTGGTGGAAATTTTCCAAAAGTCCAAAACATTAACCGAAGGGCGCCACGGGTTAAAATTATCGGATTCGGCTCAGATTAGATTTAAATAAAAGATCGTTTTAAGCTCTATTAAACAGTCAAGGGGGAAAAAATTGCGATGTTTTTTAAAAATCTTCTTGAACGTAGGAAAAAAACCGTAATTTTTTGCAAATTTCAAATGATGTTATCTCGAAAACCGTTCGACCGATTTTAAAAATATTTAGATATTCGTGCTCAGCGATCATAATTAACAAAACCGATTTGTCGAAAGATATATATTTTTTAACAAAAATCCAAAACATTTCCCGCCGGACTCCATGGGTTAATTAAATTCGATTGGCCACAAATTGGTAGCATATAAGATTTAGTCCTAGAAGAATAAAAAAATGCCCCGACTTTTAAAATCGGAGACAATTTTTGGCATACAGAAAAATGACGGACTACAGCCCGTCCTTTTGGAGGCTGATTTTGGTATATTTTATCACCAATTATTATATTTACGCTTAAATAACATAGTTGAAGCATCATTTTTATTATCACAGTATGGGAGTATTACCCCATACTGTGATTGAAGGGTATAAACATCTACAAAACGAACAAAAATAGTGTTTAAAAAATACAATTACCCGTCACGTAGCATCACCGTCAACGCTCAAGCGGTTAGGCCTATAGAATAGATCATCGATCAATCATATACATATATACTTTATGGGATCTTAGACTGATACTTCGATGCATTACACACGGAATTACAACGTGAATATACCCCCGTACTGTAGTAGGTGGATGGTATAAAATATTAAAAAAAACTTCCAAATATGCCATAGAGTAAGAAATAGATGACACTTTAACATGGTCCACAATCAATACATAATCTTATTTTCACAGCCTTATGATACCTGCTTTTCTGAAGTTACGGCTAAACTGCAGTTTACGGGGCACAAATATTTTGGAAAAAACAAATATGTCACCCCCTTTAGAATTAAAAAAGAAAAAAACCGAAATTAAAATTTAAGGGGGCTGGCCCCGGTGGACCCCCTGGAGCCAAAAAACCGCCCACCCACAAACATGTACGTATGGGTACTCAAATGAAAGGTAATTTGCTCACGATTGCAAATTTGTATGTATTTTAACAATATTGTAACCCCTAAATCCATTTTAGTAACTTTCAGTTCAATAATTAAGCCATTCAGTAATTAACAACGTAAAAGACTTGATACACAAAAAAGTTTTATTTTGCGGGGAGGGTGGGTTTAATGCATGGAGTTTGTAATCCCTAAGCCCGGCCGAAGGCCGGCTACGCAGAAAAAAATTTTAAGCAAAAAAAAAAATTTTTTTTTGGTGGACTTTTTTTTGAAAAAAGCGCATCAGGGCGGTTTTTTGGACCAAGAGGGGCTCAGGGACCTAGCTCCCCTTTATTTTGTTTTTCTTTTTTAATTACCTTTAACTTAAGTACCCACACAAACCTGTAGGTGGGAGGGTCTGTTTTTTGGATCCAGGGGGGGTCCAGGGGCCCAGCCCCCTTAAATTTTAATTTCGGTTTTTTTCTTTTTTAATTCCAGAGGGGGTCCAATTTTTTTCCCCCCCAAAATATGTGTGCCCCGTAAACTGCAGTTTTGCCGAAGTTACTTGTTGCTGCATTTATTAGGGTTTTTCTATGAGAATTACAATAAATTCAAAATTTTTGGTTGCAGTTATCGAAATTTTTATAGAAAACCCCTAATAAATGCTGCAACAAGTAACTTAAAAAAAACAAGTATCATACGCAGTTTAACTTTATTCTAATCCATTTCTTACTCTATAGCTTCGTCCGTATGTTAAATAACATTAATTTGTTTATACGGCCGCTGGCATATCTATTTACTCTATGCCGCTGGTAAAGATTTTGGTGCTTCTACCGTTTATGTGACTGCAAAAAAGAAAAAGAGTATTAAAAAGTTATATTTAAAAAAACACAACATTTCTTACCAACATAAAAAAGGAATGTTAATAATTACCATCGTATGTTTTGTTTTGATTCTATTTGTTTGACATTTGTTTTGTTCAATTCTTTCTACTACATTTGATGAGCACTGTTGATAAGCAATGCCAGAGTTGTTGAATGTTTGTCAACGATTTATAAATATTGACAAATAGATGTCACTATTATTGGTCGGTATGCCTAGTGCATATATGGGACTAATTAATTAAAGTGACCAATTACTTGATGGTTTAATTATTTTTTTTTTTCATTACCATTGGTTGTACCAATTGAGCCAATTTTATTACTAATCAATTTGATTACTCATGAAAATTAAAAAAATTAAAAATTAATTACCATTAGTAAAAGTCGTCACAATATTCTCAAAATCGTTAATATTTGGAAATATCTGTTGTTTTTTGTTATATAGTGTTTTAGTTTTTCACATTTTATAAACCAAAAACACGTTGACTGCCTTTGTATAAAGGTACCTACAGACGACGCAATATTATGTACAATATTCAATTATATTGATGGTGTGTGGGTTATATTGACGATTGTACAATGGTCAATCTTACCCACACACTATCAATATAATAGCATATTGTACATAATATTGCGTCGTCTGTAGGTACCTTAACACAATATTTGAAAATTTTATTTGCGTTTAATTTACATTTATAAATTTTCAAAAAAACAAAAATGTGGCAATCAATGGTTTTGAAACCAATTATAATTGGTGTTTTTCAACAATTTCATTACCATTGGTAATTTAATTTTTTTAATTGAAAAAATTTAATTACCATTAAATGGTAATGAAATTTTTTTCATAACCATTAATATTAACCAATGGATTAAATTTCAATGTTAATGAAAAATTCCCATCAATGGCCTAGTGCGAACTATAAATGAGTGTTATACTAAATGGTTGTTGGCTTTGATACAATGGAATTGATATTACCGACAACGGCCTTACCTTGTGGAGCATTTATAACTAGTAAGGACACTTCGTATACGGAATAATAACAGTGACATCTATTCGTCAATCTTTATTTATAAACCGTTGCCAAACATCTAACAACTTTGGTTTTGCTCAATAACAGTTTTACCAAACATAATCTACAATTAAAGAAATGTCAATACAAAAGGAATAAAAATCGGACAATTTTATAGGAAGTGTGTCAAAATAATGGGGGTTTTCACGATCACAAGCAATTTAGTTTAGTAATTGCAAAATATCCAAACGTCAAATAATTTAACCACACGTAAAAAAAATTTTACCGAGAACTTTGTTACAATTTACATGCTGCGTTTTTATTGCACGCCTTTTTGGCTTAGGTTTTTGTTGGAGGCAATCAGTGGGCTAATCAAGTAAAACGAAAACGATTGACGATGCATAAACGACATCAAAATACATATCGTTTTGAAGGGAAATTTGAAAGTTTTTCTTTATTATATTATAAAAGAGTGTTGTTTAACCCAGAAGCATTAAAAAAATTGGAAACAATTTGCATAGTTTAGGAACATAAAGGCTCCAAAAATCGACGACAATTAACTATCGTTTTACGTGATCACAGTCCAGGGAAGGATACCAAATTCGTGATTTTTTTCTTTGAATAGTAAACCCCCGTTTGCCTGAAAAAAAGTTGCAAGCCTTTATTGCAAGCAAAAAAAAAAGGCAGCGTGTAAACACCATCTTGATAGTATTCCCATTTTCAAAGTTTTAGTTTTTTCATCAGTACACAAACAGAAATAAGCAAAAGCTTTCGAAGATATTACTATTTTTCTATCAACCGTTTGGTTAAGATTTTTTTTGCGTGTGGTTAAATTACACATCTTTAAGAATTAAAAAATTGTTGGTATCCAGGACATTTTGCAAATTATTTTCATTGTAAAATCTGGAGATGAGTCCGAAAATGAAGTCCAAGGTTCACAAGTATAACAGCTTTTCGGGATAATGATAATTTCTCAATATATAGACATTTATACCAAAATTTGGGAAAAAAGAATGCGATGATCACACTGAAAAATATTGGAGGAAGAATTCATAAAGTATTTAACATGGTTGGTTACCGTTACCCTTATAATACCGTTACCAATTCACTGTTTTTTTAATCTGCAAAAATTCAGTATTGGGTTTTTCAAATTTTAAACTAAATTAATAATACCACTACGTACGAAACTACTACCTTCGGCCGGGCTTAGGGGTTATAAACTCCATAAATAAGTTTAGCGGCTTCGCTAAATAAAGTTTTTTTGTGTCTTAAGCCTTTTTCCAGTTAAAATATTCGAATTTCAAGTCGACATAACTCGCGAACCAGATCTCGCCGACAAAAAGATCTATCTCTGGTAAAAATTTGGGATCAATCCGATCAATGCCAGTAAACTCAACTTAAGCCACTTAAACCACCCGTCAATTTTGGAAATCATGCCCATTATACCCAAATTTTACAAAAAGTCATTTTAAATATGTTTTTTTTGTAAAATTTAAAATACAAGTTATTTTTTTCCCAAATTTCGGTAAAATTAAAGCAAAATTGTCGATATATCGATTAAAAGCTTTTAAGCATATTGAAAAATGTATGTAGAATTGATAAATGCATTTACATAATTACCTTAAATTTACAACAAACAAAAAATGAAATCCAACGATTTCTTCCCGAGATATTTTTAAGTAAATTCATTTTTTTAAAACGTAATCAATAGCTTGAAAACTTTTCTACTTTGGACTTCATTTTCAGATGCAGCGCGCGATTTTATATTTAAAATAAATGCAAAACGTCGTGGATTAAAATTTTTACAATTTCTTCCTTTTTATGTATTTGTTATTCACCGCACTTTATAAAATGATGCAATTTTCATCATGGCGGCATAAAATGGTTGTATTTTTCAGTACCAAAAGATGCATTTTCAATAAACAAAAATGCAACTGTGTAAATAAAGTATTTAATTGTTTCTTTACAATGCAGCAGCAAGCAGCAAAAATGAAATATTTCGCATTTTACATACAAAAAGATTTTCGAAGGATTTCATTCCTTAATTCGATTTGGCATTCTGAATGAAAATTTATTGATTGCATTCCCCAATCGCATTTAAGCGAATTGATAAATTCACTTTAGACTTATTCGATTTATAAAAATAGAATGCATTCAATCTATTTTTCATTCGACTATCAAAAATCGAATGCAATCGATTTTTTTTCATTCGACTTTTAAAAATCGAATGCATTTACTTGCGAATGCAATTGATTTTATTTTCATTCAATTTGAAAAATCGAATGGCTTATTCATTTATTACATAAAAAACTTAAAAAAACTAACCAAGATAGAGCAAAACGGTGCCAATTTGTTGTCCATAGTATCGCCAACACTCTTCACACTTTTCGTCGTGTAGGCAGTTAATATGTCCATTTTTTAAATTTTCGGGAACACCAATTTTTTTGGATTCAAAAGTATAGCCCATTCGGGTCATCGTATGTAAAAGAGTCAGCGATACTATGGACCAAAATTTGGCTCCGTTTTGGTCTATCTATATAAAAAATCGATTGCATTCGCAGTGGAATGATAAAAAATCTAATGCAATCGATTTTTCTAAATCGAATGAACCAAAAATCTAATGCATTCATTTTTTTCCATTCAATCGAATGAATTCCAAGGACTGCATTCAATGTTGATTTATAAAATCGACTGCATTCTCTACAATTTAACTTTTCAGAAAAAAACTTTACGAAAAAACACTTGTTAAGTTGTATTTTTGCCAAAAACTTGGCTAAAAGGTTTAAGCGTTTTTTGCGTGTTGGTAGACCCCAAAATCAATATAGGCGTATTTTGTTGGCATAATTATCAATGTTCTACCACACAAAGTTCAAGTCAGTGTTAACGCACAAAATTTTAGAAGTTAAATATTAACTTTCATACATTGTGAATGATTCTCTTTGGTATTAATAAAAAAGATAAATGTTTTTGTGTTTCTTTCACGCTAAATTGCATTTAATAACTCAATTTTATAAATATTTCATCGAAAATGTGTAATATTTTAAAAAAACTATTCCAAACGATGCTAAATTAAATTGAGAAATTTATGGAAGTTAACGTGTCGTTTTTTTCGTTTTGACGCATGCTAACAATCAAAGTTTTCCTACAAAAAAGGCCTTATGTCACTTTCTATAAATTGGTACTCTTACATTTAGTTTTTTTTAGAGAGTTTTTACGTCCAATTGTATAAGGAAGCATTAAAGGCGTGACGGGAGAGAAAATCCCTAGATTTGAAGTAACACACAACTCGGTAGAAATATATATATGACTTTCAAACTTGTGTCAATTGTATCAAAATTAAGGCAGACATAAATTTACTGCTTCCTTTTAGCTATATGACAATGCAATTCAGGGGTTTGCTTATAACTTTTGAACCACTTGACCGATTAAATGTTCTACTTTTGAACCTTTGGACTTTATTATGGAATTCATCGCTAGATTTTACATGGAAAATAAATGCAAAATGTCGTTGATTACAATTTTTTTAATTTGAAAATACAGTACTTTTTTTTAGCGTTGATGCTTGCTGCTGCATTGTGAAGAAACACCAACTCAATTTGTGTACTAAATAAATACAACCATGTATACATTTTTTTGGCATACTTAATACATACAACTATGTATTTCTTATTGTTTTTTTTTTTATCCTTTGCTAAATACATGAAATATTTTTTTTTATGCCCAAAAATAAATATAAAAAAAAATTTAGAAAATTAATTGCAAATGATAGAGGTTAATAAAAATAAGTGTTAAATTCGGCTGCATTGAATCTTTCATACCATTGAAAATTAAAAAAGGAATGCAAAACTTGCCCCTATCAAAAATTGTATTTGTTGTTGTTTTAGTTCATGTGGTGAACTTTTTTGTCCTGGTCCGATTTACTTAAGCAGCCTATAACCCTAAGACATATGCGTGTCAAACTTAGGGTATTAGTCCTTCTATATCGTGTCTTCCACCTTCTATATCGTGTCTTCCACATCGCTAGAAAAGTATTTATGTACTTTATGTGTTCCCGATATTTCGATGCATAACACACGTATTACATAGCCAAAATTCTGGTTGCAGGGAAACAGAAAAATTAAAGGGACACATATTTTTTTTACGTCCCTAATTTATATTTAGTGGGTGTAAATATTGGGGGAGAAAAGGGTTCAATTTAAAAAATGTAAATCAAATTTAATGTCTAGAAATTATAGACATTTCTAGTATCTCCATACTGGTTTCGAACCATCCAGTTATAGTATTAGGTCCGTTCGATTACCTTAAAAAATATAAAAGTTTTATACTTACAAAATTTTATACTGAATGTTATTTTATCGTTTAGAACCCTCTAATAGTTTTATAATGTAACAAAATGTTATTAAAAAATGTTTCAAAACAGTATTTTTGGTAAAAAAAAAAACAATTCAATAGATATTTTGTTGTATAATCACATTTTTTTGGGCTAAAAAATGAAAACCTTGTAAACGATCAAAAAATCTTAATTTTTTGTAATATAAAATTTTTTTGTAAAGACTTAATTAATACCATGTAATTTTTATACCCTCCACTTAGTGATAGAGGGTACATATAAGTTTGTCATTCCGTTTGTAACTCATCGAAATATCGATCTGGGAACCCATAAAGTATATATATTCATGATGCCCGATCGATTTTAAGACATTCTAGCGATGTTCGTCTGTCTGTCTGTGGAAAATGCTATCACGGACAAAATATTGTACAGAGATGACTGAAACTTAACATATTTATTGGAAGTTCTCCCGAGAAGTTTGGTATTGCATTTGAGCTATATCGGTTCAGCGGTTCAAAAGTTATGAGCGAAAATGTAAGCACACCTCAAAAATTTCAGTACATTCAACATGACCTAAAAATACAAAATGCTTTAATTCGGCTTCTGGTTGACATATGTGAACATAATTGAACACCAAATGGTATTTAAACAAGTACGAACATATTTTTTGACAAAAAAATAAAAAAATCGCGGTTTTTTTTACCCAAATTTTTTTTCGCGGAAATTTTTTTTTTTAAATTTTTTTTTTTTAAAAGTAATTTCCTTTTAAATAAAGTTTTTGGCAATAATCTTTTTGAAATTGTGGAGTGTATCACTACATTCGGCAAGGCCGAATTTAACTTTTTTACTTGTTTTTTTGTATAATTACATTTTTTGTGTAAAAAAACGGGAAACCTTGTAAACGATCAAGAAATCTTGATGCATTTTTTTGTGATAATATAATTTTTTTTGTACAAAGACTAAATACCGTATAATAAAATTTTCTTGTATAATTACGTATTTTTGTGTTTAAAAACTAAAAACCTTGTAAACCATAAAAAATATTGAAACATTTTTTTTTTCTTGTAATATAACATTTTTTTTGTAAAAAGACTAAAAACAATACAATAAAATTTTGTTGTACAATTACAGTTTTCTTTTGTAAAAAAACTAAACACCTTGTAATATTTATTTTATTTGTAAAATAATTTTTTTTTTTTGTAAATTTACCTGAAAAATTTGTAGAACAAATTTACCAACATATGATAGTAAAATCACAAAGGAAACTGTAGTTTCCGTTTGGTTAAAAATACAAGAATTTTTGTAAAAAGACAAAAATATTAGTAAAATAGAATTACAAGGCCTTTGACTTGTAATTTTACAAACTTTTTTTTTTGAGTGTAGGGATGTGATTTCCATGCAAATGCATGTTTTTTGTCTTAAAACTATATCGTTCCGAATCAAAAAAATATGCGTTAAAAATACCTCGATTTGTTTAAGCATATTTTTGCATATTTTTCTGAAAATGCATATTTTTGCATATTTTGGTTTTAAATGCATATTTTGTGTATATGTAGAACTTTTAAGTGCATATTTTGGCATAAATTAGAAAAAAACTGACATCCATCATTTTTCAAATCATACCTACTTATAAGGATATAAAAAAAAAGGATTTTTCACTTCCAGTTAATATCCTGTTGGAATCCTGATGGTATCGAGTCCGAATTTCTTGCAAAAGTTAGGAAATTTTATTGGACATTCGAATAAAAACAAGTGAGAGTGTTAAATTCGGCTGTGCCGAATCTTTTATACCCTCCAAAATGTAAAAAAAAAAATTGTCAGGGGCGTTTGTTTGGGGGGGGGCTGATGGGGGTCAGTGGGGGACGTTGACAGCACCTTCCTATCCAGATAAATATAACAAATGTTTCATTTATTTAACAAAAATTAGGGTGTTCAATTAATCGGGTTTTTTAATTGTTCGATTAAACGATTAATCGATTTTTGCCATTTTTAAATTATTCGATTAAACGAATAAAATTTTAAAATTGTTCGATTAATCGAATAATTACAAATTCAGAAATTTTCTAAATTACAAGATTTTTTTCGAAAATTTTAGAAAAAATTGGTACTTGAGTAAATAAACAATATTAATTACAAGTATTTTAACATTTTATTAACAACAAAAAACAAAATTAATATCATTTCAAAATGTATCAAAATTCAAGTTTTCTGCTAATTTGTTTTAGAAAATTTTTAAAAAAAATCATATTGGCGATTTCTAAAATATGTAGAATTCAAAAACAATTTTTTTACAAATTTTTTGGATTACCAATATCACAAAAAAATTTATATTTATAATCTGACTACATTTGAGAAAACTTTAAATTTTAAATTTTATTTTTCTTATAACTTAAACAAAACTCGAAACTTTGACCGATTTTAGCGCTGTCATACAGTTAACCGATTTGGCCTAAAATTTTATCAGGTACTTATTTAGGTCGTTTAAAAAATCCAAGCTCCAGGAACAGCGAAAATCCGAAAACAAATTTAAAATAAGGACCACTTAAGTAAACATGACCGTATTTTTTTAATTCCAACGGTAACATACATTTGGTTTGTTTATTGGACTTAAAACTTTTAAAAAATTATACATTTTTCCAGAAAACCCATGTATTAATATTATTCGATTAATTGGCATAAATTCTTCGATTAATCCTTTAATCGAAATTAACAATTTAAAATTAATCGAACAATTATTCGTCTAAATTTGTTCGATTAATCGAAGAAGAATTAGTCGACTGAACACCCTAACAAAAATACAAAAAAACATATAAAAAAAGTGTATTTTTTCAGAGGTTGGTTCAGTTCTTCAAGGGGGAACTTTTTTCCCCCTGGTCCGATTTTGCTCATTTACAAACTTAATCTGCCTATTAACATAAGACATATTTGTGCCAAATGTCGGGAGTCTAGCTCTTTTATTTTGGACTGCATCGTGTTAACTACAGACGGACAGACGGACAGACGGACAGACGGACAGACGGACAGACGGACAGACGGACAGACGGACAGACGGACAGACGGACAGACGGACAGACGGACAGACGGACAGACGGACAGACGGACAGACGGACGGACAGACGGACGGACGGACGGACGGACATCGCCAGAATGTCTTAGAATCGATCACTGATCATAAATATATATACTTTATGGGGTCCTAGACCGATATTTTGATTTTACCCCCATACTGTAGTTGGAGGGTATAAAAATATGAATAACTTTAACATACACAGCAAATAATATCGTATATTTTATTTTAATTAAAATTTTAATTTTTTTTTTTGTTCTATGTCAAATCGGACACTTTGAAATTTTTTTTTTAGATTTTCCCAATTTGTTTACAGTTTTAAGTACCCTTCGAAAACTTCTTCGTGGAAAATTTTCAGATTTTTTTGATGACGCGTTCAAAATATATCGAATTTTTAAAAATTGGTAGTTTGTTCCTTTACTCAAACTTCTTTTACTTATAACTTCTTCAATAATGGTCCAAATTTCAATTTTTTTTTTTTTTAAATTTTTGTTTTTTACGTACTTTAAAAAAAAAATCTTAAAAGCGCTCTAGTATGGGATTTTTAAGTTTTAAAATTTAAATCTCATTTGTGAAAATGTTTGTACTCTTTGATTTTTTGAAATTATTTTGTGTAAAACTTCTATCGATTCTACAATTTTTTTGCCCAGGAGGATCGTGGGATAACGATTATTACTATTTTTTAAAATTTTTGGAAAAAAATTTATTGTAATTTTCCAATCTTAAAATCATTTCTACTGCTCCAATGGCGCGTCATAGAGGGGTCATTTATAAAACCGACCCCCATTCATTTTTACGTCTTAACATTTCTTTGGAACAAACTAATACCCTATCTCCAATTTCTAAGGGGGCTCCCACACAAAACGACATTTTTAAAATTTGCTGCAACCGCTCTAACTGCCCTAATAGTGCCCTTAGAGCAACAAAATGTATGACCGACCCACAATATTTTTTTAGTCCAAACATTTACTCTGAACACACCTACCTTCTATCTTTAACTATTAAGGCGGTCCCCATACAATTTTTTTATTTTTTGTAAATTTGTTTTATTTAATCAGCTTCTACCAGTCCAATGCACAGTGGTTAATTCCGGCCAAAACCCTATAGCTTCATTAATTTTTTAAGTAAACCTATAAAATGTTGTAGGTAGGTTAAGAATATAATAATTTCGCGAAAAAAAAAATTCCGCGGAATTTTTTTTCCGCGAAAAATTTTTTTTTTTTCGTGAAAAAAAAATTTTTGAAGGTGTTTTACGATGTTGTGTCTTAATCGACAGTATTTCATTCATCCAATTTTTTATGTGTTTTCCACAGCTCGAAAAGCTCTTTATTTGATATAAATGACCCAACTTTAAAAGGCTCTAACTGAAAGACTTGGTTAAACTTGGTACTGATGTTAATTAGTACTTACTTGAGAACCCTTATACGAATTTGTGGTGTAGCGACTTAAGAGCAATTTTGAGCAAGAAGTATTTTTTGAGCTTTCCAAAGTTTGTATTTTTTTATAAATTTTTTATTTTTTTTAGATTTGTTTTCAGCACCACTGTTTAAATTGATCCACGCACTCGAAATTACCGAAATGCATATGACATGTAACAATAAGGCTAAGTTTTCAAAATATATCAATTTCAGGACAAAATTTTTTTTTTTTTAAGTTTACAGCCTACTTGGATTTCAAAGTTGCAAATCACAACTTTTAAATTTAAAAAATAATAAATACAATTAGTCAACTTTGCTTCGTTATAAAACCTAAACTAGTCAAGGGATTGGCACAAAACTTTGTAATCGCATGTTTTGAAGTGCTAGCTCTCATTTGGCATCAATTTGGAAAAAAATAACAAAATTTTTTTTTTTTAGTTTTGGCCGGTTTTTACCTCTGTGCAATGGTGCGTTCGAGAGGGGTCATTAGTTAAACCGACCCCCATTTATTTTTACCCGTAAAAATTAATGGGGGTCGGTCTTATAAATGACCCCTCTATGACGCACCATTGGAGCAGTAGAAATGATTTTAAGATTGGAAAATTACAATAAATTTTTTTAAAAAAATTTAAAAAAATAGTAATAATCATTATCCCACGATCCTCCTGGGCAAAAAATTTGTAGAATCGATAGAAGTTTTACACAAAAAATTTCAAAAAAAATCGAAGGGTACAAACATTTTCAATAATGAGATTTAAATTTTAAAACTTAAAAATCGCATACTAGAGCGCTTTTAAGAATTTTTTTTGATTTTTTTTTAAAAAGTACGTAAAAAAACAAGAGTTTTGAAAAAAAATTGAAATTTGGACCATTATTGAAGAAGTTATGAGTAAAAGAAGTTTGAGTAAAGGAACAAACTACCAATTTTTAAAAATTCGATATCTTTTGAACGGGTCATTAAAATCTGAAAATTTACCACAAAGGAGTTTTTGAAGTCTACTAAAAATTGTCAACAATTTGGGAAAATCTAAAAAAAAAATTTCAATATGTCCGATTTGACATGGAATGCCCCATATGTATATGAAAGGTTTATAATCAACTTTATAAAATTGTCTTAGAGACTTTGTCTTTACGGCATAAATATATTTGGTAAAGTTTGAAGAAACATTTTTTTTACACTATTTTATAAAAAAAGTGTTTTTTTTTAAATTATTTATTTTTAAAAAAGGTATTGTTTTTAATTAATTTTTTTAATTTATACAATTAAAAATTTTTATTGTTTCCAAATTTTTTTTAATTAAATTTTTAATTTATATATATATGTATATCACAGATTCTGAAAGGAAAAATGTCTTAAGAGTCTAAGATTTTTTGTATATAAAAAATTATTAGAATCTGAGACACATTTCTGTAGAAACAGTCTTAGAGTTTGAGATGTAAATCGCACTTAATTACACAGTGCAACACCCAAAATCGGAATGGAATGAAACCAAAAGCAAATGAAAGTTGACATATTCCATAACAAACCCCTCAAGGCTTTTTTCTAGTTCAGAGCTAGATTTTGTTTTACACGCATTTGAAGTTAGTGCACTTTTATTATAATTACAATAATAAATGCTTGAAAACTGTATTAGTGGCGAATGATTAATATTGTAATTGCATTTAAATAACAATCATACGCAACGGTGTACAGTGATTTATATTAATAATTGCCTTTAAATAACAATCATACGCAACGGTGTACATGGTTTATTTTAATAATTTGGCTATTCAGTAAATAGGTACTGGTCCGATTGCAGCAAAATTCATACCACTCATAGCTGAAGTAATTTTGAGCTTAAGTTTGGAAACTGGACCCTACATGTCCAATAAGGGCACCACCAGGGGTCTTTAAAGTTGGACACGTTTAGTACACAAAAACTTTAAATGCTTTAAAATCACCAACTTTAAATGCGTGAAAAATAAAATCTAGCTCTGACCTAAAAAAAATGCCTTGAGGGGTTTGTTATGGAAAACGTCAGCTTTCATTTGCTTTTGGTTTCATCCCATTCCGATTCCGAAAGTTCGATTTTGTATCACTGTGTTATTGCTAGTATATGAAGAAGTAACTGAAAATGCATTTGTATTATCTTGATGCCTTGATTGATGAAGTCCATGTTGAAATACAATCGGGATAAACTTCATCAAAACACAAAATAGGAATTTTCTAACTTTTAAGCCATTTGCCCTTTTTATCTGAAAACAATATTGTTATTTATGTTTGTTAATGCATTTCTTTTGCTAAATTTGTTGTTTGAACTCACCTTAATACACTTTTGTTGCCCCATAAACCATTTCATAATTGCGTGCAAACATTCTATATTTTTTTCTTTATTTTATTCGTCTTTTTGTCAAAATTTTCATTTTATTATAAATGTATTTGTTTTTTTCTGATTTTTCCAAGTTTAATTTTTGACATGATAATTTTTTAATTACTGCTTTCAAAATGTAACGTTACGCATCTTATGCGTAATATTTGATTTCAAACACAAAATGTGTAATAATAAATTTGAAATTTTTAAAAACTTTCAATTTACTATACCAAATGTGTAATTTTCCGTATTTTGTGATTAAATGTGTTTTTTAAACATTTGATGCGTAAATTTAGGCGTTGTGTGTCATTTTAAACAAAAATTTACTAACATTATTGTAGTAATTTTACTTGTACTTTTTAGAGTGTAATTAAAACTTTATTTATTTTTTTTAATTTTAATTAAATTTTTTAATTTATGGTATTAAATTTTTAATTAAATAAATATCCATTTATTTTTAATTAATGACATACAAATGTTTTTAATTTATATGCGCATTTGAGTAATTGGTCCGGATTTAATTAATTTTTTATTAAATCTACGAACTTTTTTAATTAAATTTTTTTTTTATTCTTTTCTGTGTACACTTTTCAAATATTAAAAAAAAATTTTGCTTGGTGCAAAAAAATAACTAAAATGCGTAAGACAGATTCGTGTTGAGGTGGTAAAATATTTTAGAAAATATATTCGAAATGTATGTGTAAAAACCGTGTAGAGTAATGTTATTATACCCTCCACTCTAGTGATTGATGGTATACATAAGTTTGCCACTCCGTTTGTAACACCTAGAAATAGCGATGTCTGTCCGTCTGTCCGTGTGTCTGTCTGTATGTTGAAAACACGCTAACTTTTGAAAGACTTTACGGAGGCTCCTGAAAATTGCCATTGTGGTCATTCACCTGTTCAGGTTGGTATTGTAATCCAGCGATATCGGTTCAGTGATTCAAAAGTTATGAGCAAAAGAGTGAATTTCGGTAAGTGTTTTTCTCGAATTTAGGAGATAAGAATAACTTTCGAACAACAATTCTGGTGTGGTTCGTATTGAATTTCAGCCGAATCGATCTAGTGGTTCTAAAGCTATCAGCAAAACCGTGAATTAAAGATTTCTTTGACCTTAAATTCACGTGTTAAAAAACCGAGCTTTAAAAAACAAACTTTAAAAACATTGATAAGCCACAAAACTACTTTACAAAGCATATTTGTCACTCAGAAATATTTTTACACAAAAAAAATTTACACTCGAAAAAAAAATTTACACTCAAAATATTTCTACTCAAATTTGTTAATTTTTTCACGTTTAAAAATTTTACTATCCTTAAAAAAAGTGCATTGTGGAGGGTATTAATAGATTCGGCCAAGTCGAACTTAACTTTTCTACTTGTTTTTCTTCTCTAGTTTTCTACATTTAATTTGGTCCATTGAGTTAGTATAAAAAAACGTTATGACAAACTGAGTATACCCCGTAAACTTTAAGAGGTTATAAAATACGAAAATTGCTTACAAGAAATTGTCATCAACAAGTTGTAAAAAACAACAACAAACTAAAAGACCATAAATTGCAAATAAAACCGAAAGGAAAACTTTTCCATAAAAATAAGATGAAATCAACAGCTAAACTGAGGTAGAATATAAAAGCAACAAATTTTTGGGAAAAATATAATGCAACAATAAACCACTAAGAAGCTTAAAATATTTTATTTTACACTACAAAACTTCGCAGATATACGCATAATCGTCGAGGGTGGTTTGAAAATTATTTATAAAAAATGTTAAATCTCTATAGAACGGATTATTTATAATGACTCAAAAAGTCAATACACAATCTGATTGGATGGAAATAAACAAAAGTATGTTTTCTTTCCTATATAATTTGAAATTATCAACACTCCCACGTATACAATCATAAAAAAAATATATCTCTTCTTAGTCAAAGAGATGGGCGGACAGACAAATATTCAAACATACATTAATGTAACACGCTAAAAGTGAATGTAAGTGGTAAAAAATATAACCTCTTCCCCTTTTTAAATAAAAGTTTTATGTTCTATCAGAGGGGATTTTTTTGATTGAAATTAATCGAAAATTCAGTTAAATTTACAAAACAGAATAAGTAAAAAAGCATGTTGCTCGTTTATGTTTGTTTGTGATTTCCAGAAAAGACTGATGAACATAAAATAACGAATTTATTGACTTTATGTTTTAAGTTTGTAAAAAAAAAAAATATAAGAAAATCAACCAAAACATTAAAATCAATTCTATCATCATCAATAACACAAATATCAAACGATAATACTTTAAAACAAAACAAGACCAACTTAATTTTCGGAATTTTTTAAAGGAAATAAAGTTTCAAGAGCTCAGATTTTTCTAAAATTTTTTATCGATAACAAATTTTCTATAGAAAATTTTTTTATCGATAACTAATTTTCTATAGAAAATTTTTTATCGATAACTAATTTTCTATAGAAAATTTTTTATCGATAACTAGTTTTCTATAGAAAATTTTTTATCGATAACTAATTTTCTAAAGAAAATTTTTTATCGATAACTAATTTTCTATAGAAAATTTCTTATCGATAACTAGTTTTATATAGAAAATTTTTTATCGATAACTAATTTTCTAAAGAAAATTTATTATCGATAACTAATTTTCTATAGAAAATTTTTTATCGATAACTAATTTTCTATAGAACATTTTTTATCGATAACTAATTTTCTATAGAAAATTTTGTATCGATAACTAATTTTCTATAGAAAATTTTTTATCGATAACTAATTTTCTATAGAAAATTTTTTATCGATAACTAATTTTCTATAGAAAATTTTTTATCGATAACTAATTTTCTAAAGAAAATTTTTTTATCGATAAACTAATTTTCTATAGAAAATTTTTTATCGATAACTAATTTTTTATAGGAAATTTTTTACCGATAACTAATTTTCTATAGAAATTTTTTTATTTCAAATTAATTTTCTTTACAAAATTTTATATCGATAACTAATTTTTTAAAGAAAATTTTTTATCGATAACTAATTTTCTAAAGAAAGTTTTTAATCGATAACTAAATTTCTATAGAAATTATCTTATCGATAAAAAATTAGTTATTTTCTATAGAAAATTTTTTATGGATAACTAATTTTCTATAGAAAAGTTTTTATCGACAACTAATTTTCTATAGAAAATTTTTTATCGATAACTAATTTTCTATAGAAAATTTTTTATGGATAACAAATTTTCTATAGAAAAGTTTTTATCGATAACTAATTTTCTATAGAAAATTTTTTATCGATAACTAATTTTCTATAGAAAATTTTTATCGATAACTAATTTTCTATAGAAAATTTTTTATCGATTACTAATTTTCTATAGAAAATTTTTAATCGATAACTAATTTTCTATAGAAAATTTTTTATCCATAACTAATTTTCTATAGGAAATTTTTTATACATAACTAATTTTCTATAGAAAATTTTAAACTAATTTTCTATAGAAAATCTTTTACGGATAACTAATTTTCTATCGAAAATTTTTTATCGATACCTTATTTTCTATAGAAAATTTTTCATCGATAACTAATTTTCTATAAAAAATTTTTCATCGACAACTAATTTTCAATAGAAAATTTTTTATCGATAACTAATTTTCCATAGAAAATTTTTTGTTGACAACTAATTTTCTATAGGAAATTTTTTATCGATAACTAATTTTCTATAGAAAATTTTTTATCGATAACTAATTTTATGCAGAAATTTTTTTATCGCAAATTAATTTTCTTTACAAAATTTTATATCGATAACTAATTTTCTATAGAAAATTTTTTATCGATAACTAATTTTCGATAGAATGTTTTAAATCGAAAACTAATTTAATATAGAAATTTTTTTATAGATAACTAATTTTCTATAGAAAATTTTTTATCAATAACTAATTTTCTACAGAAAATTTTTTATCGATAACTAATTTTCTATAGGAAATTTTATACCGATAACTAATTTTCTTTACAAAATTTTCTATCGATAACTATATTTCTATAGGAAATTTTTTATCGATAACTATTTTCTATAGAAAATTTTTTATCGATAACTAATTTTCGATAGAATGTTTTAAATCGAAAACTAATTTAATATAGAAATTTTTTTATAGATAACTAATTTTCTATAGAAAATTTTTTATCAATAACTAATTTTCTACAAAAAATTTTTTATCGATAACTAATTTTCTATAGGAAATTTTATACCGATAACTAATTTTCTTTACAAAATTTTCTATCGATAACTATATTTCTATAGGAAATTTTTTATCGATAACTAATTTTCTCTAGAAAATTTTTATCGATAACTAATTTTCTATAGTAAATTTTTTTATCGATAAATAATTTTCTATAGAAAATTAGTTATCGATAAAAAAATTTCTATAGTTATCGATAAAAAATTTTCTATAGAAAATTAGTTATTGATAAAAAATTTTCTATAGAAAATTAGTTACCGATAAAAAATTTTCTATAGAAAATTAGTTATCGATAAAAAATTTTCTATAGAAAATTAGTTATCGATAAAAAATTTTCTATAGAAAATTAGTTATCGATAAAAAATTTTCTATAGAAAATTAGTTATCGATAAAAAATTTTCTATAGAAAATTAGTTATCGATAAAAAATTTTTTATAGAAAATTAGTTATCGATAAAAAATTTTCTATAAAAAATAAGTTATCGATAAAAAATTTTCTATAGAAAATTAGTTATCGATAAAAAATTTTCTATAGAAAATTAGTTATCGATAAAAAATTTTCTATAAAAATTAGTTATCGATAAAAAATTTTCTATAGAAAATAAGTTATCGATAAAAAATTTTCTATAGAAAATTAGTTATTGATAAAAAATTTTCTATAGAAAATTAGTTGTCGATTAAAAATTTTTTATAGAAAATTAGTTATCGATAAAAAAAAAATTTATCGAAAATAAGTTATCGATAAAAAATTTTGTATAGAAAATTATTTTTCGATAAAAATGTTCTATAGAAAATAAGTTATTTATAAAAAATTTTCTATAGAAAATTAGTTGTCGATAAAAAATTTTCTATAGAAAATTAGTTATCGATAAAAAATTTCTATAAAAAATTGTGTATATTAAATTAGTTATCGATAAAAAATTTTCTATAGAAAATTAGTTATTGATAAAAAATTTTCTATAGAAAATTAGTTATCGATAAAAAATGTTCTATAGAAAATTAGTTATCGATAAAAAATTTTCTATAGAAAATTAGTTATCGATAAAATATTTTTTATAGAAAATTAGTTATCGATAAAAAAATTTGCATAGAAAATTAGTTATCGATAAAAAATTTTCTATAGAAAATTAGTTATCAATAAAAAATTTTCTATAGAAATTCAGATCGATAAAAAAAATTTCGATAGATAGAGAAAATTAGTAATCGAATATTTTTTTTAAAGGAAATTAGTTATCGAAAACTTACCTGTGAAAAATTAAACCATTTTAACTATGGTTCAGTCGGTTACATTTCCACGAAATTTATAAAACAAAATTGAATAATTTTATAATAAGTTTGTACTTGACTTATTATATCAGGTCTTCATATTTATATGTCCTTAAACTTAAATTTACTCATACATACACTAGTACTATAACACATACATACGCATATTTTTTTAACAACATTTTATACAATTTATAGCATCTTCCCTTGTAGTATTTTCCCTTAAACTCACCTGACATTTTCGTGTCTTTGTATATAAATCTTATGAAATTGTGTATCACGTGGTTGTCCTGCAATATCATCTTTCATTTCCATGGCAACATGTCGCGGTAGCACTGACAGTAAAAGACGTTCCTTGTTTGATGGAAATCCCATAATAATTGTTTATTTTTGGTTGATAAGCCAAAGATAAAGATGTTGTGGGTTAATTCATTGGTTGTTTGGTTGGTTCGTTGATTGGATAAGTGAGGATGACAGGTTTCAAGCAAGAAGAATTTAAAAAAATAAAATACATAAAAATGTTGGTTAAATTTTTTATAAATAAGAAATTTTTAGTTAATGATCCTAGTGTGTGTTTTTGTGTAAAAATAATAGGCAGAAAATTTGCTTTTAACCAAGTTATATTTATAGAGGTATTGTTTTAGGGACGTTAATGAAAATACTTCCTTGCAAAATAACTTACGTCGGGAAAATCGACTTAAATGTTAACATATCGTGAACCTATATTCAAAATATGCCAACTCAAATTTGACGGAAATGAGTTTCCGATGGCAAATAGCTCTCCTATGTAATACCTATCTGCCATAAAAATTTGAGAGCAAAAAAGTAATTTGTTGTCGTTTTACATCCATTTTTGTTATTCTGCTAACTCAAAGTACATATTTTTTTGGTGAAAATAAATGCCAACTCCCATTGTAAATTTCCAAAAATTTTTCAAAATTTAAAAAAAAAAAATTAGACCACATATCTTATTGCATTTGCCATGCTGAACACGAATCTGGTACAGATTTTGATATCTAATGGCTAGTTTTCGAGATATTGCCATTTTTAAAATATCGGTTAATAGTGTTTGCAAAAAAAAAAAATTGCTTATATAGATGTAACTTTCAAACTATTTATCAGATTGAAACATTATGAATGGGGCAAATAAAGTCAATGATATAATCTTTCAAAATAGCTGGTTTGGAGTGACCCTATTGCAATACAGCGTGAGTTACAGAGTGCCAAAGTTGACCACCCTGAGATTAAAAGGCTTTCGGAGCTAGTAACTTTTAAAAATATGCAAAGATTTTTAATTTTTTGTTCAGTTTTTGCAATTACCGTACTAAAGATAACAAAAACCAAAAAAAAAAAAAAATTTAAATTTTTCCAAAAAAAATGTATTTTTATTTTCCGACAAAATATGCCAACTCTAAAAAAATATTTGTTTTTTGATATAGTAATAAATGCCATCTCTGAAAAATACGCAAACAAGTGCAAAATATGAAAATTTTTGCATAGGTAAAAATTGTTTAGAATATTTAAACCATCTTGTGGAAGGTACATTGTTTATTTTTGCAATAATATGCGAAATAACTAGTTTTTTAGCTCTCCTGAACAGTAAGCTTTTTCGAGTTGGCATTTATTGAATATAGTTCGACGATATTGACAAATTTTATAAATTATAAAAACAACTAAATTAAAAAATATTGAAATTCAAACAAAATCATTTTAATTTTAAGAAGGCGCAAATTAAAAAAAAAATAAATATTTTCAATCACAAATAGTGTAGATTTAAAATTTGTCAAAAATCTTTCTGAAGCGAAAACATACACTCAAAAAAATAAAACTGTAAAGCTAACAAAATTTTTTTTGTTAACCCGAGTTTACTGGCTTTTTAGTAAATTTTTAGTTAAAATCAGCGTTTTAACTACTTTTTCTAGTAAAGTTCAATTTACGAAAATACTAGTTTTGTACAAATTTTGAATTAATTTTTTTTGTTGACTTTAAAACTGAGTTTACGAATTTTTACTAATAAATTTGCTGATTTTTTGTAACATTTTTGTCAAGTGAAAAATTTTAAATATTTCTTGAGTAGCCTCCTATGCAAATCTCATAAGTCCTACTTAAGCTGAACTTAATGCTGTGAAAAAAAGAAAAAATAAGTGAAGTGTTAGTGTTTAAAACCAACATTTACCAAACTTAAATTTTTTTGCAAAAAGTTTAGCTGAATTCAACTAATAAAAAATGTTACGAAATTTTCAGCTGAATTTTTAGTTAAAGTTACGGTTTTTTTTGCTACATTCATTCTACGAAAAGTTAACTAAATATTTTTTGTTAAATTAACTAGAAATTTATTAGGTTCAAAATCAGGTGTTTTTTTAGTTAAATTTAACTAAATTTTTTGCTAACTTTACAGTTTTATTTTTTTGAGTGTATGGTTAATGGTTATATTACCTTAGTATATGGGGCATTCCAGGCCAAATCACTTACGTTTAGACCCGACCCCTTTCGATTTATTTTATTTTTGGATATGTTTTAGTTCTTATTAAATGCAGCTTGGACACCAAATTTCAGCCTTTTATTCCAAGATGGTGTTGAGTAATCGCCATTTTTTCAAAATGGCGATTTTTTCAAAAAAATGAAAAAATAAAATTTTCAATTAATTTTGACCAGTTAAAAATATAGATATCTTAAATTTTATTGTTTAAAAACTAAAATCGACTTTTTGAAAAAGTCCGAAACCTTAGATTTTTTTTTAAAAACGTCTAAAAGTTCTACTCTAAATTACGCAACTTTTAAGCCATAATTGGAGATGTGATCAAAATTTGTTCTTTTTTTTTAAAAATTTTGAATATTGAACCTTTTTTTTTTTGACTCTGATTTATTATATGGTACTCCAAAAAAATTAAATTGGTAGATACTGACCCTAACTTACCCTAGATATATTCATTTCGAGGTAGAAATACGCCTCACAAAAATTAAGAACGATCGGACATGGGTAAGGCGTTCCGCAGGGGCCTTGAAATTTAAAAAACGGATTATAAAGAAAAATATTATTTTTTTTCTGTTTTCTCAATTTTTTTGGTATTTTAAGTTAAGTTTAAATTCAAGTGGTTACAGAATTATAATACGGAGTAAAATGCCTCTCTAATAAGGTACAAAAAACTTAGATCGGTTGAAAATCAACCAAGTTATTACAACTTCCCCAGGCATCTAACGTATGGCAGACCACTTAATTGAGCAATACAATCCGATTTTTGAAATTCATTGAAATTTTCTACTGTAATAACATTTTTTTATTCTTCAAGTTCAAATGTATTTAGGTGACAAGTATTTTTCATATTGTGTTTTGTTAACATGTTTTAAATTAATGCTAAAAATGCCTTCATTTTCAACACCCTTTTCAAATCTCTAACTTAAAAAAAAAAAATTTTTTTTTTTTGTTTTAAAATTTGGAAAAACCAAAAAAATATTACACTGAAACATGAATAATTAAAAATATTATTACAGTAGAAAATTTCAATAATTTAAAAAAAGGGACTCGTATTCTTTAATCAAGTGGTATGACACACGCTAGATGCCTGGGGAAGTTGTAATAACTTGGCTGATTTTCAATTGATTTAAGTTTTTAGTACCTTATTAGAAAGGCATTTTACTCCACATCGTAATTCTGTAATCACTTAAATTAAAACTTAACTTTATATACCAAAAATATTGCGTAAACAGAAAAAAAAATCACATTTTTCCTTGTAATCCGTTTTTTAAACTTCAAGGACCATGCTAAACGCCTTACCCATTTCCGATCGTCCTAAATTTTTGTGAGACGTATTTTTACCTCGAAATGAATATAGCTGGGGTAAGTTAGGGTCAATATCTACCAATTTATTTTTACCATATAAAATAAATCTGAGCCAAAAAATTAAAGGTGCAATTATAAAAATTTAAAAAAAAAAAATAGAAAGAATTGTGATCACATCTCGAGTTATGGCTTAAAAGTTGCGTAATTTAGAGTAGAATTTTTATAGTTTTTGGCAAAAAAATCAAAGGTTTCGGACTTTTTCAAAAAGTCGATATTAATTTTTTTAACGTCAAAAAATAAGTGATAATTACTTCAAATATTTTTTTCGTATTTTTTTTTCTAAATCTACATTTAAATACCAAAAAAACGTTGTCCAACTTTTTTTGAAATATCTATATATTTTTTAATGGTCAAAATTAATTAAAAATTGCAATTTTTTAATTTTTTGGAGAAAATCGGCATTTTGAAAATGGTGTTGATTACTCAACACCATCTTGAAACAAATGGCTGAAAATTGGTGTCCAAGTTGCATTTAATAAGTACTAAAACATATCCAAAAATAAAATAAATCGAAAGGGGTCGGGTCTAAGAGTGAGTGATTTGGCTTGGAATGCCCCATATATATCTTGCTCTCAATTAAATTTTACAAAAAAAAAATACTTTCCATTTACTATAATAATCCTGTTTTATTATACGAATTAACAAAAATTATCTCATAAATTACTGTTTATAATAAAAAAATCTGTCAACCAATAAATACATTTAATGAATGTACTAACATAAATCTATAATTTTTTATGGGATTTACTTTAAGTACAAATGTATTAGAGTGGACTTGAAAAAAAAAAAGCATTCTTTAAAAAATGTAATTTAAACAAAGCAATTTTAAAATTTAACAAAACTTATAAAGACTTTATGTAGTTTAGGGTTTTCTGTCAACTCTATGCATAATGTATGAGTACTTTTATAAGCAAACATGTGTGTCCTCTTTGTCGTACGTTTATATAAGCGGTATATTAAGTTACTCATTCAGTTCGTAACTCATAGTGCTGAAACAATCGATACGGTCAAGAAATTAAAAAAAATCTTAAATCTAAAATTCTGTTTTAATTTTTTAATTAATAAAATTTACTTCATTCCTTTTTATTTAGACTTTCAAAAATCGTTTACACGAAAATCCATGCTGATCCTTTTTAGAAAAATCTCGGAAAAAATCTGAAAAATACATTAAAAATAAAAAAATAAAAATAAATTGAGAAGCCCAGGGCCGTCTTAAGGTATGGCGGGGGCCCTGGGCACACAAGAATTTGGGGGCCCCCTGAAAAGTTAATAGTTGCAACACAAGAAAAAAGATTGTTCTGTTTTTGTTTTAAGAATTAGGACCTACAAAAAGTTAAAAAATATATATTGTGAGTAGGGTTATTCTAGCTTGAGGTATTTTCTCTTTTCTACAAGAAAAGGGTCCCAGAAGCAGATACTATTTCTATCGAAAAAAGGAATCAAAATCTGATACTTTTTCTATTGGGAAAAGTTCTCAGGATCGGATACTATAGGAATCCTTTTTTTATAAGAAAAATTTCTAGAGTAAAAAGGTTTTAGAATCTAAGACTTTTTTATAGGAAAAATCTGAGATTTCTGGGATTTTTTCTTTAAGAAAACGATCTTATAATCTAATATCAGAATCAAAGACTCTTTCTATATGAAAAAGGTCTCAGAATCTGATACTTTTTTCTTATAAACTGAGACTTTTTCTATATTAAAAAGATTTAAAACTCAGAGACTTTTTCTTAAGAAAAAAGATCTCAGACTAAAAGACTCTATTTATAGATAAATGGTCTCAGAATCTGAGATTTTTTATAAAGGAAAAATGTCTAGGAATCTGAGACTTTTTCTCTAGGAAAATGGTATTTTTCTATGAGAAAAGGTTCTTAGATTCTAAAAATTTGATTTTTTTTTTTATAAGAAAAAGATCTAAATCTGAGACTTTTTCTACACGAAAAATGTCTCAGAACCTGAGACTTTTTCTATACGACAAATGTCTCAGAACCTGATACCATTTATGCAGGAAAATGAGTTTAAGAACTTCTGCCATAGAAAAATTCTCAGATTTAAACTTTTTCTGAATCTGAAATTCTATACGAAAATTTTAAATTAAGTTTTAAAAACAACTCGTTTATTCTCTTAAAAAAGCAGTATAAAGGGAAAAATTATCATGAAAAATTAACATAAGTTTTTGGCCTTTCGGGGCCCCCGTAGGGTCGGGGCCCTGGGCACGTGCCCAGTGTGCCCTAATGGTTAAACCGGTACTGGAGAAGCCCTAGTTAAGGTTTTAGGTGAAAATTACAATTTTCGCAATAACTCGAAAACAGGATCAGCGAATATAAAGAGGGTTTATTTGTTATTTGGTGTTAAGTTACTAAAAAAAAAACTTGTCAAATTACTAGAAAAAATCCCATAATTCCTTTTACCAATTTTGACAGTTTTCCTTGTTTTTTTACAAACAATTTTCGATCGAAATTTAAAATTTTCTTGTAATTTTACAATATTTTTCGTAAAAGTACAAATTTCCAAGGATTGTTTACAAAAGCAATATAGTTAAGTTACGAGAACTCCTTGTAAGTATTATCGGATTTGCAATTTTTTTGGTAAAAAAATTGTAAAATTACAAAAAAGTTCAAAATTTTTACTAGAAATTCTAGTAAAATAAGAGGTACCCAGCAAAACTTTGGTAATGGGTAGTGATTATATAACACATTACCAGGTAATGTATATAACTTATTTGTAGCATTATTTTATGATGTCTTACCAAACATTTGTTCCACAACGTATTATTTTCAAGTGAAAAATAATGCATTACTAATAATTTGCTACGTAATGCATGATTATTGGAAAAAATGTATTTCATATTTATTATTTCTAAACATTAAATCATGGATGACTTATATTTGGTTACATTATGTATTACTAGCTAACTCGCCCGGTACTTCGTTACCGGTTAGCTGTAAAAAACAACTTTATTACTTCAAATTCTTATTAATTTTTAATTAAACATAAAAATTGTTAGTTTCGCCCTTTAAAATATTATATTTTGAGTAGATTTAAAGTTGCAAAAAATTCTATTTTGGGGAAACAATCCCATAGTTCAAACTTTAAGTTTCAAAGAACATTAGTGCATAAGGAACAATATGTACCAATATGTAAAGTACCAATTTTAAGTATCTCCACTTTCTCCCTTTTTCCCCATTAGAAGCAGAATTTTCATAAAAGTACTTATTTTAGAATGTTATTTCCGCGAAAGGATCGTACAGTCCAAATTTCAAGTATTTAGGACCATTAATTCAGCAGATACAAAATTGCCCTACTTTCCCCCTGAGAAGCAGAATTTACTAAAAAAGTGCTTCTTCCAGAATGTTATTTCCGGTAGAGGATCGTACAGTCCAAATTTTAAGTATCTAGAACCATTAGTTCAGCAGATACAAAACAGTTCAAAATCCAAGTATTTAGGACCATTAGTTCAGCAGATACAAAATTGCTCTACTTTTCCCCCTCTTCCACCTATAAAACAAAATTTTCAAAAAAGTACTTCTTTCAGAATGTTTTTTCCGCGAGAGGATCGTACACTCAAAATTTCAAGTATCTAAGACCGTTAGTTCAGCAGATACATAATTGCCCTCATTTCCCCCTTTTTCCCCGTAGAAGCGAAATTTTCAAAAAAGTACTTCCATTAGAATGTTGTTTCCGCAAGAGGATTCAAATTTCAAATTTGCCCAACTTCCCTCTTTTTCCCCCTATAGAAGCAGATTTTTCCAAAAAAGTACATCTTCCAGAATGTTATTTCCGCAAGAGGATCGTACAGTCCAAACTTCAATATCTAGGACCATTAGTTCAGCAGATACAAAATTTCCCTTCTTTCCCCCTTTAAAAAGTAATTTTCAAAAAAGTACTTCTTTCAATATGTTATTCCGCGAGATGATCCTATATTGCAAATGTCATGTTTTTAACACCATTAGTTTAAAATTTACCAAATTGCCCTATTTTGCCCCTCTTGGCCCTCCTTAAAACCAAAAATTTTCAAAAAGTGTATTTTTCAAAAAATTATTTCCGCGAGAGGATCAAAACTTAAAGTTTTAGTTCAGAAGATACAAAATTGCCCTATTTTCCCCCTTCTACTTTTTTCAAGATGTTTTTTTTTGCGAGATGATCCTAGAGTTCAAATTTCAAGTTTCTGGAACCATTTGTTTAAAAGATAAATAATGTACCGATTTTCCCTATTTCCCCTCCTTTCCAACCGTGGAGGAGGAATTTTTCAAACAATATTTTTTTCGGAATGTTGTTTCCGCGAGAGGATCCTAAAGACCAAACTTCACGTTTCTGGGACCATTTATTCAGAAGATAAAAAAATCACCGAATTCCCCTATTTTCTCACCCTTGGAGGCGGAATTTTCAAAAAATTTTGTTTTCCGCATGTTAATTCGGCGAGAGGATCCTAGAGTCCAAATTTCAAGTTTTTGGGACCATTTGTCCAGAAGATAAAAAATGTACCAATTTGCTTTATTTTCCCCACCTTGGAGGCGGAATTTTCAAAAAAATATTTTTTTAGTTTTTTTTTTTCGCTAGAGGATTATAGAGTCCAAATTTCAAGTTTCTAAAACTATTAGTTCAAAAGATACAAAATCCCCCAAAGGGCCCTACTTACCCCTTCTTCCCCCTTAGAAGTGGAATTCTTAAAAAGTTCTTTAAGTATGTTATTTTTGCGAAAGAATCGTTCAGTTCAAATTTCAAGAGTCTAGGACCATTAGTTCAGCAGATTCAAAATTGCCCTTCTTTCCCCCTTTTTCCCCCAGAATTTTGAAAAGTACTTTCTTAAGAATGTTATTTCCGCGATAGGATCGTTCAGCCAAATTTCAAGTATCTAGAACCATTAGTTCAGCAGATACAAAATTGCCCTACCTTCCCCGTTTTCCCCCTTGAAATCGGAATTTTCAAAAAAAGTACTTCTTTCAGAATGTTAATTCCAAGAGAGAGGATCGTGCAGTCTAAATTTCAAGTATCTAGGACCATTAGTTCAGCAGATACAAAATTGCCCTACTTTCCGCCTTTTCCCCTTAGAAGCGGAACTTTCCACAATAAGTACTTTTTCCGCAAGAGGATCGTACAGTTCAAATTTTAAGTATCTAGGATCATTAGTTCAGCAGATACAGAATTGCCCTACTTTCCACCTTTTCCCCCTTTAGAAGGAGAACTTTCAAAAAAGTACTTCTTCTAGAGTGTTCTTTCCGCGAGAGGATCGTACAGTCCAAACTTCAAGTATGTAGGACTATTAGTTAAGCAGATTCAAAATTGCTCTACTTTCTCCCTTTTCCCCCCGTAGAAGCAGAATTTAAAAAAAATACTTCTTTTAGAATGTTATATTCGCGAGAGGATTAAATTTTAAGTATCGAGGACCATTAGTTCAGCAGATACAAAATTGCCCTACCTTCCCGTTTTTCCCCCCTTAAAAGTAGAGTTTTCAAAAAAAGTACTTCCTTGAGAATGTTATTTCCGCGAGAGGATCGTACAGTCCAAATTTCAAGTATATAGGACCATTATTTCAGCAGATACAAAATTGCCCTACTTTTCCCCTTTTTCCCACTCAAAATCGGAATATTTAAAAAATTACTTCTTTCAGAATGTCATTTTCGCGAAAAGATCGTACAGTCCTAATTTCAAGTCTCCCGGACCATTAGTTCAGCAGATACAAAATTGCCTACTTTCCCCCTTTTCCCTCTTAGAGGCGGAATTTTCCAAAAAGTCCTCCATTCGAATTTTATTTCCGCGAGAGGATTGTGCATTCCAATTTTCAAGTATCTAGGACCATTTGTTCAGCAGATACAAAATTGGCCTACTTTCCCCCTTTTTCCCCCTTAAAGAAGAATTTTCAAAAAAGTATTTCTTTCCGAATGTTATTTCCGCGGGAGGATCGTACAGTCCAACTTTCAAGTATCTAGGACCATTAGTTCAGCAGATTCAAAATTGCTCTATTTTCCCCCTCTTTTTCCCCTTAAAAGAGGAATTTTTAAAAAAGTATTCCTTTCCGAATATTATTTCCGCGGGAGGATCGTATTTCCGCGGGAGGATCGTACAGTCCAATTTTCAAGTATCTAGGACCATTACTTTAGCATATACAAAATAGCACTAATTTCCCCCTTTCTCCCCCCCGAAATTTTCAAAAAAGTACTTCTTTTAGAATGTTATTGCCGCGATATGATCCCATATTCCAAATGTCATGTTTCTAAGACCATTAATTTAAAGTTTAGCAAATTGCCCTATTTTCCCCATTTTGGGCCTCCTTAAAACCAAAATTCTCAAAAAAATATATTTTTCAAAAAATAATTTCCGCGAGAGCATCCAGATTCAAAATTTCAAGTTTGTTCAGAAGATAAAAAATTGTCCTATTAAACCCCTTCTACCCACCACCCCACCCTTATAAAAGGATTTTTCAAAATATTACTTTTAACAAAATGTTTTTCCGCGAGAGTAGAGTTAAAATATCAAGTTTTTGGGACCATTCGTTTAGCTGATACGAAATTGCCCTTCTTTCCCCATATTTCCCCCTTTAAAAACGAATTTTCAAAAATGTACTTCTTTTAGAATGTTATTTTCGGGATAGGATTGTACAGTTAAAATTGTAAGTATCTAGGACCATTAGTTCAGCAGATACAAAATTGCCCTACTTTCCCCCTTTTTCCCCGTAGAAGCATGATTTTTAAAAAAGTTTTTCTTTAATAATGTAATTTGCGCGAGAGGATCGTACAGTTGAAATTTCAAGTATCTAGGACCATGAGTTCAGCAGATTCAAAATTACCCCACTCACCCCCTTTTTCACCAGGAATTCTCAAAAAGTACTTCCTTTAGAATATTATTTCCGCGGGAGGATTGTACAGTTCAAATTTCAAGTATCTAGGACCATTAGTTCAGCAGATACAAAATTGTCCTACTTTCCCCTTTTTCCCCCGTAGAAGCGGATTTTTTGAAAAGTTCTTCTTTAAGAACGTTATTTTCGCGAAAGGATCGTACAGTTTAAATTTCAAGTATTAAGGACCATTAGTTCAGCAGATTCAAAATTGCCCTACTTTCCCGATTTCCCCCCAGAATTTTGAAAAAGTACTTCCTTTAGAATTTTATTTCCGCGAGAGGTTCGTTCACTCCAAATTTCAAGTATCTAGAACCATATTTTCAACAGATACAAAATTGCCCTACCTTCCTCTTTTTCCCCCTTTAAAGCGGAATTTTCAAAAAAATACTTTTTTCAGAATGTTATTACCGCGAGAGGTTTGTGCAGTCCTATTTGTTTAGCAGATACAAACCGGAATTTTCAAAAAGTACTTCTTTCAGAAAGTTATTTCCGCGAGAGGATCGTACAGCCCAAATTTCAAGGATCTACGACCTAGTGTTGTAAAAGTATTGAGTATTTGAGTACTGAGTACTCGATACTGCCTATTTTTTCGAGTACTCAATACTCAAAAGTAACTACTCAATACTTTCAAAGTTGTATTTTTTCATTAGAAACGCATAATTTAACCAACAAATATAACCATAAAATGCAACTCTGTGTATAAAAAATAGTTTAGTTGTTTTTTTCTAGAAAAAAAAATTTTAAATTGATTAAAAATAATCTAAACATAAAGCGAATCTATTGTTATGCAAACACAAATAGAATTTTGATAAAAATTAATAAAATTGTAATTTATAAAGCTCTATTTTAAAATTTTTCAATTTCAAAAAAGTATTGAGTAGTATCGAGTACTCAGTTGAAAAAGTATCGAGTAGTATTGAGTAGTCCAAAATAACCACTATTTACAACACTACTACGACCATTAGCTCAGCAGACACAAAATTACCCTACTTTCCCCTTTTTCCCCCTTAGAAGCGAAATTTTCAAAATAGAACTTTCTTCACAATGTTATTTCCATAGTCAAAATTTTTAAGTTTCTGGGAAAATTAGTTCAGAACATACAAAGTGTACCAAATTGTCCTATTATCCCCCTTTTTACCACCCTAGAAGAGGAATTGAAAAAAAAACTTTGTTTCGGAATGTTTTTTCCGCGAGAGGATCTTATAGTCCAAACTTTAAGTTTCTAGGACCATTATGTCAGAGAAAATTAAATGTACCAAATTGCCCAATTTTCCCCCTTTTCCCCTTCTTAGAAGTGCCTTTCTTCAGAATATTATTTCCGCGAGAGGATCCTATAGTCCAAATTTCAGGTTTCTGGGACCATTAGTTCACAATATAGAAAATGTTCAAAATCGTTCTATTTCCCCCCCAAATTTGAATGAAAAATTTTCAAAAAATACTTTCTTCAGAACATAATTTCCGCGAGAGGATCATATAGTCCAAATTTTTAAGTTTCTAGGACCATTAGTTCAGAAGATACAAAATGTACCAAATTATCCTACTTTCCCCCTTTCAACCCCCTAGAATCAGAATTAAAAAAAACTAAATTGAAGTAAAAAAAACTTTGTTTCAGAATGTTTTTTCCGTTAGAGGATCTTATAGTCCAAACTTTAAGTTTCTAGGACCATTAGGTCAGAAGATAGAACATGTACCAAATTGCCCCTTTTCCCCAATTTGCCCTTCATATTTTTTTAAAAAAATAATTTCTTTAGAGCATTATTTCCGCGAGAGGATCCTATAGTCCAAATTTTAGGTTACTGCGGCCATTAGTTCAGAAGATCGAAATGTTTAAAATTGTCCTATTTCCCCCTAAATTTAAGTGATTAAATCAATAAATTACCAAAAATTAAAAAATAAATGAGAAAAAAAAATTGAGTAAAAAATTTGAGTCAAAAAATTAAGCGAAAAATATTTTGAGTAAAAAAAATTGAGTAAAAAAAAATTTGGGTGAAAACACCTTCTAAGTAAAAAAAATGAGTAAAAAAACTGAAGAATAAAATACAATTGAGTGAAAAAAAATTTTTTTAAAAAAAAATTGAGTAAAAAAAATTTTGAGTAAAAAAAAATTTTGAGTAGAAAAAAAAAATTTTAAAAAAAAAAATTTTGAGTGAAAAAAAATTTTGAGTGAAAAAAAAATTTGTAAAAAAAATTTTTGAGTGAAAAAAAATTTTGAGTAAAAAAAAAATTTTGAGTGAAAAAAATTTTGAGTAAAAAAAAATTTTGAGTGAAAAAAAATTTGTAAAAAAAAAAAAAATTTGTAAAAAAAAAAAATTTGTAAAAAAAAAAATTTGAGTGAAAAAAAAATTTTGAGTGAAAAAAAATTTTGAGTGAAAAAATTTTAGTAAGAAAATGTTTTTTCCCCGAGAGGATACTATAGTTCAAATATCTAGTTTCTAGGACCATTAGTTCAAAATTCACCAAATTGCCCTATTTTCCCCCTTTTTGTCCCCCTTAAAACCGGAATTTTCAAAAAAGTACTTTTTTCAAAATGTTATTTCCGCGAGAGTATCCTATATTCAAAATTTCAAGATTGTAGGACCATTAGTTCAGAAGATACAAAATGTACCTACTTGCCCTATTTTCCCCCTCCCCCCCCACCTTAGAAACGGAATTTTCAAAATATTACTTTTTCCAAAATGTTATTTCCGCGAGAGGGTCCTAGACTTCAAATTTCAAGTTTCTGGGACCATTTGTTTAGAATATAAAAAATGTACCAATTTGCCCTATTTTCCCCTTTTTCCCCCTTGGAGGCGGAATTTTCCAAAAAAAAATTTTCCAAAATTTTATTTCCGCGAGAGGATCCTAGAGTTCAAATTTGAAGTTTCTAGGACTATTAGTTCAAAAGATACAAAATCCCCCAAAGTGCCCTATTTTCCCCCTTTTGCCCCCCTTAGAATCGGAATTTCCAAAAATCCCTTCTTAGTGGGTGGTTTTGTCGGGAGCCGAACCTACATTCCAAATTTCAAGTCTCTAGCTTCAGCGGTTTGGGCTGGGCGATGATTATTGCCAATCAGTCAGTCAGTCAGTCAGTCAGTCAGTCACCACACTCTTTTATATATATAGATTTGAAAGTTTGAAATAATGCATTATTTATAATTGGATGCATAATGCATTACAATAACATAAAAAATAATTATTTTATAAAAAAATCCATAAGTTTAAACTAGAGATGGACTCACGACAGGAAATTTCTAACGACACACACTCACGAGCATATTTTATCTACTTACACTCACTTACAATCACGTGAGTAAATTGAATACAAAATTACTTTTTCGCTACTCGTAACACCTTATATATTACACCGCTCTACAAATCTGAGGTTTGTCGCTGCGTTTTGGATCAAACCAAAAAAAGTTGATGGATTTTGGTGCCCCGATTCCAAAACGGTCACTCAAACTTTTCTATCACGTCACAATTTTGAGAAAATCGCGGTTAAAGTGTCAAAAAAGGCCCATTTTGACCATTTTTAAACGCCTATAAAATAATATCCTGACATACAAATGACTTGGTATCAAGCTCATTAGAAAGTGTGTAATTTTCTCTTTCAGACAAGAACAAATTTTCATGGAATTTAATTTTCTAAAATGGTAAAAAAAATCATTAGCAACAAGTGCTTTAAATCTATAATTTACGTGTGAATTTGTATGGAAATTTGTTTAAAAACACTGTGTACATAAACTAAATATTTAAAAATTGGAAGGTTTTTTGCTAATGATTTTTTTACCATTTTTGAAAATTATATTCAAAGAAAATTTTATCTTATCTTTAAGAGAAAATTACAGGCTTTCGAATGAGCTTGATACCAAGTCATTTGCACGTCAGGATCTTATTTTATAAGCTTTTAAAAATGGTCAAAAATGCCTTTTTTCGACACTTTAACCGCGAATTACTCAAAATCCTGACGTGATAGACAAATTTGGGAATCAACGCAACAAACACTATCTAAATCACTAACCAGAATCCAATACGCATTTGCTTGTTGAGCTGTGTTATCTTCTGGTATGCTATATTATTTCATTTCTCGTAACCTATAAAATATCATATATTTTACACCTTACTCGTATTCTTCGTTATAAATTTATGACTTATTTTATACCTTACTGGTATTCTTTGTGATAATGTGGATGCATTACTTTGAGTCTCATCGCCTGTTAAAATCATCAATGCTGCAATGTATAAAATAAGAGATCCTATACCTTATTTTATACCTTATTTGGTAATCTAAGTTTTGCTGGGTAGCACAAAATCTAGTAAAGCCACGAGAAGTCCTTGTACTTTTTATCGCATCAAAAAAGCTGAAAATTTAAAATTTTTTTGGTAAAAAGCATGTAAATTGTTTTTAATTTTGCAAGCTTTTTACTAATAAAATTGTATATTTTACTAGAAATTCTCGTTCAGATTTTTCAATTGTGAAGACTTAAATGCAAATGTATTAACCGATTTTGCTTTGGATCAATTTCATTTCAAACCTTGTAAAATGACATAAAAAGTTTGTAACTTTTTTTTGCTACCTCCTATTCGACAAGAATTCCTTGTTATTTTACAAGCTTTTTACCAATAATTTTGTAGTTTTACAAGATTTTTACCAATAAAATTGTAAATTTAGAATTATTTGGACGCGATAAAACTTACAAGGGGTTTTCGTGACTTTACTAGATTTTTTGCTACCTCCAATTTTACGAGAATTCCTTGTAAAAATTGCGTTTTTTTTTTTTGTAATTTTACAAGATTCTTACCAATAAAATTGTAAATTTACCCATTTTTTTGGCTCAATAAAACTTACAAGGAATTCTCGTGAATTTACTAAAAAAAAAATTTAAAAACCCTGGGAAATTTTTAAAATTACAAAAAAAAAAATGTAAAATTACAGGTAATAAATTTTTGTATGCAAGAATCACCATTCCAAATTTCAAAGGAATCGGGTCAGTCCTTCTGGTAGTTCCCATGCATACCACCCTCCCGATATTCACATAATTTCCTCAAAATTCATAAAAATGAAAATATTTGATAAAAATTTTATTTTTAGGTTTTAAACGTGTACTTAAGTAACCTTATCAAATCGGAATATAATTGGACAATTTTCGGACTAAGTATAAAAATTTGGACCGATGTTCAGTTAAATCGGTCAATTGACAATAAAAATAAACCAATTCCACTAAAATTTGACCTGTGTGTGTTTTCTACACTAAATAAAGATCTAACAACGACAGTTCCAATCGGTCCATGTTTGGACTTGGGACCCATTTTCCGGGAAACACTGGTGTAGGGTATCATATGGTCAGTCTTTACCGACTGTAACTTTCGTACTTATTTTTATAAGGACCAGCCTATTGTGTAGGGTATCCATAGACTCCACAAACCTGAATATAATTTGTTCACATGTTTTCTATGCTATTATTAGCTTCAGGGTGTTATTGTATTTCAAACATGTGATTTTATGATAAAATGTTTTCTCTCATTTTTGATTTTATTTAATTTTTCTATTCATCTTTGATGTACCATCCAACAAATTCAATTTGATTTGTGTTGTATTGAAGAAAACACAATTACATGATTGAATTTCCACAACAACAAATCAACAATGAATTTTAACAATACTAATGTTTCAAAAGATATAACTTAACGTAAAAGTTGATAAAATTTTGAAAAAAATATTTAATATCCGGCACAAAGATATAAATTCGAAGTGAAATAAACTTTGACATTCGTTGTAAGAAAGTTTTCTAATTGTAAGATTAATATGAAACAAAAGAAGACAGAAAAATTAATTTTCAGCTGAAATTTCCAAAATTGGTTTGCTGCTACTATATTCGACTGTGACAATCAACAGGTTATGAGGTTGTTACAACTGCGATTTGGTTGTTACAACCGGAGTGTTTTAGAAACTATTCATTGCGAGATCTTAAGGAAATTTCTGTACCCTGGTCGTTATTACATCGAAATAAGATTTTCAAACTGGTTATTTTTATAAAATGGTAATGTTAGGGGCCTTTGGCAAGTCAGGTAAAACCCATATAAAACAATTCTAATTTTTAACTTTAAATGGAAATCTGTCATTAAAATTTGTTTTATAAATAACAAAACATTAAAGAGAACAATTTCCAGAGAAAAAAATCAAATATTAAAAGCACAGTGAAATGTTTTTAGTAATTTTATTCCTAAATTGATTTCACATTTTAAATTGTTTTTCACAAAACCAACCAAAATAAAAGGCTTGAAAAAAAAAACATGTTTACTTTTTAAGGCTGACAAGGGTCATGTTTTTTTTCAATTTAACCCTAAATATCAAATGATAACACTGAATTTATAAATATTTTATATCATGTTTTGTATGCATGTAAGAGTATGTACTCGTATGTCTCTGACAGTTACAGAAACAAATAAATAAACAAATGTCATAGGTAAATATTTACTAAAGGATACAGAATGGAAAACTTATCACAAACAAATATTTATTTATCTACAATTTAAAAAGGTAAATAAAAGGTGCAATGATTGATGTTTAATAATAACAAAAAAACAGCAAAATCAAATGTGAATATTTAATAGTTATTATATAAATAGGTGAAAAATGACTGCGAATTTTGTATTCAAGAAAACAAAATGTTGTACAACCAAAAAAAAAACTTTTCAAATTCCTACACTCAAAAAAAAACTTGTAAAACGCCTGGTAAAATGCCTTGTAATCCTGTTCTACCAATATTTAACAATTTTCCTTGTTTTTTAACAAAAATTCTTGTACTTTGCTCAAACGAGAACTACAATTTTATTGTTAATTTTACAAATTTATTTTCGTAATTGTATTCTACCATTTTGAAAGGTCATTTTACAAAAAAAATATAATTTTACAACAAAGTTTTTATACGATAATTCTAGTTGATGTACAAAAAAAACTGCTATTTTACAAAAATTATGTTATTACGAGGATTTATGTTGTTTAACAAAAAAAAAAAAAAAATTTTTTTCGAAATTTTCTATTTTTTAATAAAAAAATTTCAAGTCCCGGACAAAATTTTGTTTTTATTGAAAAACATTTAAAAAAGAAGTTGACAAAATTTTTTACGAGGATTCTAGTTGATTTACAAAAAAAAACAGTTACCTATTTTACAAAAATGGTTTTATTATGAGGATTTATGTTTAACAAAAAAAAATTTTTTTTTTTAATTTTCTGATTCCCACACTGATAGAAATTTGTACATGACAATAATGAAAATCTACATTAATGTTATGAAAAATAGCGTTAAAAAGGAACCTATGTAGGGTTTCATTGAATTAATGAAACAGGTATCATAAAATGTGATTGCAAGAACAACCCAGCAAAAAAAGTGCGGAGTACTTCTATTTGGAGTGCTTTAAAACTATAACAAATGTAATGAAATACAACAAAAATAACAAAAAACACAAGAAAAAAACACACAAACAGTTTTTTCTACTCCATAAAAAGTTGTTATTCAGCACTTAACTCATTACCTTCCGCGACACTCCCATACAAATGTAAGTAGATATTCAGTAGATAAGAAATACTCCGAACTTTCAAACAACTTCCAACTACTTCCACGGAGTAGTTCTTATCTACTGAATATCTACTTACATTTGTATGGAGGTGTCGCGATAGGTAATGAGTTAAGTGCTGAATATCTATGTTTTCTGGAGTAGAAAAAACTGTTTGTGTGTTTTTATCTTGTGTTTTTTGTTATTTTTGTTGTATTTTATTACATTTGTTATAGTTTTAAAGCACTCCACTGAGAAGTGGTAATGACTTTTTTTGCAGGGAAGTTTCATTAAATTAATAAAAATTGTTCATACAAAATATAAATTGTATTTATGAAAATTTTTCATGTCTTTAATGAAAAAAGTAGTTAATTCTTATGAATTACTTTCATTGAATAAATCCTACTTTTATTTTTGAAATGAAATACTTTCAAACAATGCTACTTTTATTTTTAAAATGAATTATATTTATGAAATTGTAAAGATCTTTTTATAAAATTAAAAATAATAAAAATGGTTTTCACTTTGTTTTCTCGCACAGAATTTTACTCCAACCTTAAATTGTAATACGTTATTAAAACCACGAACTAATATAAGACAGCACGAATTTAGTTGAAAAAACACTTTCACATATTTTTTATTTTATCTATAGATTTCACTCAGTTTTCTCACACAAAATTTTACTATAACATTTACTTTTAATACATACACACAAAAAAATATAAAAAAATTGTGTCCGTTTTGGGGATAATACAACCTATAAAGTGGTTTTGGATAATTTACCTAAGTTTTTTTGAGCCAAAACTTTGGTAAGTTATCCAAAACTACTTTATAGGTTGTAATTAAACCAAAAACTGGCACAATTTTTTAAATTTTTTTTTTTGTGTGTAAGTAAAACCACGAAGTAAAACAAAAAAAAATCAGCTGTTTTTTGCGCGCGTAAACTAACAGACTCAACAGACGCGACACGACAGGTGTCAAAAAACACAAAATTTTGTAAAACGTAATGAAATTTTTTAATGAAACTACGAAATCTAATGAATCAAAATTAATGAAAATCTTGCATTATATGTATGAAATTTCATTCAGCATATGAAAAATTTCATTGTTGTAATGAAACAACGTTGATGAATTCCAGTCATTAGCGATATGAAGCGTTTTTCTATCAGTGCAGACACTCTTTTTTGGCGTTTTGGAGTAAAGAATTACACCGCTCATCAAATTGAAGGTTTTTGGCTCCGGTTTGAAGTTTCATATAAAATTTTTAAAGATTTTGACTCGCTGATTCCAAATCCGAACTCCGTTTTTTCATCACGTCTACACTCAAAATAATAACTCTGTTAAATTACAGAAAAACTCTGCTAACTTAACAGAGAACACCATACTTTTCCAGCTAACAACATTTCTTGGTAATTTTACTAAAAAACTCCGTAAAATGATTTTGACAGAAAAAAACTGTTAATTTACAGAGTTTATAGTAAAATATTGGTTAAATATGAAAGCTTTTTTACAGAGAAAACTCTGTAGTTTTACTATAAAACTCTGTAAAATGATTTGGACAAAAAAACAGTTAATTTACGGAGTTTCTAGTAAAATATTGGTTAAATAAACCACCATTTAGCAAAGAAAACTATGTAAATTTACATATATTTGTAAAATACATTTGATGCAAAAAAAAAAAACAATACAGAAAACACTCTGTAAATTTACAGAGGTTAGTTAAATGCATGTTATTTTGTAAAATTTTTATAAGATTTCTGAAAAAAAATTTTGATAACTTTTTTTGCTACTTTTTCAACTCTTTCTTAAAAAAAAATATAAAGATAAAATTTTGATGTTTGGTATCAAAAACAAATACTACTTAAAACAGAAAACTTTTTTGGTTATAAAAAAATATGAAGTATTATGCTTAGATCTGTATTTTAGCAGAAAACTCTGTTAATTATTAGAATTAAGATTACAACGTAAAAAGTAATATAACAGAGGAAACTTTGTTTTTTTGTCACAACAAAATACAAAGTATTTTCTTTAAATCTGTATTTTGACAGAAAACTCTGTCAAATATCTGTTGGATTGAGATTACAGTCATTTTACAGAGTTATTATTTTGAGTGTAGAATTTTAATTATTCGCAGTTGAAAATGCGAAAAAAACGCGATTTTTGCCTTTTTTTTAAAGCCTGCACAGCAGCCACTGGGTGGAATAAAAATCTGGTATAAAGCGTTAGAGTAGAATTGAACTATGATCTCAAATATACACTCGAATTAATACATTAGTAGATTTACTAATTTTTTTTGCTAATGCTGGTTAGCTAACTTTTAGCAAATTTTTAGTTGAGATTAGCATGTTAGCAAAAATATCTTGTAGACTTCATTTAGCGCATTAGCAATTTTAAACCAAAATTTAAACTAATTTTTTTTGCTAAATTTAAAATTGAGTTGACCAAATTTTTACAAGCTTTTTTGCTAATATTAGCAAAAATAAATGGTAATTTTTTTTTATTTTCAGAAAACTTAAAATGGCACTATCTAGGAAACTAAGCCAGATAGAGCAAAATGGAGGCCATTTTTGGTTCTCGAGCTCGCCATAGTATCGCCGGTCCTCTTCACATGTGTGGACCCTAATGGGTCCTAACTTTGGATCCAAAAAAGTTAGCATTCCCGAAAATTTTAAAATGCTCATATCTCGGTAAATATTGCCGACACAACAAAAAGTCCAAAAACATTTTTGTAGCTCTCAACACGTAGAACAAGACCGCAAAATAATCAAAAGCTCTCCGAGTAATATTTTTGAAGTTATCGAGTTTTGTAATTCTCAAAACCCCGATGGTCCCCAAAAATCAAGTATCTTTACCAAAAAAATTGTGGGTTCAAAATCAGCAAATTTTCTTGTAGGTTTACAAGCTTTTTTTTGCTAACTTTACAGTTTTTTTTTTTTTTTTGAGTGTAGAGTTTAAGCAAATTTGGTCTCTGAAAAGTAATTTTTTATTGAAATATCTAAAAAATATGTTTCAAAAACGCATAATATTGGATTTATCCAATAAAAATTATCCATCAGGATCATGAAAATAAATTTCTATAAAAAATGTTCAGACTATAAGATTCTAAGGCACTATTTCTATATTTAAATGTGAGATTCTCAGCTATTATTTTTTAAGGAAATTCTCAGGTTCTGAAAAGTTTTTTCTATAACAAAATGTTCAGATTCCAATACATGTGTTCATCAAAAAAATTTTATATCTTAGATATTTTATTTCTTTTTGAAAAATTGTTAGATTCTGAAACATTTTCTCCATAGAAAACTTTTAAATTCTTAGTATTTCTTTTATAGAGAAACTATCAGATTCTTAGATATATTTTCATATCAGATTCTGAAACAAATTTTCTATAAAAACTTTTTAGGTACTAAGACTTTTTCTATAAAAAAAAATTAAATTTTGAAACATTTTTTATAGAAAATTCCTCACATGAAACCATGGAACAAGCTCAAATCTAAAACAGCGCGATCACCAGACATATTTTTATGAATATTAATTTGGAATATCTAACTAACAACAGTTTTGAAATAAAAATCTAAAATTTTCAATCTACCACTTTTTCCGGGTTTGAATTGCGCAAATGCAATTTCGAATTTTCAAAAAAAAAACATCAAAAATCTATTGAAAATACATCTATTTTGAGCCATATGAGCAATCTGCTGATTTAAGCAGACACGGTTTGCTAAATTTCTGTCTGAGTAATCTAGGTCGAGCCAGCACCAAAAAGGTGTCAAGGTGACAGCAGAAAAATCAGATTTCAGCTAATTTTACCAGAAAAATATGCTGATCTTAGATGAGCAATCTGAACATCTAAAATGTGTATTATTTACATAAGTAGTAGTGTAGTCCTAGTTAAAAAAAATATAAAACGGCGATGACTTAAAAAAAAATTTGTGAGTTGTGCCCTCCCGTTTTAAAATTCCTGGATACGTCGCTGCCCCTAATATAAAAAAAGTATAGTCGGTCAACACCAACCATATATTACACTGTCGAACATATACTTCTGAAAGTAGATCAAAAATGGAGTAAAACTGCATTTACAGTTTTTCATTTCGTGATCCTGTTTCCTTTTAAAAGGACTTCAAAATTTTAAAGGATACTTTTTGTAAAGTATTTTTTAAATATTTGTACTTGTCCTAGGATGACACTGGTGACGGAAAATGAGAGAGGAAAATCTCCTCTAATTTATTCATTTTTCTATTTTGCCATTTCAGGATAAAAGGATGTGATTTTGAAGGATAAAATGATGGAATTTTGAAGGATATTAAAGGAAACATTTTTGAAAGGACGTAACTTACCTCCTTTTTTCTGATATGTAAAAATAACGAAAAGAGGAAAATTAGGGGAGATCCTCCTCTTTCATTTGGTGTCAATAGTGGCATCCTAGGACAAGTACAAATATTAAAAAAATATTTTATAAAATTTAATCCTTTAAAATTTTTAAGTTCTTTTAAAAGGAAACAGGATCACGAAATGAAAAACTGTAAATGCTGTTTTTTATTGTTAGATCTCTACTTAGTGTAGAAGACACACAAAACCAAATTTTGAGTAAAATCTTCGATGGGGCTGTGAGGAACACTTCCCCCATAATCGAAAAATTTTTACTAATTTATTATGCTTTTAATATTAAAGTTATACAATTTTAAACTAATTAAACTATTTTTTTATATCTACGCCCTTAAAAGGGGCGGGCAAAAAAAAAAATTTTTTTACTCAATCCGGTCCTGGTACAGGACTCTGAACTTCTTCTTACATAAACATGTTTCATTTGTTTAACAAAAATATAAAAAAAACACGTAAAATATATCGTATTTTTTGGGGTCGGTTTAGTTTTTCAAGGGGGAACTTTTTCCCCCTAGTTCGATTTTACCCATTTCCGAACTTAACCTGCCATAAGACATATTCATGCCATATACCAGGAGGCTGTGGTTGGAGGGTATAAAAACAATAAAAAAAATATTTTGTACAAAGAAATTAGTAGTACAATTTTATATTAAACTTTTAATCACATTCTAATTCATAAACAAAAACATAACTTTAGATTTTGTGTTACAACAAATATTGATGTAAAAAATTAATTTACAAAATTAAGTTCTTAAAAGCCTTTTTAAATGATTAAACATGAAATGAAGTAAAAAAAAATAAAACAACATTGGAAGTGAATTTACACAATGACAACATAATACCTCTCATAATCTTTGTTTTTTTTAAATAATTAAATAAAAGAATAAATAAACAATAAAGTTAAACGCACAATAGCGCCATTCATTTGTTCATTCATGTTTATCCCTTCAAAATTGTTGAGGGCGTAAAAAATAGGAAATGAATGGATATGAAAAAGAGCAAATTTACACACAAACGCAATGAAAAACAATGACTTACACAAAAACAGTAAAATACTGCAGTAAAATATATAAGATGCAAAAATATAACATTAAGGTGGAGTGAAATAGTTCAAAATTCATATTTTTCCTTGTAATCCTTTTTTTTCATTCATGGCTGATGCGGCACGCCTTACTCATGTTCCCTCATTCGAAATTTTTGTGAGACATATTTTTACCCACAAATGAATATATATTGTAAGTTATGGTCTATATCTACCAATTTAATTTTTTTGGAGCACCATATAAAACAAAAAAAAAATTAAATTTTAAAATTGAAAAAAATTGAAAGAATTTTGATCACATCTCAAATTATGACTGAAATTTATGCGTAATTTTGAGTAGAATTTTTAGACTTAAAAAAAAAGATTTCGGACTTTTTCAAAACGTCGATTTTAATTTTTAAACGTTAAAAAATATTGGAATAATTTGTTCATATTTTTTTCTAAACCTACATTTAAATACCAACAAAACGTTGTCCAACTTTTTTTAAGATATCTATATTATTTTTTATTTTTTTGAAAAAATCACCATTTTGAAAAATTAATTGATTACTCAACACAAACATGGTATAAAAATCTAAAAATTTGACAGCAAGTTTCATTTAACACGTCTAAAACATATCAAAAAAAAAAAATCGAAGGGGGTCGGGTCTAAACGTGAGTGATTTGGCCTGGAATCCCTTAAACATATGGGGCATTCCATGTCAAATCGGACACTTTGAAAAACTTGTTTTTTAGATTTCCCTAATAAGCTTACAGTTTTTAGTACCCTTCGAAAACTCCTTCGTGGTAAAATTTAAGATTTTTTGATGACCCGCTCAAAAGATATCGAATTTTTAAAAATCAGTAGTTTGTTCCTTTAATCAAATTTCTTTTACGCATAAATTCTTCAATAATGGTCCAAATTGCAATTTTTTTTTCAAAATTTTGGTTTTTTTACGTAATTCTTATAAAAAATTCAAAAAAAATCTTGAAAGTGCTCTACTAGTATGCGATTTTTAAGTTTTAGAATTTAAATCTCATTTTTTTGTGTAAAACTTTTATCGATTCCAGAAATTTTTTGCCCAGTAGGATCGTGGGCAAACATTTTTTTTTTTTAATTTTTTGAAAACATTTTATTGTAATTTTCCATTCTTAAAATCATTTCTACACTCAAAATAATGACTCTGTTAAATTGCAGAGATACTCTGCTGAGCCAGCAGAAAATACCATAGATTTCCAACCAGCAAGATTTTTTGTTATTTTACGAAGAAAACTCTGTAAAACGATTTCGATCAAAAAAAACTGTAAATTTACAGAATTATCTGTAAAATATTGATGAAATCGAAAAAAAATTTACCAAAAAAACTCCGTAAATTAACAGAGTTTTAGTTAAATGCATTTTGTGAGTTCAAAATTTTACAAAAAAAACTCTGTAAATTTACAAAGTTTTAGTTTAATATATTTTATGACTAAAACTTCTCTGCTTCAAAAACATTAATAAAAATTAAATTAATTAAATTTAAAATATTGTTAAATTTCCAGCTTTAATGCTTCCAAATTGTAAATTTACTTTTTTATTTTTGTAAAAATTACAAGTTTTTAATGAGCAACTCCAACTTTACAAAATTTTGTTTTTCGGTCACAAGAAAATACAAAGAACTTTCATAAAATTCGTATTTCGACAGATAACTTTGTCAAATATCTGTCGAATTGAGATTACAGTCATTTTACAGAGTATTTAACAGAGTTATTATTTTGAGTGTAAATAAAGTAAATACAAATACGTAAAAAAAATAAATAAGGCTTGGTCGAATCCATGAATACCCTTCTTAAGCCTTTAACGACCACATACAAGAATACTTGCCGAAGTGTTTTTGGCGATTATTTTTGTTCGGGTAAATGATAGGGTAAATAGCCTAAGAGAAGAATTGTACACAATTGTAATAACTCTGTAAAATACTCTGTAAAATGACTGTAATCTCAATTCAACAGATATTTGACAGAGTTTTCTGTCAAATTCATATTTAAAGAAAATACTTTGTATTTTGTTGTGACACAAAAACAATGTTTCATCTGTTATATTACTTTTAACTTTGTAAATTTTACAGATAATTAACAGAGTTTTCTGCTAAAGTACAGATTTGAGCGAAATACTCTGTATTTTTTATAACCAAAAAACTAAGTTTTATCTGTATTTTTACTTATTTCTGTGTAATCTTAATTTCATAGTTAAAAACAGAGTTTTCTGTAAAAACACCAAAATTTTATCTGTATTTTTTTTTTGAGAAAATGTTAAAAAAGTACCAAAAAAAAATCTTTTTGAAAATCTTATAAAAATTTTACAAAATAACATGTATTTTACTAAACTATGTAAATTTACATTTTTTTTCTGTAAAATTTTGGTTACATCAAATGCATTTTACAAATATATGTAAATTTACAGAGTTTTTCTTTGCTAAATGGTGTTTTATTTAACCAATATTTTACAAGAAACTCTGTAAATTACAGTTTTTTTTGCCAAAATCATTTTACAGAGTTTTATAGTAAAATTACCAAGAAATGTTGCTAGCTGGAAAAGTATGGTGTACTCTGTTAAATTAGCAGAGTTTTTCTGTAATTTAACAGAGTTATTATTTTTAATCTAGAGTAGTGTTCGGGCAACAAAAGTCTAGTTTTTAGTAAGTCTCTAACTTGATCCACTTACTGTAAGCCCTCAAAGTTTGTAAAATAATAATCTCTATTTTAGGCACAAAAGGGTCTTTACTTGTCGAGCAAAATCAGGGATAAGAAGGGGGTTAAGATGTCCAAAAAAAATAAAAAAAAATTTCGCATTATTTTCAAACAACACAATTTCCAATTGTATTTCAAAATTTTCCAAATGTATTTTTAAATTGTCCAAATGTATTTTATATCTAAATATATTTTAAAATTGTCCAAATGAGTTTTAAAATTGTCCAAATGAATTTAAAAATTGTCCAAATGTATTTTTAAATTTTCCAAATATATTTTAAAATTGTACAAATTAATTTTAAAATTGTCCAAATTTATTTTGAAATTTTCCAATTGTATTTTAAAATTTTCCAATTGTATTTTAAAAATTTCCAAATTTATTTTTAAAATTGTCAAAATGTATTTTAAAATTTTCCAAATGTATTTTAAAATCGCTCAAATGTAGTTTAAAGTTTTCTAAATGTATTTAAAATTGTCCAAATGTAGTTTAAACTTGTCCAAATGTATTTAAAATTGTCCAAATGTATTTTAAAATTGTCAACATTATTTTTAAAATTGTTCAAATGTAGTTTAAAATTTTCTAAATGTATTTTAAAATTTTCCAAATATATTTTAAAATTTTCACCTGTATTTTAAAATTGTCCAAATGAATTTTAAAATTGTCCAAATGTATTTAAAAATTGTCCAAATGTATTTTAAAATTTGTCCAAATGTATTTAAAATTGCCCAAATTTATTTTAAAATTGTCCAAATGTATTTTAAAATTGTCCAAATATATTTTAAAACTGCCCAAATGAATTTTTTAAATAGTACAAATCGCTCCTTTACTTGTATAGTGTCATATCTCAAAAAATGCGTTTTTTGAGTTAATGATGCAGAATTATTCGTTATATCGTGCTTTATATTGTGTCAAAAATTCGTATTAATATCTTTTAAACTCACCGTTTGAGAAGAGTACATGCCATTATTACATTTTCTATGTACCGGCCTTTTTCAATTAAAAACCAGTTTCAATAGTAAACTTTAAACGTGTTTTCTGCAAAATCAAATATTTTGAGTTGTGACACTATACAAGTAAAGGAGCGAAATGTATTTACAAATTGTCCAAATGTATTTTAAAATTATATTTTAAAATTGTCCAAATTAATTAATTTTTAAATTGTCCAAATTATTTTTAAATTGTCCAAATATATTTTAAAATTGTCCAAATGAATTTTAAATTTGTCCAAATATATTTTAAAATTGTAAAAATGTATTCCAAATACAGTTTTAATTTTTCTAAATGTATTTAAAATTGTCCAACTGTAAAATTGTCCAAATGTATTTTAAAATTGTCCAAATTTGGTTTAAAATTGTCCAAATTTAGTTTAAAGTTTTCCAAATGTATTTAAAATTGTCCAAATGTATTTAAAAATTGTCAAAATGTTTTTTTTTAATTGTCCGAAATGCAGTTAAAAATTTTCCAAATGTATTTTAAAAATTTCCAAATGTATTTTAAAATTTTCCGATTGTATTTTAAAAATTTTCAAATGTATTTTCAAAATTGTCGAAATGTATTTTAAAATTTTCCAAATGTATTTAAAAATTGTCCAAATGTATTTTAAAATTTGTCCAAAGGTATTTAAAAATTGCCCAAATGTATTTTAAAATTATCCAAATGTATTTTAAAATTGTACAAATATATTTTAAACTGCCCAAATGCATTTTTAAATTGTCCAAATGTATTTACAAATTGTCCAAATATATTTTAAAATAGTCCAAATATATTTTAAAATTGTCCAAAATAATTTTTAAATTGTTCAAGTGTATTTTAAAATTGTCCAAATATATTTTAAAATTTTATTTGATTTTTTCTGTAAGTACAGATCGAGCACAGGCTCTAATTATATTTGTTATAAGTAGGGCAAGTACTTTTATGAAAATGCATATTTTTACTCCGCACTCTAAACATAACATAAATTAAATATCTATCCGAATCAATAAATTTGCAATAAAATGGCATCGATTTGTAGTTGCATATTTTTGCATATTTTGGTATAAATGCATATTTTTGCATATTTCATATAAATTGCACTTTTTTTTAATTTTCATTAACATTTTTTTAATAAATCATTTCAAAAATTTAATCTAACAAACATATTTTTAAAACCGATCCACCATTTCTTGTAAAAAATATTATTTTCTGATAGAAATGATATTCTGAGACAGTTTTTATAGAAATTTGTTTCTAAAAAAAAAATTTAGATTCTTAAATAAAGCTTTAAATTTAAAAATATCTTACAGAAAAATGGACTCAGATTGGTATTGAATTTTAGAGAAATTTGCACAGTAGTTAAGAAGTTATGAACTAATCCGTGAAACTAAGATTGGTTTTATCCCGAATTCACGTGTTGGAAAAAACGCTTAACACGTTTTAGTATAGATTTTTGGCCACAAAAATATTTTACTAAGAATTTTTGTGACTCAAATATTTTTTAAACTCAAAAAAATTTTACACCCAAAAAATATATTTTTTTTCAAAAATTACTAAAGAAGTATTTGACTTCAAATTTAATTTAAATTAGTAAACATTTTTTTACGTCCAAGTCGATTTTAAACTTTCTACTTGTTTGTTTATAAAATTTGTTCCAGAAATATTTTTTGACTTCTAAAGAAAATTTGTTCATTTAAAATTTGTTATCACAAAATGTGTCATTAAAAAAATATTTTCCAATTGAAAGCTGAGTCCACTTAAAAAACATTTGTTTAATATTGTAGAGGGAGTTAAAGTATTTGAAAAAATCTAATTTATGTTAACAAAGATCTTTTTTAGTAAAAGCAATTCATTTTTAATACATGTTTTTAAATTTTAGGTGCATATTTTTCGAATTTTAAGTGCATATTTTTTATTTTTAGATGCATATTATAGGCACATATTTTCGATTTTTAGATGCATGAAAGTACTTGCCCTAGTTATAAGGGTTCAAGTTGAAAAAATGTAGAAGAAAAATTGAATTTCTAAAAATTAAAGACATTTCTGGTATTTCCCATACCGGTTTCAAACACCCCAGTTAGTGTCATCATCAGTAGGATTTTAAATGTCGGTTTGTCTTGTTAATGGAAACTGTTTTTTATATATGTGAATATTTATAGTTTCTACAGAATAAATTTTGACAGTTTCCAACACTACAATTCTATTTCTAGCAATCTCAACCTCACTTCATACTTTCTTTCAACTTTTTTGTCTCTTACATTATTTCGCAAGGGTTACCAACATGATCTGGAATTGCAGACACAAATGAAGGAATTTGCATTTTCAGTTTCGGAGACTTGCCTAAAATTGTCCAAATGTATTTTAAAATTGTCCAAATGTATTTAAAAATTGTTCAAAGGTAGTTTAAATTTTTCTAAATGTATTTAAAATTGTCCAACTGTAAAATTGTCCAAATGTATTTTAAAATTGTCCAAATTTGGTTTAAAATTGTCCAAATTAAGTTTAAAGTTTTCCAAATGTATTTAAAATTGTCCAAATACATTTTAAAATTGTCAAAATGTTTTTTAAAATTGTCCAAATGTAGTTAAAAATTTTCCAAATGTATTTTAAAAATTTCCAAATGTATTTTAAAATTTTCCAATTGTATTTTAAAAATTTTCAAATTCATTTTCAAAATTGTCGAAATGTATTTTAAAATTTTCCAAATGTATTTTAATGTACTCTACATAGAATTATACATAGAATAAAAAAACATTTATAAAATTTTAAAATACAATTGGACAATTTTAAAATACATTTGGAAATTTTTAAAATACATATGGACAATGTTAAAATACAAAATTTTAAAAATACATTAAATAAAATTTACATTAAATGAAATTTATAAAATACAATTAAAAAACTTTAAAATACATTTGGAAATTTTTAAATACAATTAGACAATTTTAAAATACATTTGGAAATTTTTAAAATACATTTGGAAAATTTTAAAATACTTTTGGAAATTTTTAAAATACATTTGGAAAATTTTAAACTACATTTAGACAATTTTAAATACATTTAGACAGTTTTAAAATACATTTGGACAAATTTAAAACATATTTGGACAATTTTAAATTACATTTGGACAATTTTAAAACTAATTTGGACAATTTGAACTCTACTTGGACAAGTTTAATATACACTCAAAATAATAACTCTATTAAATTACAGAAAAACTCTGCTAATTTAACAGAGTACACCATACTTTTCCAGCTAACAACATTTCTTGGTAATTTTACTAAAAAAATCTGTAAAATGATTTTGACAAAAAAAACTGTTAATTAACAGAGTTTATTTTAAAATATTGGTTAAATATGAAAGCTTTTTTACAGCGAAAACTCTGTAATTTTACTTTAAAACTCTGTAAAATGATTTGGACAAAAAAAAATGTTAATTTACAGAATTTCTAGTAAAATATTGGTTAAATAAAGCACCATTTAGCAAAGAAAACTATGTAAATTTACATATATTTGTAAAATGCAATTGATGCAAAAAAAATTTACAGAAAAACTTTGTAAATTTACAGAGTTTAGTTAAATGCATGTTATTTTGTAAAATTTTTATAAGATTTCTGAAAAAAAAAATTTTGATAACTTTTTTTGCTACTTTTTCAACTTTTTCCCAAAAAAAAAAATATACAGATAAAATTTTGATGTTTGGTAACAAAAAAAAACAAAAACTACTCAAAACAGAAAACTTTTTTGGTTATAAAACATACGAAGTATTTTGCTTAGATCTATATTTTAGCAGAAAACTCTCTTAATTATCTGTAAAATTAAGATTACAAAGTAAAAAATAATATAACAGAGGAAACTTTGTTTTTTTGTCACAACAAAATACAAAGTATTTTCTTTAAATCTGTATTTTGACAGAAAACTCTGTTAAATATCTGTTCAATTGAGATTACAGTCATTTTACAGAGTATTTTACAGAGTTATTATTTTGAGTGTACTGCTCCAATGGTGCGTCATAGAGGAGTCATTTCCAAGACCGACCCCCAATAATTTTTACGTCTTAACATTTCTTCTGAGCGAACTAATACCCTATCTTCAATTTCTAAGGGGGCACCCACACAAAATGACATTTTTTTAAATTTGCTCCAACCGCTCTAACTGCCCTAAGAGTGCCCTTAGAGCAATAAAATGTATAATCGAACCACAACATTTTTTTAGTACAGACGTTTTCTCTGAACACACCTACCCCGTATCTTTAACTACTAAGGCTGTCCCCATAAATTTGTTTTTATTTTTTGTTAATTTGTTTTATTTAATCAGCTTCTACCGGTTCAATGGTGCTTCCGAGAGGGGTCATTAGTGAAACCGACCCTCATTTATTTATACCCTCCAACATTTTTTCTTCACTTTCTAAGTGGGCTCACATACAAATTACAGTTGGGGCAAATTTTATAAAAATTTAATTTTGAATGGAAGCCCACTTAGAGAGTGGTGATAGGGCGTAGGTATGTTTTACAAAAATATTGGAGGGTAAAAATAAATTGGGGGTTGGTCTCCATAATGACCCCTCTCGGACGCACCATTGGACCGGTAGAAGCTGATTAAATAAAACAAATTTTCAAAAAAAAAAAATTGTATGGGGACTGCCTTAATAGTTAAAGATAGAAAAATAGTTCAGAGAAAATGCTTGGACTAAAAAATATTGTGGGTCGGTCATACATTTTATTGCTTTAAGGGTACTCTTAGAACAGTAAGAGCGGTTGGAGCAAATTTTAAAAAATATCATTTTGTATGGGAGCTCCTTAGAAATAACAGATAGGGTATTGATTTGTTCCGAAGAAATGTTTAGACGTAAAAATTAATGGGGGTCTGTCATGGAAATGGCCCCTCTATGATGCACCATTGGTGCTGTAGAAATGATTTTAAGAGTGGAAAATTACAATAAAATTTTTTGAAAAAATTTTAAAAAATAGTAATAATCGTTATCCCACGATCCTCCTGCGCAAAACATTTGTAAAATCGATAGAAGTTTTACACAAAAAAATTTCAAAAAAATCGAAGAGTACAAACATTTTCAAAAATGAGATTTAAATTTTAAAACTTAAAAATCGTATACTAGAGCGCTTTTAAGAATTTTTTGGGATTTTTTTTTAAGAAGTACGTAAAAAACAAAAATTGTGAAAAAAAAATTGCAATTGGGACTATTATTCAAGAAGTTATGGGTAAAAGAAATTTGAGAAAAGGAACAAACTACCAATTTTAAAAAACTCGATATCTTTTGAACGGGTAAAACAAAAAAAATAACACTTTGAAAAAAAAAAACTTAAGAAAGTTTTCTTGAAAAATGGATGACAGCAAACTATTTCTGTAAAATTACAAAATAATTTGCTAAAAACATGTTCAAAAATATTTTGAAATTCAGCAAACAGAATCAGTAAAAACGCAGTAAAATTTTATTTTGTAAATCTGAATGACAGAGATTTTATTAAAAATACCAGTTTTAACAGTAAAATCTGCTGAAAGTTTCCTAAATCAAATTGAAAGTCGTTTTAAAAATTTTTTGACAGAGTTTTTCTTTTGAGTGCATAGTATTTTGTTTGCTTTTCTCCCAGAATTTTATAATTTTCTTTAATTTCAAAGCATAAAATATATTTTTTTTTATTATTCTCAGAAAATAAGTCTTTCATAATATCTTTAGAATATTTTATAAAAGCTTTCCTCTTGTGGACACCCTATTTTCTATACAACTACAATATTTACAGTGTAAACATGACGGTGTTTATGTGTGTTTCAAATGTTTGTTTCTTGTTCTATGTACTTGTTATTTGAGTGTGTGCGTGAGTGTAATATATTTCTTTTTATACTTAAATTAAATACCTGTTGTTGATTTTCCCGTTGTGTACGTAAACGAGCCTCTATACATTGACGAGTTTCTATGAACGCTTTACGTTGTGCCTTCTCCTTTGGCCAATGGGTATAAATACCGGTCAGATTGGATAGAAATAAAGCCATTAAAGAACTTAATAACTGAAAAGAAGAAAAACAAGGAAAACAACATACAATCAGACACACAAACAAATTCAAATACAAGTATACAATGAATATTAAATTTTATTTTTATGTCGATATTTTAGTATCTACGAATATAAAATTTATCCAGTAACAAAATAAATACTATAAATTTTTATGTTTATATTATAAATTTAACAAAGAATATGAGAAACTTAAGTATTAATAGAGTTTTTTTTAAGATATTCTAAAATTAAACAATGTTCGTGATATAGTTTTATAAGAAAAAGACAACAGAATCTGGACAAATTTTCGATAAATTACATATAGTGATACAAAATGGTACTTTCCAAATCGGAATGGGATGAAACAAAAAGCCAACGAAAGTTGATATTTAACATAAGAAGTCCCTCAAGCAACGACGTATTCAGATTGGGGGCCAACAACAACAACAAATGTTTTTTATACCCTCCACTTAGTGAAAGAGGGTATATATAAGTTTGTCATTCTGTTTGTAACTCATCGAAATATCGATCTGGGACCCCATAAAGTATATATATTCATGATGCCCGATCGATTTTAAGACATTCTAGCGAAGTCCGTCTGTCCGTCTGTCTGTGGAAAATGCTGTCGCGGACAAAATATTGCACACAGATGACTGAAACTTAACATATATATTGGAAGTTCTCCCGAGAAGTTTGGTATTGCATTTGAGCGATATCGGTTCAGCGGTTCAAAAGTTATGAACGAAAATGTAAGCACACCTAAAAAATTTCAGTACATTCAACATAACCTAAAAATACAAAATGCTTTAATTCGGCTTCTGGTTGACATATGTGAACATAATTGAACACCAAATGGTATTTAAACAAGTACGAACATATTTTTTGACAAAAAAAGAAAAAAATCGCGGATTTTTTTTTTACCAAAATTTTTTTTCGCGGAAATTTTTTTTCAAATTTTTTTTTTTTTCAAAAGTAATTTCCTTTTAAATAAAGTTTTTTGCAATAATCTTTTTGAAATTGTGGAGGGTATCACTACATTCGGCAAGGCCGAATTTAACTTTTTTACTTGTTTTTTATATGTTTTTAAAACAGCGATGCCCAAACCAGGGCTGCCATATTTGCATATTTTATCAACTCAAAAACACGGTCGCTTATTATACTTTTTTTTGTTTCCTGCTATAAATTGGGTAAATTAACGAAAATTGCGCAGTTATACCTTAAATTATTGGAAATCTACACAATTTATATTAGTATATTATTTGAATTTGTAGAAATTTACCCAATTTATAGTAGGAAACTGGATTATTTTTTTAAAAGTGTACACCCAGAAAAGTTTTACAGTAACTTTTTACGGTTATTCAAAAAGTTTTTAGTTAAAGTTGTTTTAAACGTTTTATCGTTTGTTTTTCAACCAAAATAAAATATTGAATGATTTATACAGTTGTTAAAACAATAAACTACAAAAGTTACGGAAAAGTATTTTTATCAGTTAAGTTATTTGTGACTGATTATATCGTATAATCAGTAGCGCTTTAACCCTTAGGGCACACTGGGCACGTGCCCAGGGCTCCGACCTCAAGGGGGCCCCAGAAGTAGAAAGTATAACATATTCGCTTACAAAAAAATTTTTTTATATACAAATTTATGCAATAACACTTAGTCGGTTGAGTTAACAATAAGGCTGAGTATAATTTTTAATTTTATTTTTTTGTTTTTTATTTATTTATTAAACCCTACACCACACTGTGGTACAGGGTATAATGAGTTTGTGCTGATGTTTGTAACTACCCGAAATATTGGTCCTAGACCCACTTTCAAGTATACCGATCGACTAAGAATCATTTTTTGTGTCGATTTAGCGATGTCCGTCCGTCCGTCTGTCCATGTAAACGGTGTAAACACGATACAGGTCGCAATTTTTAATCTATTGACTTGAAATTTGAAACTTAAGCCTCTTTTGGCCCAAGGACGAAGCCTATTGAAATTGGAAAAAATCGGTCCATATTTAGACCTAGCCCCCACACAAAGTTGTGGCTCAAATGACTTTAGTTGTGGCTCAAATGACTCTAATAGCCGCATTTTAATAGGTATATTTTTGGCAGGTAATCATGTTTCATACACACAAATCACCATTCCGAATTTTAAAGAAATCGGACCAGTTCTTCTTGTAGCCCCCATACAAACCACCTTTTTCACATAAATCTCTCAAATTTCATGAAAATAGAAAATATTTAATTAAAATTCTGTTTGTGTATGTTAAACGCGTACTTTAATAACCTTATCAAATCTGATTATCATCGGACCATTTTTGGACCTAGGTCCCATGTGAAAATTTCGCCCGATATTCAGTTGAAGCGGTTTATTGTCAACAAAAAGAAGCCTATTCCACTCAAATTTGATTTGTGAGTGCTTTTTACACTTATTAAAGATTTGCCAAAATATAGATCTAATCAGTCAATGTTTGAACTTGGGACCTATTTTCCGGGAAACTCTGGTGTAGGGTATTATATGGTCGGTCTTGACCGACTATAATTTTCTTACTTGTTTTTTTTTTTTGTGTAGGTTCCATTTCTTAAAACAGTTAATAAGATGAATTGAATTTGTACCAATTAATACGGCGTTCACACTTGCTGTTTTGAAGTGTTCAAGAGTGAGATGTTTAAAAAAGTCTTTGTTCTGTGTCCATTACGTTTTTATTCTGCTACTGGTGTTTTGTTGAACAACTTGTTTAACGTCGCTAGTGTGAACTCCATATAACTATAATAAATATAAATTTAAAAACTTTTTCTTGTCATTCGATTTTAATTTTTTTTTTCCAGTGGGGCCCCCAAATACTTGTGTGCCCAGGGCCCCCGGCATACCTTAACCCGGCCCTGCGTATAATTTTACAGAAGCACGGTTTTTGTAGTTTGTTATTAAAAAAAATTTATTTTTACTCCACAAAATGAAAAATTGTAAACAGTTAAAATAACTGAAATATCGTTTGTTTTTACGGAATGTCTAGTCATTTATTAATGTTTAAAAATAACTGAAAAAGTCTGTTGTTGTTTTAAAAGGAAAAACGATTGTTTTAAACGTTTTTTCAGTTGAATTTACTTATATTTAAATTTTTTACTAATATTGTTCAAAAATTACAAAATTACTAATTTTAGTTCTTTGAAGATACTAAAATTAGTTACTTATTAGTAGATTCCCAGCAAAAATTGGCATTACTAGTAATGGGTTTTGTAATCCGAAACAGATGTTAATAAGTAGTTACTTATTGAATGAAACACTAATTATTTTAACAAGGGCGTGAGACAAAAATAACTAGTGAAGAGTATGAAGATAAATAAGTAGTTACTGCCTTGGATTACAAATAAGGAGTAAAAACCCATTACCAATAAGAAGTAAAATAATTAGTTAATTAAAACTTTTAAAATTTAACTTGTTTTTACTAAAACTTAAAAATTGCGTAATTTTTATTAAGTTTTTAAGTACTTTTTAAGTTAATTGAATTGTAGAGGTTAAAACTGCAAGTGCAAGAAATGTTATTACTTAGAGGTGCTTTTATAACATATTACTGAGAAGTAGTTACTTTTGGGCTTAAAATAAGGTTAATGGTAATGGGTACTCATTATAAATAATGTACTTGGTAATGATTACTTTTCACAACTCATTACCATGTTTTCGCTGGGTTTTGGTACAAAATCACTTACTAAACCTTTTACTGTAGAATTATTTTGAGTATAGAACCCAATAAAGCATATATGGGGCGTTCCATGTCAAATCGTACACTTTGAAAAAATATTTTTTTTTAGATTTTCGCAATTTGTTAACAGTTTTTTGTACCCTTCGTGGTAAATTTTCAGATTTTTTTGATGACCCGTTCAAAAGATATCGAATTTTTAAAAATTGGTAGTTTGTTCCTTTACTCAAACTTCTTTTACTCATAACTTCTTCAATAATGGTCCAAATTTCATTTTTTTCAAAATTTTTGTTTTTTTCGTACTTTAAAAAAAAATCCCAAAAAATTCTTAAAACCGCTCTATTATGCGTTTTTTAAGTTTTAAAATTTAAATCTCATAGTGTTTATAAAAAACCGACATTTTGGAAAACCGGTTTCTCGGTTTAATCGGAAAAAAAACCGGTTAACCGGTTTTTTTTTCTTTAACTGACAAAACCAAAAAATACTTGAAAATAGCAAATTTTTATTGTGAATATAGCTTAAGTTGACATTTTTGTTTCTTTCAGCAAGGTTTGCAACTGTTAGTGGAGTGGAGATAGGGCGTAGGTATGTTTTAAAAAAATGTTGTAGGGTAAAAATAAATGGGGGCGGTCTCACTAATGCAGTGGCGGGTACAGCTTTTGGGTTTGGGGGGGGGAAATTTTTTTTACTTCGAAAAAAATCATAAGTTCTCCTTTGTTGACGAGCAAAAAAAGGGATACGTTTTTTTTTTTTTAAAAAAAGTGATGGGAAAGCTATAAAATCATTAAATTTATTAGTTTTTGCCGAATAAGGTTTGTCTTTCATGATCATATTTCGTTTAGATCATTTTTTTAAATTTTTTTTAAAAGAAAATTGTATATTTTTCGCATACATAAGAAAATAATTTTTTAATAGAAGAAATTCTCCCTACATAGAAAACATCAGATGTTGAGACATTTTTCGTGAAAAATTTATTTTTGATAGGGAAAATGTCTCAGAATATAAGACTAAATGTCTCAGAATCTGAGACTATTTTCGTGTAGAAAAATTTTCGGATTTTTAAAAGAAATTTAAAAGAAAATTGTATATTTTTTGTATACATAAGAAGAGTCTAAATCTGAGAATTTAATAGAAGAAATTCTTCCTACATAGAAAATATCAGATTTTGAGACATTTTTCGTGATATTTTTTTGTTTTTATATGGAACATGTCTCAGAAGATAAGACTTCTTCTTAACGAAAAATGTCTCAGAATCTGAGACTTTTTTCGTATAGAAAAATTTTCAGATTCTAAGAATTTTTTTCCACAGAAAAAGTCTCAGATTCTGAGACATTTTACTATAAAAAAAGTCTCATATTTTAAAGCATTACTGAGACATTTTTCCTATAGAGAGGTCTCTGATTATTAGATTTGTTTCGTACTGAACAAATTATAGATTCTGAGACCTTTTTTCTATAGAAAAAGTCTTAGATTATTCGACCTTTTTCCAATAGAAAAAGGCTCAGATTCTAAGACCTTTTTCCTAAAGAAAAAGTTTCAAATTCTGAGATATTATTATTTTTTTTTTTTTTTTATTTTTTTTTTTTTATTTTTAACGAACGGTCTTTAGGAAGTTTAAAATTCTGGCACTTTTTCTCTAAAGAAGAAGTGACAGATTCTGAGACCTTTTTCTGATTCTGAAATCTTTTCTGATTCTAAGACACTTTTCCTATAGGAAAAGTCCTAGATTCAAAAATGTTTTTCCTATACAAAACGTCTCAGACTTTAAGTCCTTTTTCCTATAGAAACGTCATAGATTCTGAGACCTGTTTCCTATAGAAAAAGCCTGAGATTCTGAGACATTTTTCTGAAATTCTGAGACTTTATTACTATAAAAAAAAACGTCTTAAATTCTAAGACCTTTTTCCCGTTGAAAAAGTCTCAGATTCTGCGACCTTCTACCAATTCAGTTAGTTTCAACTTCTGAGACTATTTTTCAACAATAAAAAGTTTCAGACTTTGAGACCTTTTTCTTCTTAAAAAAGACTCAGATTCTGAGACCTTTTTTCTTAAAATAAATCTCAAATTCAGAAATTCTGAAACTTTTTTCCCATAGAAAAATTCTTCTGCGACCTTTTTCCTATAAATAAGTTTTGAGACCTTTTTTTTACATAAAAAATGTCTCAGATTCTAAGAATTTTTTCTTTAGAAAAAGTTTATTCTTTAGAAAAAAAAAACTTTAAAATAGTTTTACAAATGTAAGTTCGACTATCAACATTTTTAAGATTTTAATACTACTATATTTTTTTATTGCTATGTAGACGACAAACACTTTTTATATAAACCAAATTAAGATCCTGTAACATTTTTCTAAACAAAAAAGCATATTCTAAGTAATTTGTTTATGCCAAAATTCATAATAAGATTGACAGATATTTTTCACAGAAAATTTTCATATTGATTCACTTTTTCCTTAAAAAATTTAAAAAATTTCCCTTTTAAAATTTTCAGATTTTTTTCTATGAAAAATTTTTGGACTTCAAAATTTTTTTTTAGAAACTTTCCTTCTTTCTTTTTTTCTTCTTTTTCTTTCCTTTTCTTTCTTTTTTCTTCTTTTTTTCTTCTTTTTGAAATTTGGTCTGGGGGGGGGAAATTTCCCCTTTTCCCCCCCCCCCCCCCCCCTTGTACCCGCGCATGCACTAATGACACCTCTCGGACGCACCATTGGACCGGTAGAAGCTGATTAAATAAAACAAATTTACAAAAAATAAAAAAAAATTGTATGGGGACTGCCTTAACAATTAGAGATAGAGGGTAGGTGAATTCGGAGAAAATGTTTGGACTAAAAAAATATTGAGGGTCGGTCATACATTTTGTTGCTCTAAGGGCAATAGTAGGGCAGTTAGAGCGGTTGGAGCAAATTTTAAAAAATATCATTTTGTGTGGGAGCCCCCTTAGAAATTGGAGATAGAGTATTAGTTTGTTCCAAAGAAATGTTAAGACGTAAAAATTAATGGGGTTCGGTCTTATAAAGGACCCCTCTATGACGCACCATTGGACCAGTAGAGATGATTTTAAGAGTGGAAAATTACAATAAAAAAATTAAAAAATAGTAATAATCGTTATCCCACGATCTTCCTGGGCAAAAAAAATTGTAGAATCAATAGAAGTTTTACACAAAAAAGTTTCAAAAAAATCGAAGAGTACAAACATTTTCAAAAATTTAAATTTTAAAACTTAAAAATCGCATACTAGAGCGCTTTTAAGTACGTAAAAAAACAACGGTTTTGAAAAAAAAAAAATTGAAATTTGGACCATTATTGAAGAAGTTATGATTAAAAGAAGTTTGTGTAAAGGAACAAACTACCAATTTTTAAAAATTCGATATCTTTTGAACGGGTCATTAAAAAAATCTGAAAATTTACCACGAAAGAGTTTTCCAAGGGTACTAAAAACTGTAAACAAATTGGAAAAATCTAAAAAAAAAAAAATTCAAAGTGTCCGATTTGACATGGATTGCCCCATATACTTTATGGGGTCCCAGACCGATATTTCGATGCGTTACACACGTAATGACAAAATGAGTATACCCCCAAACTGTGGTTGGAAGGTATAAAAAAATGGGGAAGAAAAGAAATATTTCATGAAAAAAAAAGTTTTTAATAAAAAATGTTTTTTTATGACAAAAAAAATGATTAAAAAAGTTTTGAATAAAAAAAACATGATGAAAAATTTTTTTTTTAAACAACAATTTAATAAAAAAAACTTTATAAAGACAAAAATTTTTGTTGAAAAAAAAAATTAAAAAAAAGTGGATGAAAAAAATTCATAAAAAAAAATTATTTTTGAAAAATAATTATGTCACGTTGTTTTTACCAGCTGGTGAAAAACTTTTTTTCTAACCACTAGGTGAATTTGTACACCGTCCGACACAAATGAAAAAAAGTCATTAAACACGAACTGGATAATAAACGTTTGAAACTTGAGACTAAATGTAGTAAAACTGCATTTACTGTTTTTCTTTTCGTGATGCTATTTCCTTTTAAAAGGACTTCAAAGTCTTAAAATTTTATAAAATATTTTTTTGACATTTGTACTTGCCCTAGGATGCCACTACTGATAGCAAATGAAAGAAGAGGATCTCCCCTAATTTTCCTATTTTATTGTTTTAACATATCAGGAAAAAGGAGGTAAATTACGTCCTTTCAAAAATGTATCCTTCAATATCATTCAAAATGTTCAACAAAATATTTTGATAAAGTTTTTAAATGACTTTATTAACATCCTTTTATTCTAATATGGCGCAATTAAAAATTGGAAAATTTTGGGAAGATCCTTCTTCTTCATTTGCCATCACCAGTGTCGTCCTAGTACAAGTACAAATATTTCAAAAATATTTTACAAAATGTATCCTTTGAAACTTTAAAGTCCTTTTAAAAAGAACGGGATCACGTAATAAAAAACCATTTAGTCTCTATTTTCTCTACTTGGCAAATATTAAATTCCGTATATTTATTTTTTGAATAAATAAGATATTTCGGGTCTGACAAATTCCGGGATTTTTAGCCAAATCCCCAATTTTGGGGAATTGTAGATAAGGGTGGTTAAGGGTAGTTAATATCTAAATCAACCTTTAAGTAATCCAGCTGTAAAGTTTCTATACAATAGTTTTAGTTTGTAAATGATTAAAATCGAACCAGTTAAATAACAATAACTGAAACAGCTTCTGAAAAACCCAAGTTTTTTTTACCAATTTGGACCTTTAGTAAATTACACATTTTTATAAACTTTCCCAAAACGTATTATGAAATGTCATTTGTTATAAATTTTTTCAAAGTGTTTTTTTAATAAATGATATGAAGATACTTAAAGTTTATACACAAACATTTTCATTTTATCTAAAACTCTTTTAATAACAAAAAGGTTTATAGCCACTTATAAAATCCTAGTTTATCGTTATTTAATTAAAATCTTAATTGCTATTTTTGCTAATTAAGTATTAATGTGTCTAAAGTATTCAAATGTTTAGGTTCACAGAAATCCTAGCAATAATCTTCTAAAATTCTCGTACAACTTAAGCTGCTTTCAAAATTTAATAATTCAAAATTGCCTCATGTATTTGCTAAAACTTAAACATTTATTTCTATCCTTTAGTTTTAAACACAGTAATTAAATTTTTTTTAATAACAAAAACTCATAATCGTCCAGATGTTCATTAGTTTGGGCTTACAAAACATTTAAGTCATATTGTTAAATAATTTAAAATGGAAATTAATTTCCATTTTTGTTTTATTTTTTTTTGCTGTTGACAAGGGTTTTTGCAAGTTTAAAATAAATTATAAATTAAAAACATTTCAAAATTTTTAGACTAATAAATTACACTTTATTCTTGTTAAAAACAAAAGAGGGTCACAGAAGCGTAAGATTATTTATTTATTATTTATGAGAGAACCCACAATAAAATTGACTACACCATTTATAGGTGTAATTTGAAAAATATCAATTGTTATTCGGAAATTCTACTTCGAATTTAAGAAAATTATACATGTAATTTGAAAACTCCGTTTGTAATTTAAAAACTCCAATTGTAATTCCTAAACAACTGGATCTTTTCGAATTGCAATTGATCTATTTCGAATAACAATTGAGCTTTTTCGAATTACAATTGATCTTTATCGAATTAAAATTTATCTTCTTTGAATTACAATTGATCTTTTTTAAATTACGCTTGACCTATTTCGAATTACAATTGATCTTTTTTGAATTACAATTGATCTTTTTCGAATAACAATTGATATTTTTCGAATTACAATTGGAATTTTCTAATTACGATTGATTTTTTTTGAATTACAATTGATCTTTTCAGAATTACAATTGAACAGTTCATGCGAATAAGGACGAATAGACCATTTGTATAATTTTACATATGACGATAAAAACGCAGGAAACGGCTAAAAACTAATATTTTTGCCAACATTTTTGCATAATGCACTAATCCATTAATGCAAAAAAGTTCACAAAAATATAAGTTTTAACCGTTTTCTGCGTTTTTATCGTCATTTGTAAAATTATACAAATGGTCTATTCGTCCTTATTCGCATGAACTGTTTAATTGATCTCATTCGAATTACAATTGATATTTTTTAAATTACATTTGATCTTTTTCGAATTACAATTGATCTTTTTGAAAAACAATTGATATTTTTCGAATTACAATTGATTTATTTTGAATTACAATTGATCTTTCTCAAATTACAATTGATCTTTTTCAAAAAACAATTGATCTTGTTTGAATTATGATTGATCTTTCTTTAATTACAATTAGAAGCTTCGAATTTCGCACAGATTTTTCCAATTACAAATGTAATTTTCGAATTTCAAGTAGAACCTTCAAATGGTATTTCGAATTACAAATAGAATTTACAATTGATTTTGTTGGAAAAACAATTGACCTTTTTCGAATTACAATTGATCTCTCTGAAATTACAATTGATGTTTTTCAAATATCAATTGATTTTGTTTGAAATACAATTAATCTTTTTCGAATTACAAATGATCATTTTCGAATTACATTTGATATTTTTCGAGTTACAATTGATATTTTTATATCCTCCAACCACAGTATGGGGGTATACTCACTTTGTCATTCAGTTTGAAACGCATTGAAATATCGGTCGGGGACCCCATAAAGTATATATGGGGCATTCCATGTCAAATCGGACACTTTGAAAATTTTTTTTAGATTTTCCCAATTTGTTTACAGTTTTTAGTACCCTTCGAAAACTCCTTCGTGGTAAATTTTCATATTTTTTTGATGACCCGTTCAAAAGATATCGAATTGTTAAAAATGGGTAGTTTGCTCCTTTACTCAAACTTCTCTTACTCATAACTTCTTCAATAATGGTCCAAATTTAAATTTTTTTTTTCAAAATTTTTGTTTTTTTGCGTACTTTAATACAAAAAAAAATCCCAAAAAATTCTTAAAAGCGTTAAAGTATGCGATTTTTAAGTTTTTAAATTTAAATCTCATTTTTGAAAATGTTTTTACTCTTCGATTTTTGAAATTTTTTTGTGTAAGACTTATATCGATTCTTCAAATTTTTTGCTCAGGAGGATCGTGGGGTAACGATTATTACTATTTTTTATACCCTCCAACTACAGTATGGGGGTATACTCACTTTGTCATTCCGTGTGTAACGCATCAAAATATCGGTCTAGGACCCCATAAAGTATATATATTTATGATCAGTGATCGATTCTAAGACATTCTAGCGATGTCCGTCCGTCCGTCTGTCCGTCCGTCCGTCCGTCCGTCCGTCCGTCCGTCTGTCCGTCTGTAGTTAACACGATGCAGTCCAAAATAAAAGAGCTAGACTTCCGACATTTGGCACGAATATGTCTTATGTTCATAGGCAGGTTAAGTTCGTAAATGAGCAAAATCGGACCAGGGGGAAAAAAGTTCCCCCTTGAAGAACTAAACCAACCTCTGAAAAATACCATATTTTTACATGATTTTTTGTGTTTTTGTTTAACAAATGCAACATTTTTATGCCACAAAAAGTTCAAAGTCCTGCATTTGGACCCAGAGAATTATAAAATGTCGTTTTTTCTGCCCGCCCCCCTTTTATGGGCGTGGAATAAAACATTTTTTTAAAATAATGATAATCTTGTATTTCTTTAGTGCAAAAAGCATAAGAATGAATTTTTAAACACAAATTCGATGGAAAATTTGCCCCCCTCAATTACTACAAGCAACCCCCTGACCCCCCCCCCCCCCAAAAAAATAGAACGCCCCTGCATTTTTTTTTGCATGTTGGAGGGTATACAAGATTCGGCACAGCCGAATTTAACACTCTTACTTGTTTAAAATATTTTTAAAAAAATTTATTGTAATTTTTTAATCTTAAAATCATTTCTACTGCTCCAATGATGCGTCATTGAGGGGTCATTTATAAGATCGACCCCCATTAATTTTTACGTTTTAACAAACTAATACCCTATCTCCAATTTCTAAGGGGGCTCCCACACAAAACGACATTTTTTAAAATTTGCTCCAACCGCTCTAACTGCCCTAATAGTGCCCTTAGATCAACAAAATGTATGACCGACCTACAATATTTTTTTAGTCCAAACATTTTCTCTGGACACACCTACCCTCTATCGCTAATTGTTAAGGCGGTCCCCATACAATTTTTTTTAGTTTTTGTAAATTTGTTTTATTTAATCAGCTTCTACCGGTCCAATGGTGCGTCCGAGAGGGGTCATTAGTGAGACCGACCCACATTTATTTATACCCTCCAACATTTTTGTAAAACATACCTTCGCCCTATCTGCACTCCCTAAGTAGGATCCCAAACAAATAACAGTTGGAGCAAATTTTATAAAAATGTAATTTTGAATGGAAGCCTACTTAGCGAATGGAGATAGGGCTGTGGTATGTTTTACAAAAATGTTTGAGGGTAAAAATAAATGGGGGTCGGTCTCAATAATGACCCCTCTTGCACGCACCATTGGACCGGTAGAAGCTGATTAAATAAAACATATTTACAAAAAAATAAAAAAAAAAAATGTATGGGGACCGCCTTAACAATTAGAGATAGGGGGTAGGTTTGTTCAGAGAAAATGTTTGGACTAAAAAAATATTGTGGATCGGTTATCATTTTGTTGCTCTAAGGGCACTATTAGGGCAGTTAGAGCGGTTGAAGCAAATTTTAAAATATGTAGTTTTGTGTGGGAGCCCCCTTAGAAGTTGGAGATAGGGTATTAGATTGTTCCAAAGAAATGTTAAGACGAAACAATTTATGGGGGTCGGTCTTATATATGACCCCTCTATGACGCACCATTGGAGCAGTAGAAATGATTTTAAGATTGAAAAATTACAATAAATTTTTTTCAAAAAATTTTAAAAATAGTAATATTCCTCCTGGGCAAAAAATTTGTAGAATCGATAGAAGTTCATAAAACAATTTATGGGGGTCGATCTTATATATGACCCCTCTATGAGGCACCATTGAAGCAGTAGAAATGATTTTAAGATTGTAAAATTACAATAAATTTTTTTCAAAAAATTTTAAAAAATAGTAATAATCCTCCTGGGCAAAAAATTTGTAGAATCGATAGAAGTTTTACACAAAAAAATTTCAAAAAAATCGAAGAGTACAAACTTTTTCAAAAATGAGATTTAAATTTAAAAACTTAAAAATCGCATAATAAAGCGCTTTTAAGAATTTTTTGGAACTTTTTTTTTAAGTACGCAAAAAAACAAAATTTTTGAAAAAAAAAATTTGAAATTTGGACCATTATTGAAGAAGTTATGAGTAAAAGTAGTTTGAGTAAAGGAACAAACTACCAATTTTTAAAAATTCGATATCTTTTGAACGGGTCATCAAAAAAATCTGAAAATTTGCCACGAAGGAGTTTTCGAAGGGTACAAAAAACTGTTAATAAATTGGGAAAATCTAAAAAAAAAAAATTTCAAAGTGTCTGATTTCACATGGAATGCCCCATATATTATTGGTCCATGATCTATTCTAAGACTTTCTGTGAATGTCCGTCGGTCGGTCCGTCCGTCCGTCCGTCTGCCTGTAGATAGCAGGATTCAGTCCAAAATAAAAGAGCTATCCTCCTGAAATTTGGCACGAATATGTCTCATGTTCCTAGGCAGGTTAAATTCGTAAATGGGCAAAATTGGACCAGGGGGAAAAATGTTTCCCCTTAAGGAACTAAACCAACCTCTGAAAAACATGATGTTTTTTAGTTTTTGCTTAAACATATGAAACATGTTTATGCATGAAGAAGTTTAAAGTCCCGCACTAGAAAAAAAACTAAAAAACTACATTTTTTAATTCCCACGCCCCTTTTTAGGGCGTGGATATAAAAAAATTGTTTAAATAATTATAAAATTGTAACACTTTAGAGCAGAAAGCATAATAAATATATTAGTAAACATTTTTCGAGAGGGGGAGGTGTTGATCTTTTTCGAATCACAATTGATCTACTTCGAATTACGATTGATCTTTCCTTAATTACAATTATAATTTTCGAAATACACACAGATTTTTCAAATTACAAATGGAATTTTCAAGTAGAATCTTCGAATTACAAATGGAATTTTTGAATTAAAATTAGAATCTTCGAATTTCAAGTAGAATCTTCGAATTATAATTAATCTTTTTTAAAATTACATCGGTAAATAGTGTAGAATTTTTACAAACAAGAAAAAAAGAAAATGAAGCAATAAAGGTAAAACTTTTTCTTTTATTTATACAAGTTAAATATTTTATAAATAAAAGCAAATATTTACATTTGTAACTACTACATACAGTATGTGTACATAAGAGAAACAGATAGGACATATGTAAATTTAGTAGTGCATCTCAGCAGTGGAGAAGGGAACTAACCTCCGGTACACAGTACAACACTAAAAAAAATTTCGGGTTTTCGACGATTGATTCTGGCAGAATTGGCAAAAAAAATATATAAGTGTCAGCATTTTAAAAAAACACATCGAAATTTTATTTTAGAGTTTGTAAAAGTTTCCCAGCTGTGGCCTGTTCTTGTTTTCTGTACATCTGAGGTGTAGGCTATGTTCAGCAGCTTTGTAGAAAATGTTATGGCAAAAATTTTTGTGCAACATATTAACCCTCTAACTCCTCCTCATATCGGTATTTTTGGCTCTTTTCAAAAAAAATCTTAAAAACACCCCGAAGAATTCGGAGGGCGGGGATGAAATGTTGTAGAAAAATGTTGGCCATACAATTTTACTTATGTCAGAGCATACCAAAGCCTATAACTTAAACACCATAAAGCAGTCAAATTCAAGGTAGTCCATTAAGGATTAATTTTTTTTTGTAATTTTTTTAATTTGCACTCCTGAATTTCACTATAAAACTATGGGTTCTTTGCTCTGAAGTTTAGTATGTGTTCAGCAAATTTGTTGAAAATATTATAACAAATATTTTTGTGGAACATATAATCCCTCTAACTTCTCCTTATAACGGTAATTTTTGGTTCTATTCTAACAAATCGTATAAAACACCCATAAAAAGGAGGTGGGCGGGGATGAAATATTCTACAAAAGTATTGGCCATAAAATTTTATTATACATGTCACAACTCTACAAAGTCAAAAACTTAAAAGTAACAAAAAACTAGCTAAATTGAATGTTGCCCACTAGGATGGCTCGTTTTTGAGCTTTTCTCTATGATCAAATTCTAATACCCGCCAAAAGTGTCGGTCCCATAAGGGTAACTCACGTGCAAAATATCACTGCGATCGGAGTTTACCTTGGGCCTCAAAATTGGGGTTTTTGCAAAAAAGGACTTTAAAAAAAAAAAAAAAATAAGTTTTTTTTATTAAAATAATTAAAAAAAAATTTGTATAATATTTGATCGTAAATACTTAAATATGAAATTTAAAGATTTTACGGTATCATTAACCCGTTCAAACTTGATACCAAAAAAATGGCATGATTTTGGGGGCGTTCTCAAAACACCTTTTTTTTAAATTTAAAAATTTTATTTAAAAAAATTTTAAATATACCTTTTTTTCTGAATTCAATAAGAACATCTAGGAGAAGAAAAATGTGAAATATGGCGGATATCCGTCGAGGCACTTTTTGGGAATAGCGGGGGGAAGTTAACGGATTTCAAGGAAATGTTGGTTTTATTAATAATTATTAATTTTGATTAATAAAATCTTATAAATTTAATTTTTGAGCAAATTAACTGTTTTTTGGTGTCGTGGCATTCTACTTATTAGATAACTTTAAGTCTGTCATGAAATCTTACCGATCTAGGACGTATTTAACCCACATTGGCTGGGGGTCAAAAAAGACCCCCGCAGGAAATTTGAAGTTTAGAGCTTAAATTTTGTGCTATATACAAGTATAAAACGGCTTTTGTGTTTTTTACCTTAACTATTATTTCGTATTAATATATTATCTTTAAAAAAATCGTTAACCCTTCTTGGTAGGGGGTCAAAAATTACCCATTCAATAAAAAGTATATATTTTTTATAGAAAAATTATTTGTGGCAGTCTATTAGATAACTTTAAATCAGCCATAAAATTTCACCAATTTTGGATATCTTTAACCCGCAATATTTTGATATCAACAAAATTTATATTTTTTATTGAATGGGTCATTTTTGACCCCGTACCAAGAAAAGTTAACGATTTTTTTAAAGATAATATATTAATACGAAATAATAGTTGGGGTAAAAAACACAAAAGCCGTTTTATACTTGTTTATAGAACAAAATTTAAGCTCTAAACTTCAAATTTCCTGCGGGGGTCATTTTTGACCACCAGCCAATGTGGGTTAAAGACGTCCTAGATCGGTAAGATTTCATAACAGACTTAAAGTCATCTAATAGAATGCCACGACACAAATAACAGTTAATTTGCCCAAAAATGAAATTTATAAGATTTTATTAATCCAAATTATTGATAAAACCAACATTTCCTTGAAATCCGCAAACTTCCCCTAGCGAGTCCCAAAAAGTGGCTCGACGGATATCCGCCATATTTCTCATTTTTCTTCTCCAAGGTGTTCTTGATGAATTCAGAAAGAAAAAAAGGTATATTTCAATTTTTTTTTAATAAAATTTTCAAATTTTGAAAAAAGGTGTTTTGAGAACGCCCCCAAAATCATGTCATTTTTTTGGTATCAAGTTTGAACGGGTTAATGATACCGTAAAATCTTTAAATTTTATATTTAAGTATTTACGATCAAATATTATACAAAAATTATTTTTTTTAATTACTTTAATAAAAAAAACTATTTTTTTAAAGTCCTTTTTTGCAAAAACCCCAATTTTGAAGCTCAAAGTGGAGACAGAAGATAAACTCCGATCGGAGTGATATTTTGCACGTGCATTATCCTTAGGGGACCGACACTTTTGGCGGGTATTAGAATTTGATCAGAGAGAAAAGCCCAAAAACGAGCCACCCTATTGCCCACTAAGGGTCCAACATTTTTGTAGAACATTTAATCCCCGCATTCCCACTTTTTCGTAGCATTTTTAGTGATTTGTTAGAATAGAGCGTTATGAGAGGGAGCTAAAGGTTAATATATTTCACAAAAATATTTATCATAATATTTTTTTCAAAGTTGCTGAACATACCCTCCACCTTTGATGTAAAGAAAACATAGTTTTATATACCGATATGCTTCAAGAACAGGCCAAAGCTTGGAAATTTTTACCGCCTCTAAAATGAAATTACAATGTGATCTTTCAAAACGCCGACACATTTATATCTGTTTTTGATATCATCTACCAGAATAATTCGTCGGGGACCCGTAATTTTGAAAAAAATATTTGAAATTGTTGTACAGTGTTATATTAATTAGGAATTAATAGTTATCCATAAGAAATAAAATAAAAATTGACCTATAATAGTTATGACATAAGTAATTCACCATAAAACTTATAATAGTTATGTCCTTGATATTACATTTTTTAAAAGAAAATAAGTTATCGATAACAAACCTTTTAAAAGAATATTAATTTTCGGTGTATTAATAATAAACTGTTCTTAAGAAAACTATTTATCGATAAAAAACTTTTTTATGCTTTTGTTATCGATAACAAACTCTGTTAAAAAAAATTAGTTATCGATAAAAAAGCTTTTTACATAATTTAGTTTTCGATAAGAAAGATTTCTAAATAAATTTTGTTATCAATAACAAAAGAACTAAAGAATTTTCTAAAAAAAATTCTTATTGAGTTTCTTAATAAATTTTGTTATCGATAACAATCTTTTCTAATCGATGTATATATAAAAAATTTCTTAAGAGAAACAGAGAAAAGAGAATCAGTTATCAGTGCATCGAAACAAACTTTTCTTAAGAAAACTAGTTGTCGATAACAATAACAAACTTTTTTATGGAATATAAGTTATCGTTACCAAACAATTCTAAAGTAAAAAAGTTATCGATAGTAAAGTTTTCTAAAGAAATTTTGTTATCGATAACAACATTTTCTAAAGAAATTTTGTTACCGATAGCAAACTTTTCTAAAGATTTTTTTCTAAAGAAAATTAGCAAATTTTTTAAAAGAAAATTAGTTATCGATGTATTGATAACAAACTTTTACAAAAACAAGTGAGAGTGTTAAATTCGGCTGTGCCGAATCTTTTATACCCTCCAAAATGTAAAAAAAAAAAATTAAAACAAAAATTTGTCAGGGGCGTATCTTTTTTTTTTGGGGGGGGGGGGTTGATAAGGTCAGTGGGGGACGTTGAGAGCACCTTCCCATCGCGATAAATATACCAAATGTTTCATTTACTTACAAAAATACAAAAAAACATGTAAAAAAGTGTATTTTTTTAGAGGTTGGTTTAGTTCTTCAAGGGGGAACTTTTTTCCCCCTGGTCCGATTTGGCCAATTTCCGAACTTAACCTGCCTAGGAACAAAAGACATATTTGTGCCAAACTTGAGGGATCTAGCTCTTTTATTTTGGACTGCATCGTGTTAACTACAGACGGACGGACGGACGGACAGACGGACGGACGGACGGACGGACATCGCTAGAATGTCTTAGAATCGATCACTGATCAATAATATACATACTTTATGGGGCCCCCGACCGATATTTCGATGCGTTACACACGGAATGACAAAGTGAGTATACCCCCATAATGTAGTTGGAGGGTATAAAAATAAGACACCGTAAGGTTAGGGGTGGTGCAACCTGAAGTGCAGACTCCTCGCATGGACCGGCTGGTCCATAGCGATTACATCGATAACAAAAATTTCTTAAGAAAATTTGTAACCGATCACAAACTTTTCTGATGTTAATAAAGCATCGATAACAAACTTTATTTTTAAAGAAAATTAGTTAAAAACCATAAATTCATTTTAAAGAAAATATGCAAGGTTGGCAATCGATACCCACCTAAAATAACGGTATTTGGCTATTGAAAGTCAAGGAAATTTCTAGTATTTTTGATGTGTCATTTCGTGTTTGTACCGGTTCATTTTCGTTATATACGGCCAATACCGTTAAAATACCGTTAAAATACCGTTAAAATACCGTTTCAATCGGTATTATAAAGGTATTTTCTAAAGAAACTTTGTTTATTGATGGCAAAATTTTCTATAGAAAGTTAGTTATCGAAGTATCGATAACATACTTTTCTAAAGAAAATTAGCCTGATGTATTGGTAAAAAAAAATTCTTAAGGAATTTAGTTATCGATGTATCGATAACAATGTTTTTTATGAAAATTTGTTTTCAATAGGAAACTTTTTTAAAGAAAATGTGTAATCGATGTATTGATGACCAACTTATCAAAAGAAAATAGTTATCGATTTATCGATTACAAACGTTTCTAAATAAATTTAAGTATCGATAACAAACTTTTCTAAAGAAAATTAGAAAATAAGAGATCGTTAAATTGGTCCACTAAAATTTTCAAAAGTCTTTCCAAGTTTTTTTCGCGATCTTTTTAAAACTCCAACTTTTAAAAATTAGGGTCGGTTTAATTTTAATGGGGCATTCCATGCTAAAACGGACACTTCGAATTTTTTTTTTTTAGATTTTCCGAATTTTTTTAAAGTTTCAGTATTCTTCAAAAACTCCTTCCTTGTAAATTTTCTGAATTTTTTGATGACTAGTTAAAAGATCTGAAAATTAACAAGAAAAGAGTTTCCAAAAGGGACTAACTTCTAAACTGTAAAAAAATTGCCAAAATATATAAAAAAAGTTCAAAGTGCCCGATTTGGCCTGGCTTGCCCCTTATATATTCAAACTTTGTTGTTTTTTCATACTTTATACACACTTTAAAAATTTATACAAAAATAACACATTTTTTCATTTTTTTAAGAATCCTGTTGCATATTGTATCTTACTTACCTCTTGCCATTGGTATGTTTCGTCGTCAACATAACGTAAACTTGTGTAGATTTGTGTGCAAGATAATATGATGCCACCAACTAATGACTCTCGTAAGCGTAGTGGTAACATTGTATATGTCATGTAGATAAAAATTACACTACATACGGTGCCATTAAAGGATTTGCTGAAAAAACAAATAAATGAGAGAAATAAATAAAACAGGGACATAAAAATAATGTAAAAACATTAGCCAGAAATATTTATGTAAACACTTTTAAGATTTATTTCGAAAATTTCACAGACAATGAGATTTTGTTTTGAAGTATTAAATACCCACAAGCACTTGAAAAAAAAAAAGGAATTTGGAGCATGAGCGGAAAAATCTTGTATAAGCTTCAATAGGTAAAAGTTTTAAAATTGCTTAATTCATTTAAAAAAGTAAGCGCAATCGAAATGAATCGTGTCCGAAAATGTGTGATTGGCATTGCCTCATTTATTACACCGTCCGAAAAATTTCAAATTTTTACTGTAAACATGAACCGTACGAAAAAATACTGAGAGTGGGGCCGAAAATAAAATACCTGTGTCTCCTATTTTTTCTATAATAGATAGTTTTTCTAGATAAATTCGCGTTGTCACGAAAAATGCAAAAAAAAAAATGTTTGCACTATAGAATAACATTCCGGTGTCTCTCAGGTTTTTTAAATCAATTCGCGTTTTTTACGAAAAATGCAAAAAAAAATATTTTGTTTAATTGTGTCTCATAAATTAAGTGTGAATAAAGTCGAAAAAATGTACTAAGTGTACTTCTGAGATTAATAATGCAGAAAAATTTGATGAAAGTTCTTTTTTTTTTTTTAACATATTAACCCTGTATCTCCCATTCTTAGGGGTCATTTTTGACCATTTTTCAAATGTTCTCATAGAAGACCAATAAAACGTGTGTTTAACGGGTTACATTCACTGCCAAATTTTTTGCATCAAATTTCACTAGAAGTTGTCAAAGGGCAATAGTTCGTGCGATTTTAACAAAATGCTTAAAAAAGTGAAATTGTAGCTATAGTATAATATTTTATTAAATTGGGTTTTATCAGAGATACTTTACAATTTTTCTTTTTTATGCATTTTGCTCATATTGCACGAACATTTGGCTTTTAACAACCATAATTGAAATTTGATGCCAAATATATTTGTTGAACATTTTAACTCTTTAAACGACCGTTTTAGTGGTGTTCAATGAAAGTAATTATAAAAGGACTAAAATTAACCCTTAAATGGGAGATAGAAGGTTAATTTGTTCTATGAAAAGAACCGCCAATAAGTTTCACTACAGACATAGACAATTTTTAGAAAATTCTTGTTTTTAGAAAATTTGTTTTCATGAAAACTTTAATAGTTTTTTTATTTAATTTAAACTTTTAAAAAACATGTTTCTGTAAAGTTAGCAATATAATCTACTAATTTTTTTTTAGTTTTGTGAATTACACTGTGCTACAGTGAAAAAATACTTCTGATGTGACATGGTATTGGTTGTTGGTTTTGTCGAGTAGATCACAAAAATGCCCATTAAACATGCCAGACACCCTCAAATTTTAGAGTTATTGTCAAAAAACGTTTTTTGGGACTTTGCTCACTAAATCTTGTGTAATTCAGAAAATTTTCAACCGATTTTAAATTTTTAAACTGTTTTGAATAGAAAAAGGATAGGGCTTTCCGCATGTGTGAGTTGATCGATACGTAAAAAAAATATCTGTTGATTTTTTCTATAAAATCAAATTTTTTTTTTATTTTTTGAAAATTTTTCGAGTTTATCGATTTTTTTCTGCTATAGTTCGTTTAACAACCTTTAAATTTATAAGCGTTTTTTTAAAGAAAATTTCATTCTAAATACGATAAGCTTTATCCTGAAAAAATCAGATAAGAATTGACAGAGTTTTGAAAATTTTTCTAAAAAAGAAAATTAAGATTTTGCCGGAAATCACCGTTTAGGTAATCCAGGCAAAAAAATAAATTTATGATAAAAGGTCATGTACAATATTTTTAAAGTTTTTTGGCGCGTTGAATCCTAATCTGACCTTTAAATTGTTCTATCGCGTCAGGTTTTTGAGATATTCAACATAAATTGATATATCAAAAAAATAATAAGATTGCGCAATTTCAAGGTCAAATTCGAATTCGGGGGGCCAAAAACCTTTAAAATAATTTTACACGACCTCTCAGTATGTTCGTTTATTTTATTTTTTTGCCTGGTTTGAGCGGCAATTTCGTGCAAAATCTTAATTTAAAAAAAAAAATTATCACAACTCTGTCAATTGTTAATCGATTTTTTCGGCATAAAGCTCATCGTATTCACAATTAAATTGTCTTTAAGAATACGTTTATATATATAAATATTGTTGAACGAACTATAGCCGAAAAAAATCGATAAACTGAAAAATTTTTCAAAAAATAACAAAAAAAATTAGATATTGTTGAAAAAATCAATACATATCTTCTTTATATGTATAGACCAATCCACACATGTAAAAAGTCCCATTCTTCTTCTATCCAAAACAGTTAAAAAATAGAAAATCGGTTAAAAATTTTTTAAGTTACACGTGGTTTAGTAAGAAAAGTACAAAAAAACGTTTTTTGACAATAACTTTAAAATTTGAGAGTGTCTGACAAGTTTGATGGGCATTTTTGTGATCTCTTCGACGAGACCTGCAACCTTAACTACATAATTTCAAAAGTATATTAGATTTTGTGTTTTTTGTAGCACAGTGTTATTAGTCTCAATCGTTTTATTTGTATAAAAAACTAAAAAAAAATTAAGACTTTGAAAAAAACTCAGAAAATCTTTTGTGAAAAAATAATGACAATGAAAATAATAAAAACAAAAAAAAAATAACACTTTGAAAAAAAAAACTGAGAAAATTTCCTTGAAAAAATAATGACAGCAAACTATTTCTGTAAAATTAAAAAAATAATCTGCTAAAAATATGTTCAGAATTATTTTTTTAATTGTATAAAAAACGAGAAAAAAATTAACACTTTGAAAACAAAAACTGAGAAATTTTCCTTAAAAAAATAATGACAGCAAACTATTTCTGTAAAATTAAAAAAATAATCTGCTAAAAAAATATTTTGAGAAAAATCTTTTTAAATTCTGATTAATTTTTATTAAAAAATAAAAATTGTTTTATTCGAACTTTAAAATATTATATTTTGAGTAGGTTTATTCTGGCTGGAGGTAATTATTTCCTTTACTAATTAAAACTATGATATTCTCATAGAATAATTTTTTAAAAAATTGTTTTTCTGTTTTAAATTTATTAATGTTGGTAATTTTTTTTTTTGCAATACTTAAGGCTGAGTTAGGCACCCGTAACCGTAAACTAGCGTAGCGTAGCGATCAAAATCAAATAGAAAATCACGTAGACGTCTGCAAAGAAGAATAACTGCTCTCATTTGTTCTCATATAACGAAAAACTCTCTACGCTAGTTTAAGGTTACGGGTGCCTAACTCAGCCTTTAATCGTTACGTGTTTCGGGATTTGTCAGATCCCATTGTCAAGATTATTTAGCAAAAATAAAAACCCTGTACTACAAGTAGCAAAGGGTCTTTAATGACAATCGTTAATGATCAAACTAAACCAGTGGTCGGCACCCATTGCACGCTGGAGCCGAACACAATCGGTTATTCACATGTATACAACACGAATGTCAACAAAAAATCAACAAAGAGCATAAAAAGAACAAATATTTTATTCAGTAGCAAGCTTACTTTCTTCAAAGCAGGTTGATGTCGCTTTGTTGAAGAAATACACCAACACATGCATATTTTTATTAAAACACAAATACTTTCATATGCCTCTTTCTGCCGACCACTGAACTAAACTATTATTACATATTCGACTCTACTCTCATTGAGAATTAGAAGACGATAATTGTACCATCGCACTATAGGAAATTTTACTCTTTTTTTGGCCAAAATTATTTACAGCCAAACGGCTGGACCGATTTGAATGATTTTTTTTGATTTGACTTTTGGAAGACCCTTTAGAGGGAGGGAGTGACTCTTTAAGTTTTTCATACACTCAAAAAAAAAAAATTAGTAAAGTTACATAAAAAATTAGCTAATAATTAGTTCCAAACAGGGTTCCCGGGTTATAAGTTTCCGCATCCAAGATTTTTTAGATCCTTGATAGATTATATGGTTTTATAAATTGTTTTTACTATTTCTTTTTTTTTTTTTTCGAAGATAACAGTAGAAATTTATTTTAACAATTTTAAGAAGTGTCAAACAAATCTACTTTTTAATAAGGATTTTATTAAAAAATTTGATTTTTGAGTTCCAAGTCGTCAACTACATTTCAAAATTCCACTACGGGCAGACGTAGTGGAGGTAGATCTAAATCTTAATAGGTAGTTGAGCCCCCTAGGGCTCAACTTCCTACTTAGATCTTTAGAGATTTCTGCTGTAACTCGTATTTTTGTTCATGCAGATTTTGACAAAAAAGTTAATTGCGGTCGCCCAGGTTTCGATTTAGTGGAGGCAGACTGCGTTTCAAGTTTTCTTAGCCAAGTATTGCCTTTAAGCCAAACAGCATGCTGTCTTTCAAAAATGTTCAAACTCCTACAACTTTTAATCCTTTTCATATTTATATTTGAACAAAATATTCTTAATTCCTCCTTTATATATTGTTTAAAGTTTTCGAAACATTCACTCTCAGCAATGTGTGAAAAGAAATGGCCAGAAATAGCGACTTCTTATCCGCCTTTGTTTTATTTCTCTCGCCATGTATTAAATAACTCTGAGTTTGGCACTCAGTAGTCACCTGGAAAAATGCGTTTTTGAAATTTAATAAATTCGGAAGGTAATTGATTGTCCTAGAGAACTTTTATGGTTTTATAGCTAACATATGCTATCATTTTTTTTAAGTCAAAATAAAATTCCAATTCATACTTCAATAAGTTCATCTTAAGGTCACTTCAATTTTTCCAATTAAATCGATCTAATAGATGAGTTCACCAAAATTTCACTATTTATCATTAAAGTACTCACTAGACATGAGCGTGAATCCATCCATATGGCCTTTCAAGCCATTTGTTTTTTTTTTAACTACTTCACTGCGGTTACTTTTTGCAAGCAAATTGAATGATTATTGTTGTTGATATCCATTTTACAATATACTCACAACAAAACAAATACAAATGCTTGTGAGTAAAGAGTTAAAGAGATAAAAAATACTCACGGAAAAACCACCCAAATATAGAGTAATGCATTCATGTGTTTTGAAAGTTAATATTGTGTTGAATGACATGAATTATCTGAATGATTCAAATGATTTTGCAAGCAAATAAATACAAATCAGACAAATTTTAAAACACATTAAAAAAAGCTGAAATATAAGGGAAAAAACTAAAGCAATGCAGAATATTACAAAAATCGAAAATTGTGAAAAAAAAAAATTATAAGCATAAGTAAAGTGTTGTATTTTTTTTGTCTCTTGGTTAAATACAATTCATATAAATTTCACGGCATTTAATTTGTAAAAACAACAAGAAAACATTCTTGTTATTAGTTTGCAAACTATTAATAAGTATGCATTGCTAACGGGAAATTTAACTAACTACAGACGACGCAACATTATGTACAATATGCTATTATATTGATGGTGTGTGGGTAAGATTGACCATTGTACAATCGTCAATATTGCGTCGTCTGTAGGTACCGTAAGAGGTATGTGCATATGGGGCATTCAAATCGGACACTTTGAATATTTTTTTACCCTCCAACTACAGTATGGGGGTATACTCACTTTGTCATTCCGTGTGTAACGCATCGAAATATCGGTCGGGGACCCCATAAAGTATATATGGGGCATTCCAGGCCAAATCACTCACTTTTAGACCCGACCCCTTTCGAATTATTTTATTTTTGGATATGTTTTAGTACTTATTAAATGCAACTTGGACACCAATTTTCAGCCTATTATTTCAAGATGGTGTTGAGTAATTTTTTAAAATGGCGATTTTCTCAAAAAAATTAAAAAAATTAAATTTTTAATTAATTTTGACCATTAAAAAGTATAGATATTTTAAAAAAAGTTGACAACGTTTTGTTAGTATTAAAATGTAGTTTTAGAAAAAAAATATCAAAAAATTATTCGAAGTAATTATCACTTATTTTTTGACGTTTAAAAATTAAAATCGACTTTTTGAAAAAGTCCGAAACCTTCGATTTTTTTGTAAAAATCTATAAAAATTCTACTCTAAATTACGCAACTTTTAAGCCATAATTTGAGATGTGATCACAATTATTTCTATTTGTTTTTAAATTTTTAATATTGCACCTTTAATTTTTTGGCTCTGATTTATTTTATATGGTGCTCCAAAAAAAATAAATTGGTAGATATTGGCCCTAACTTACCCTAGATATATGTATTCATTTCGAAGTAAAAATACGTCTTACAAAAATGTAGGACGATTGGAAATGGGTAAGGCGTTTAGCATGGTCCTTGAAGTATAAAAAACGGATTACAACGAAAAATATGAATTTTTTTTCTGTCTCACGCCCTTATTAAAATAATTAGTGTTTCATTCAATAAGTAACTACTTATTAACATCTGTTTCGGATTACAAAACCCATTTTTGCTGGGTATTTGTTATTTCAAAAAACCCTAAATGTTTTTTTTTAAATATTGGTATGCCACAAATATATTTTACAAAGTAATTTTATCGCTAAAAAATGTTTACAATCGAAAAAAAAATATAAACTTAAAAAAAATTTACACTCAAAAAAAAATTTACACTAAAAAAAAATATTACACTCAAAAAAAATTTACACTAAAAAAAAATATTGCACTCAAAATTGTTTTTACAAAAACTATAAAAAGAGTTTTTTAATCCAAATAAGAAATGTTGAGTCAAAATTATTAACAATTTTGTTTTCACGTTAGAAAAATTACTTAAAAGGGGGAGGGAATTCATGGGTTCGGCCAAGTCGTTTTTAACTTTTCTGGTTGTTTGTTCGTGGCAATTCTAAAGAAAATTGTGGCAGCTCTGGGAAACATCTTTTTGCAATTCACACATCTTATTTTTGTTGCCATCATAGACAATTTGGATGGCCAAAAATTTTTGTGTAAATTTTTTTTGATTGTAATTTTTTTTCGAGCGATAAAATTGCTTTGTAATTTTGGGGCATAGCAATATTTTTTAAAGAGCATTTAAAGTTTTTTTGAAAGAGTGAATTCAAGATGAAATCTGGATCGATTTTCTCGAAATTCTATACCAACCAGACCAGGGAAATATCAAATATATATGCCAAACTTTAGGAGCATCCAAATTGTCTTTTAAACCTCTATCATTTAAAAGAGGATATAAAAAAATGTGAAAAAAACGTCCAAATTTGCGAAATTTCTTCATAACTTTTAAACCCGTAGATCGATTTTCCCCATGTTTCGCACATTTTATCTGGTACTATTTGCAATATTTCAGCTTAATTTAAGCTATCGCGATTAATTGTTACGCGCGTAATCCCTACTTCCCCAAGTAATAAAAACTCATATATATACAAAATATTGATTTGCTAATAAAACGCGAAAACGAGTTGATCTAGAAAAACTGGGAGACACGGGTATCTTTTTTTTACCTCTTCTTTCAGATTTTTTTGGTCCCGATCATGGGTGCAAAATCGTGTCGTACAGTGTAATACAGTTGAATTTGAAGAATAAAAAATGTTATTTCAGTGGAAAATTTCAATAAATTTCAAAAATCGGATCCGTATTAACAACTTAAAATACCAAAAAAAGTGAAAAAACAGAAAAAAATCGTATTTTTCCTTGCACACAGAAAACAAATTTGCTAATTTCCAACTGAAATTCAGTTGTTGCAACAAAAAATCGGTGGATGCATTTGAATTAAGGTTGAAACAACTAAATATCGGTAGTTAGAACAAATTTTTGTTATTACAACTGTCTTTTAATTGAAACAACTATAAAATTCGTTAGCCAAATCAAAATTTCGTAGCAGCAACCAAATTTTGAGTTAATACAACTGAAAAATTCAGTTGGAAATTTATTTTTCTATGTGTGTAATCCGTTTTCTAAACTTCAAGGCCCCTGCGGAACGCCTTACCCATGTCCGATCGTTCTTAATTTTTGTGAGGCGTATTTTTACCTCGAAATGAATATATCTAGGGTAAGTTAGGGTCAGTATCTACCGATTTAATTTTTTTTTTAGGACCATATAAAATAAATCAGAGTTCAAAAATAAAAGGTGCAATTTTCAAAATTTAAAAAACAATAGAACAAATTGCGACCACATATCGAATTATGGCTTAAAAGTTGCGTTATTTAGAGTAGAACTTTTGGACGTTTTAAAAAAAAAAATCGAAGGTTTCGGACTTTTTCAAAAAGTCGATTTTAATTTTTAAACGTTAAAAAATAAGTGATAGTTACTTCGAATAATTTTTTTAATATTTTTGTCTAAAACTACATTTAAATACCAACAAAACGTTGTCCAACTTTTTTTAAGATACATATCTATATTTTTAACTGCAGTTAATTAAAAATTTTAATTTTTTTGAAAAAATCGTCATTTTGAAAAATTGATTACTCAACACCATCTTGAAAAAAAGGCTGAAATTTGATGTCCAAGTTGCATTTAATAAGTACTAAAACATATCCAAAAATAAAATAAATCGACAGGGGTCGGGTCTAAAAGTGAGTGATTTGGCCTGGAATGCCCCATATATTATTGATCAGTGATCGATTCTAAGACATTCTAGCGATGTCCATCCGTCTCCTTCCGTCCGTCCGTCTGTAGTTTACACGATGCAGTCCCAAAATAAATGAGCTAGACCCCTTAAGTTTGGCAGAAATATGTCTTATGGTCCTAGGCAGGTTAAATTCGGAAATAGGCCAAATCGGAACAGGGGGAAAAAAGTTCCCCCTTAAAGAACTAAATCAACCTCTTAAAAATTTTAACTTTTTTTAGGATTTTTTGTATTTTTGTGAACCAAACGAGACATTTTTATGTTCGTAGAAGTTTATAGTCCAGCGCTTGCACCCAGGGGATTAAAAAATGTCGCTTTCTTTTGCCGCGCCCCTCTTTTAAGGGCGTGGATAAAAAATAATTATAAAACTATAGTACTTAAGTGGACAAAGCAGACAAAAATGAACTTCTAAACATATACCTTGAGGGCCAAGGAGTCACCACAGCTCACCGATCCCTCCCCCTACCTTGCCCCCCTTAAAACAACACCACTGTCAAAATTTTTGTTTTAACAAATTGGGAAAATCTAAAAAAAAAAATATATTCAAAGTGTCCGATTTGAATTGGAATGCCCCATATGCATATTGTGATGAACAATGACCACTGCCTCTTACGGTACCTACAGACGACGCAATATTGACGATTGTACAATGGTCAATCTTACCCACACACCATCAATATAATAGCATATTGTACATAATGTTGCGTCGTCTGTAGTTAGTTAAATTTCCCGTTAGCAATGCATACTTATTAATAGTTTGCAAACTAATAACAAGAATGTTTTCTTGTTGTTTTTACAAATTAAATGCCGTGAAATTTATATGAATTGTATTTAACCAAGAGACAAAAAAAATACAACAACACTTTACTTATGCTTATAATTTTTTATTTTTTCACAATTTTCGATTTTTGTAATATTCTGCATTGCTTTAGTTTTTTTCCCTTATATTTCAGCTTTTTTTTTTTTTTAATGTGTTTTAAAATTTGTCTGATTTGTATTTATTTGTTTGCAAAATCATTTGAATCATTCAGATAATTCATGTCATTCAACACAATATTAACTTTCAAAACACATGAATGCATTACTCTATATTTGGGTGGTTTTTCCGTGAGTATTTTTTATCTCTTTAACTCTTTACTCACAAGCATTTGCTAAACAAATAGAGTAATTATCTGTTTTGTTATTAAAAATCATTTGCTCTACTCACACAAAAACTCATTCAACAGTAAAATAAAAGTACACAACTCATATAACTCATGAATGCAAGGAAATCAAATGTATTTGATCTCACGTTTAGTACTCACCTTCGACATTATTTTCCATTTTTTAGTTTTTAAAAACTATATTTTCTTAATATAAAAACTTTTGTTAGAAGCTATCACAAAATTCACTGCACTCAATCGTTATTTTATAACTAAGTAAGAAATTGAAAGAAAAACTACTGATAAAGTGACAGTACATCAATTCTGTAGAAAAATTGAGAAAGAATTGTTTACTTTGTTAAGTTTTTTTTATATTAATGTAAAAAAAAATAATGTTTGCAAAAATTTTAATTTTGACTTTTGGCCAAAAAATGGGTAAAATTTCCTATAGTGCATCGTAGTAAGATCACGATCATCAACTAACCAACAAACCAAATATTAAAACAGCCCGAGTAAAAATTTTTATATGATGATATGTAATCCCTATTAATATTATAAATCTGAGGGGACTACAGGCCATAAGCGACAAAGGGGGATCGAACAAAGGGGCGTAAAATTCCACGCCCTTTTTATTTTATGAAACTTTATTTTGCTTTTTCCGTAATAACGCACAAACGACTACCACAGATAGTACTGACCGAGGCTGAAACTATGGCCCACTAGAGGGAGATCAAAAAAGGGGAGTAAAATGCCACGCCCCTTTGTATTACATTGAAAGTTATATCTGCCTTTTCCGCAAATTTAACTCTGTTAAATACTCTGTAAAATGACTGTAATCTGAATTCGACAGATATTTGACAAAGTTATCTGCCGAAATACAGATTTTGAGAATATACTTTGTATTTTCTTGTGACTGAAACAAAATTTTATTTGTAATTTTACTTTGTAATCTTTAGTTGTTTGCTAAAATATAGATTTTAGAAAAATACATTGCTTTTTTCTCGTATTCAAATTACTAAATTTCATCTGTAATTTTATTTACCACCCTGTAATACAGTTTTCGAATAAAAATCTCTTCAAAAAACTTCCAAATTTTTCAACCACTCTTTAAAAAGTGTCTTAAATTACCCTAAAAGCTGGTAAATTTTTCGAGGATGTCGTGTATAATTGGAGGTACTCGAAAAAAACTCGTAAATTTTACAAAAAAAAGTTAATTTACAATTTGGAAGCATTAAAGTGGGCAAATTTTCACGATGGCATTTACCAATTGTCAACACTACTTGCACATTAAGAAAGCAGAAATTGCTCAGAAATTAAATAGTGACCATTGGGTAAAAGCCATATCAAGCGCATTTAATTTAAAATATATATAAGAAAGTCGAAGCATTCTTAAACGATTTCCCATTAATTTTATAAAAGTGTTTATTGAAATGACCCCGCTTAAATGTGGTACTTAAAATGAGAAGTTTATGAAAAAAATCGTCAGAACATCTAGCGAGTTTATAAATAATTTCTACAAAGTTTAGAATTCGAGTGCGAAACATTTAGGCGGGCGCATTTAAATGATGGCACTTGCCTTTATTTTGTGTCAAATTATTACTTATCCATGCCTCTTGGTAAAATTCTGGTCACTTTCATAAACATTTTACAGATAATTCTGTAAATTTACAGTTTTTTTTTATCAAAATCATTTTACAGAGTTTTCTTTGTAAAATAACAAAAAATCTTGCTGGTTGGAAATCTATGGTATTTTCTGCTGGCTCAGCAGAGTAAATCTGTATTTTAACAGAGTGATTATTTTGAGTGTAGAGAATAATTCGAAAATTATTTAAATTTTTTTTGCAAATTTTTAAAAAATTTATAAAAAAAAAATTAACACTTTGAAAAAAAAACTTTGAAAATTTTCTTGAAAAAGGAATAGCGAATTTTTTCTGTAAAATTAACGGTAACGTTTTTTTTTTCATACAAATTTGGCAAGAAAAACCCTCGACCGAAAACCGCTTGAATAAAATCAATTTTATTTTTGTGTCGGTTTCTCTCTCTCTCTTTTAATTTTTGATATTAAAATGTTGCCACATTTTTATAAATATTTCGATTATTTGCGATAAAGTAAACAAAAAAATGTGATCTCTAACAAAAAAAAATATCGTTGGCTTAGTCGGCAAACCTGTCAAGTCCAATTTTTATGCAAATTGAGTTTTTGATGTAGTATGCTAGTATAACTCAAAACACATCATTTACAAAAAACCAAATGCCGTTATGTTGTTTTTTCTTCTTGTTATGCAGTGGTAAGAAATTCTGTCAAGTCCAAAAAAAAAAAAAAAACATGGAAAGCCACGTGCTAAGTCCAGCTGAAAACAACACACATATTGTATCAACAAATTTCTTCAATAAATTTAAGTTCGATGTTTGTTTATTTTATTAAAAGGACGCAAAAAGAGAGCTCGTATGGAAATACATGCTTATTTTTTGTTTTTTTTTTTTGCAAAATATAACTTATAAAGTCAAAAATTCCAAAAAAAAATTTAGCCGATAAATTTTGGTACATGATGGCATTTCCAAAGCCAGAAAAGATAGATTTTTTATATAAAAAAGCATTTTTTTTTCAAAATTTCATTCAAATGGCAAAAATTTAGTAAAATAAAGCGCATTAAGAAAAGAAAATTTGGCTTTTTATGTGCTTCCATGGACCCCTATGCTCCAATGGGAGTTAGAGGAATATATGGACCAAAATTTATCAGCATTTTTTTTTAATTTTTTATTTCACAAAATTGTTTAAAGTTGTGAATAGTTGACCTTTAGTTTAGTAGTTTGTTGATTTTGTTCGGCATTAGGTCATGAGTTAATAAATTAATTAAATAAAAAATATAAACATATTTTATTTTAATTTTTTTTATTGTCCTAGCATTTCAGTCAACATTGCTGACCATCTTCAGAGGGATATTTAAAAATTAAATAAAAAAAACAAAAAAAAAAGAAAAAAATTCACTTTCTGGAGCTGTTGTTCAGCTGAAAGCTTTTGTCAACACAAAATTTTTAAAATATTTAAAAAAAAAATATTTTTTTTTTCCAAAAACCGCGAATTTAAACCGCTTGTAGAGGACTAAAAGTAGCCTGCAATTTTTTTTTTAATAATTTTTCCCCTCATCAGCTCGAAAATGCTCACCGACTTTTTGCTATTAGTTCACGAGATTCGCAAATATCCATATCATCGACCCATCCTACGATTTAGGTTATAAATAATTTCTTTTTTTGTCAACAACAATGAAAAAGTATGTAGTAGTAGCATTTTTTATTATAAAAAACACAAAAAAAAATACAAGAAAATCTGTTAAGTCCACAAATTGGAAAGAAAAGCTGCTAAGTCCACATTTAAAATACAAAATTATAAAGAGCAAATGTGCTAAGTCCAAAAAGAGCCCATAAGTGTTTCTTTCTTTTATTTTAGAGATCTATGTTTTTTTGGGGTTAAACAAGATGAACTTAAGAAAAAAACTGCGTTTACAGATTTAAAAAAAGTTAAACCAAAAAAAAGTTAGACAGTTTTTTGTCTCTCCTGAAAAATTAAAAAAAACGGACTTGACAGGTTTGCCGACTAAGCCAACGATATTAAAAATTCTAAAAAAAAACTAGTCAATGTAAAAAATCATATTGATATTAAAAAAACCATAAAATCAAATAAAAATGTGTTGAAAAAGTGAAAAAATAGTGTAAATATCAACTTATAGGTATGAACAGAACAAGCCCGGCACGACTTTTTCCATACGATTTGACAGTTAAAAACCGTGACCGGCACGACAAAAAATTAAAACTTATTTTATTTTGTCTCCGGGTTCTCTCAATCTCTCTCCCTCTCACACTCCAGGGTTGCCGCATTTTCACAACAATTTTTAATTTTTTCATTCACAATGGTGTAACAAACGTACAGTAGTGCCAACTTAATCACATTGACTATGTGACAAGCGATTATTTCCCGTAAAATTACTCTAATTTTATTAAAAGTTAGCACCACTGAACAAACAAATGACACTTTTTGCCGTTGCCGTCCCCCGTCATTGTTTTGGGCCTATATTCTCCGGCAACGACAACCGTCCCCCGTGCCGTGCTTGTTCTGTTTATACCTTATGACGGAATTTCCCGCTGCCGCTCTTGTTTTGCGCCTATACTCTCTCATGACCGAAACCGTCAACCGCTCCGACATTATTGTGCGAGTACTCTAAAATATGTTCAAAAGTATTTTGAAATTCAGCAAACAGAATCAGTTCAAACACAGTAAAATGTCTGTTATTTTCTATTTTCAGTTAAAATATCATTTTCAGCAGAATAATCTGCAGAAAGATTGCTAATTCAAATTGAAAGTCGTTTTACAGATGTTTTGACATAGTTTTTCTTTTGAGTGTGTTTAAAATTTGCCAAAAATTGCGTTTTTCCCACGGTCCAGAAATTAAAAAAACTAAATTTTTTGTCATTGGCTATTTCATAGAGCTTGTCGCCAAATTTTATTTAAAATTCATTTGAGTTTAATCCGAGAGTTTTAACGCGTGGCGATCTTCGATCAAAGTTTTGGTTTTTTAGAAAATTTTCACCAAAAGCTCAAAACTTTGATCGAAGAGCTCTACGGGTTAAAATGATTGGATATAGCTTAAATTAAGTTTATATGAAAGATTGTCTCAAGCTCTATAAAAAGGTCAAGCGAAAGAAATTTTAAGATTTTTTTAAAAAAATTTCTCGAAAAAAAAAAAACAATTTTTTGAAAATTTCAAATTTGCTAAAACAAATTTTTCGTTCCAACGATTTTAAAATTTTTTGAAATTCGTATTTTTTAATATTTTTTTTTTGTTAAATATTTCATAAAATGTTGTTTTTTTATTTTTAGTACCAAAAGGTACATAAAAATAAAATGTATTTATTCGGCCTTTATATATGTATATATATTCGATTAGAGTTTTATTCTAGTTCGAGGCCCAAAAATATTTCTATTTATGATATTGTCATAATAGAGTATTTTTAATTTATTGCTTTAAAAAAGTTACTATCTCATAGTATGTCTGTACTGATCAGTTTCATCCCCACTAAAGGAATCTTCAGCAGACTTTAGAGAATCATCGTTGGTCAATCAAACATCAAACCAGACATAATATTTGATATATTTCCCAAGTTATATGAGAAGTACTATTATGAAGGTCCGAAATCTGTTTTCTAACAAAAATAACTCTTTTAAAGCAAAAATTGTATATATTAAATCACCGTCGGTAACTATTAATATATGTGTTGCTGTTATTTTACAATAACAACAGTGCCTAACCAAACAATAGTGTTGGTAGGATAAGTCGTACTAAACTTTGTGTTAAATGTTGTTTTTTTATTTTTAGTACCAAAAGGTACATAAAAATAAAATGTATTTATTCGGCCTTTATATATGTATATATATTCGATTAGAGTTTTATTCTAGTTCGAGGCCCAAAAATATTTCTATTTATGATATTGTCATAATAGAGTATTTTTAATTTATTGCTTTAAAAAAGTTACTATCTCATAGTATGTCTGTACTGATCAGTTTCATCCCCACTAAAGGAATCTTCAGCAGACTTTAGAGAATCATCGTTGGTCAATCAAACATCAAACCAGACATAATATTTGATATATTTCCCAAGTTATATGAGAAGTACTATTATGAAGGTCCGAAATCTGTTTTCTAACAAAAATAACTCTTTTAAAGCAAAAATTGTATATATTAAATCACCGTCGGTAACTATTAATATATGTGTTGCTGTTATTTTACAATAACAACAGTGCCTAACCAAACAATAGTGTTGGTAGGATAAGTCGTACTAAACTTTGTGTTAAATGTTGTTTTTTTATTTTTAGTACCAAAAGGTACATAAAAATAAAATGTATTTATTCGGCCTTTATATATGTATATATATTCGATTAGAGTTTTATTCTAGTTCGAGGCCCAAAAATATTTCTATTTATGATATTGTCATAATAGAGTATTTTTAATTTATTGCTTTAAAAAAGTTACTATCTCATAGTATGTCTGTACTGATCAGTTTCATCCCCACTAAAGGAATCTTCAGCAGACTTTAGAGAATCATCGTTGGTCAATCAAACATCAAACCAGACATAATATTTGATATATTTCCCAAGTTATATGAGAAGTACTATTATGAAGGTCCGAAATCTGTTTTCTAACAAAAATAACTCTTTTAAAGCAAAAATTGTATATATTAAATCACCGTCGGTAACTATTAATATATGTGTTGCTGTTATTTTACAATAACAACAGTGCCTAACCAAACAATAGTGTTGGTAGGATAAGTCGTACTAAACTTTGTGTTAAATGTTGTTTTTTTATTTTTAGTACCAAAAGGTACATAAAAATAAAATGTATTTATTCGGCCTTTATATATGTATATATATTCGATTAGAGTTTTATTCTAGTTCGAGGCCCAAAAATATTTCTATTTATGATATTGTCATAATAGAGTATTTTTAATTTATTGCTTTAAAAAAGTTACTATCTCATAGTATGTCTGTACTGATCAGTTTCATCCCCACTAAAGGAATCTTCAGCAGACTTTAGAGAATCATCGTTGGTCAATCAAACATCAAACCAGACATAATATTTGATATATTTCCCAAGTTATATGAGAAGTACTATTATGAAGGTCCGAAATCTGTTTTCTAACAAAAATAACTCTTTTAAAGCAAAAATTGTATATATTAAATCACCGTCGGTAACTATTAATATATGTGTTGCTGTTATTTTACAATAACAACAGTGCCTAACCAAACAATAGTGTTGGTAGGATAAGTCGTACTAAACTTTGTGTTAAATGTTGTTTTTTTATTTTTAGTACCAAAAGGTACATAAAAATAAAATGTATTTATTCGGCCTTTATATATGTATATATATTCGATTAGAGTTTTATTCTAGTTCGAGGCCCAAAAATATTTCTATTTATGATATTGTCATAATAGAGTATTTTTAATTTATTGCTTTAAAAAAGTTACTATCTCATAGTATGTCTGTACTGATCAGTTTCATCCCCACTAAAGGAATCTTCAGCAGACTTTAGAGAATCATTTTGTTAGAAAACAGATTTCGGACCTTCATAATAGTACTTCTCATATAACTTGGGAAATATATCAAATATTATGTCTGGTTTGATGTTTGATTGACCAACGATGATTCTCTAAAGTCTGCTGAAGATTCCTTTAGTGGGGATGAAACTGATCAGTACAGACATACTATGAGATAGTAACTTTTTTAAAGCAATAAATTAAAAATACTCTATTATGACAATATCATAAATAGAAATATTTTTGGGCCTCGAACTAGAATAAAACTCTAATCGAATATATATACATATATAAAGGCCGAATAAATACATTTTATTTTTATGTACCTTTTGGTACTAAAAATAAAAAAACAACATTTAACACAAAGTTTAGTACGACTTATCCTACCAACACTATTGTTTGGTTAGGCACTGTTGTTATTGTAAAATAACAGCAACACATATATTAATAGTTACCGACGGTGATTTAATATATACAATTTTTGCTTTAAAAGAGTTATTTTTGTTAGAAAACAGATTTCGGACCTTCATAATAGTACTTCTCATATAACTTGGGAAATATATCAAATATTATGTCTGGTTTGATGTTTGATTGACCAACGATGATTCTCTAAAGTCTGCTGAAGATTTCTTTAGTGGGGATGAAACTGATCAGTACAGACATACTATGAGATAGTAACTTTTTTAAAGCAATAAATTAAAAATACTCTATTATGACAATATCATAAATAGAAATATTTTTGGGCCTCGAACTAGAATAAAACTCTAATCGAATATATATACATATATAAAGGCCGAATAAATACATTTTATTTTTATGTACCTTTTGGTACTAAAAATAAAAAAACAACATTTAACACAAAGTTTAGTACGACTTATCCTACCAACACTATTGTTTGGTTAGGCACTGTTGTTATTGTAAAATAACAGCAACACATATATTAATAGTTACCGACGGTGATTTAATATATACAATTTTTGCTTTAAAAGAGTTATTTTTGTTAGAAAACAGATTTCGGACCTTCATAATAGTACTTCTCATATAACTTGGGAAATATATCAAATATTATGTCTGGTTTGATGTTTGATTGACCAACGATGATTCTCTAAAGTCTGCTGAAGATTCCTTTAGTGGGGATGAAACTGATCAGTACAGACATACTATGAGATAGTAACTTTTTTAAAGCAATAAATTAAAAATACTCTATTATGACAATATCATAAATAGAAATATTTTTGGGCCTCGAACTAGAATAAAACTCTAATCGAATATATATACATATATAAAGGCCGAATAAATACATTTTATTTTTATGTACCTTTTGGTACTAAAAATAAAAAAACAACATTTAACACAAAGTTTAGTACGACTTATCCTACCAACACTATTGTTTGGTTAGGCACTGTTGTTATTGTAAAATAACAGCAACACATATATTAATAGTTACCGACGGTGATTTAATATATACAATTTTTGCTTTAAAAGAGTTATTTTTGTTAGAAAACAGATTTCGGACCTTCATAATAGTACTTCTCATATAACTTGGGAAATATATCAAATATTATGTCTGGTTTGATGTTTGATTGACCAACGATGATTCTCTAAAGTCTGCTGAAGATTCCTTTAGTGGGGATGAAACTGATCAGTACAGACATACTATGAGATAGTAACTTTTTTAAAGCAATAAATTAAAAATACTCTATTATGACAATATCATAAATAGAAATATTTTTGGGCCTCGAACTAGAATAAAACTCTAATCGAATATATATACATATATAAAGGCCGAATAAATACATTTTATTTTTATGTACCTTTTGGTACTAAAAATAAAAAAACAACATTTAACACAAAGTTTAGTACGACTTATCCTACCAACACTATTGTTTGGTTAGGCACTGTTGTTATTGTAAAATAACAGCAACACATATATTAATAGTTACCGACGGTGATTTAATATATACAATTTTTGCTTTAAAAGAGTTATTTTTGTTAGAAAACAGATTTCGGACCTTCATAATAGTACTTCTCATATAACTTGGGAAATATATCAAATATTATGTCTGGTTTGATGTTTGATTGACCAACGATGATTCTCTAAAGTCTGCTGAAGATTCCTTTAGTGGGGATGAAACTGATCAGTACAGACATACTATGAGATAGTAACTTTTTTAAAGCAATAAATTAAAAATACTCTATTATGACAATATCATAAATAGAAATATTTTTGGGCCTCGAACTAGAATAAAACTCTAATCGAATATATATATTTCATAAAATTTTTTCTAAATTTGCCAACTCCTTTAGTGATAGTGTTTATTTGATGGTCTACTTTCATTTGGCATTGGATCTCATAGGGATGATAACAAAATTTGTTGCACAGTGTTATTCAATTCAAATTGTATACATTGTTGTTGGTTTTTCAGGTGTAATCTTAACACGAAACAAATATTGATCAATTTATTTATATAAAATACTCCCTGTCTATAAAATATTTAAATAAAAAATTCATGCTCAATTTTATATTCCAAAAAAAAACAGCAAATATTTCTAAACTTACTTTGGCAATGTTGCATATCCCACAGCAATTTGTATGGCTACAAAAGTGCCAACTATGACATAAGACACCAATACTAAAAATATCTCATTCATGGCTGGTTTCGCCAAAATGCACAATAGGACTAAAGAAAAAAAAAAAACAAAATTACAAATAAATAAACAAATATTTTAGTAAAAGAACGATAAAAAGATAGAAATAAGATTAAATAAACATTATTTTATTATGCTAATGGCAAATACAATAGAAGATTATATTATTTTGCTTATCATAATTTTCATATTTATTTGCCAAAAAATGTAGCAAACAAAAAAATCATGTTGTCCATAGCAAAGAGGATATAAATATTGCACAGTGGGTTCAGGAGCAATGCCACTTTTCTCCCAAAAAGTTGCGAAAGCAATTTTTATATCAAAAATCCTTCAATCAAAAATATTGCTAAAACAAATTTTCTATAGAAAATATTGATTTTCAACTTTTCAATAGAAAATGTTGCTAAAACAAATTTTCTATAGAAAATGTTGCTAAAACAAATTTTCTATAGAAAATGTTGCTAAAACAAATTTTCTATAGAAAATGTTGCTAAAACAAATTTTCTATAGAAAATGTTGCTAAAACAAATTTTCTATAGAAAATGTTGCTAAAACAAATTTTCTATAGAAAATGTTGCTAAAACAAATTTTCTATAGAAAATGTTGCTAAAACAAATTTTCTATAGAAAATGTTGCTAAAACAAATTTTCTATAGAAAATGTTGCTAAAACAAATTTTCTATAGAAAATGTTGCTAAAACAAATTTTCTATAGAAAATGTTGCTAAAACAAATTTTCTATAGAAAATGTTGCTAAAACAAATTTTCTATAGAAAATGTTGCTAAAACAAATTTTCTATAGAAAATGTTGCTAAAACAAATTTTCTATAGAAAATGTTGCTAAAACAAATTTTCTATAGAAAATGTTGCTAAAACAAATTTTCTATAGAAAATGTTGCTAAAACAAATTTTCTATAGAAAATGTTGCTAAAACAAATTTTCTATAGAAAATGTTGCTAAAACAAATTTTCTATAGAAAATGTTGCTAAAACAAATTTTCTATAGAAAATGTTGCTAAAACAAATTTTCTATAGAAAATGTTGCTAAAACAAATTTTCTATAGAAAATGTTGCTAAAACAAATTTTCTATAGAAAATGTTGCTAAAACAAATTTTCTATAGAAAATGTTGCTAAAACAAATTTTCTATAGAAAATGTTGCTAAAACAAATTTTCTATAGAAAATGTTGCTAAAACAAATTTTCTATAGAAAATGTTGCTAAAACAAATTTTCTATAGAAAATGTTGCTAAAACAAATTTTCTATAGAAAATTTTGCTAAAACAAATTTTCTATAGAAAATGTTGCTAAAACAAATTTTCTATAGAAAATGTTGCTAAAACAAATTTTCTATAGAAAATGTTGCTAAAACAAATTTTCTATAGAAAATGTTGCTAAAACAAATTTTCTATAGAAAATGTTGCTAAAAGAAATTTTCTATAGAAAATGTTGCTAAAAGAAATTTTCTATAGAAAATGTTGCTAAAAGAAATTTTCTATAGAAAATGTTGCTAAAAGAAATTTTCTATAGAAAATGTTGCTAAAAGAAATTTTCTATAGAAAATGTTGCTAAAAGAAATTTTCTATAGAAAATGTTGCTAAAAGAAATTTTCTATAGAAAATGTTGCTAAAAGAAATTTTCTATAGAAAATGTTGCTAAAAGAAATTTTCTATAGAAAATGTTGCTAAAAGAAATTTTCTATAGAAAATGTTGCTAAAAGAAATTTTCTATAGAAAATGTTGCTAAAAGAAATTTTCTATAGAAAATGTTGCTAAAAGAAATTTTCTATAGAAAATGTTGCTAAAAGAAATTTTCTATAGAAAATGTTGCTAAAAGAAATTTTCTATAGAAAATGTTGCTAAAACAAATTTTCTATAGAAAATGTTGCTAAAACAAATTTTCTATAGAAAATGTTGCTAAAACAAATTTTCTATAGAAAATGTTGCTAAAACAAATTTTCTATAGAAAATGTTGCTAAAACAAATTTTCTATAGAAAATGTTGCTAAAACAAATTTTCTATAGAAAATGTTGCTAAAACAAATTTTCTATAGAAAATGTTGCTAAAACAAATTTTCTATAGAAAATGTTGCTAAAACAAATTTTCTATAGAAAATGTTGCTAAAACAAATTTTCTATAGAAAATGTTGCTAAAACAAATTTTCTATAGAAAATGTTGCTAAAACAAATTTTCTATAGAAAATGTTGCTAAAACAAATTTTCTATAGAAAATGTTGCTAAAACAAATTTTCTATAGAAAATGTTGCTAAAACAAATTTTCTATAGAAAATGTTGCTAAAACAAATTTTCTATAGAAAATGTTGCTAAAACAAATTTTCTATAGAAAATGTTGCTAAAACAAATTTTCTATAGAAAATGTTGCTAAAACAAATTTTCTATAGAAAATGTTGCTAAAACAAATTTTCTATAGAAAATGTTGCTAAAACAAATTTTCTATAGAAAATGTTGCTAAAACAAATTTTCTATAGAAAATGTTGCTAAAACAAATTTTCTATAGAAAATGTTGCTAAAACAAATTTTCTATAGAAAATGTTGCTAAAACAAATTTTCTATAGAAAATGTTGCTAAAACAAATTTTCTATAGAAAATGTTGCTAAAACAAATTTTCTATAGAAAATGTTGCTAAAACAAATTTTCTATAGAAAATGTTGCTAAAACAAATTTTCTATAGAAAATGTTGCTAAAACAAATTTTCTATAGAAAATGTTGCTAAAACAAATTTTCTATAGAAAATGTTGCTAAAAGAAATTTTCTATAGAAAATGTTGCTAAAAGAAATTTTCTATAGAAAATGTTGCTAAAAGAAATTTTCTATAGAAAATGTTGCTAAAAGAAATTTTCTATAGAAAATGTTGCTAAAAGAAATTTTCTATAGAAAATGTTGCTAAAAGAAATTTTCTATAGAAAATGTTGCTAAAACAAATTTTCTATAGAAAATGTTGCTAAAACAAATTTTCTATAGAAAATGTTGCTAAAACAACTTTTCTATAGAAAATGTTGCTAAAACAAATTTTCTATAGAAAATGTTGCTAAAACAAATTTTCTATAGAAAATGTTGCTAAAACAACTTTTCTATAGAAAATGTTGCTAAAACAACTTTTCTATAGAAAATGTTGCTAAAACAACTTTTCTATAGAAAATGTTGCTAAAACAACTTTTCTATAGAAAATGTTGCTAAAACAAATTTTCTATAGAAAATGTTGCTAAAACAAATTTTCTATAGAAAATGTTGCTAAAACAAATTTTCTATAGAAAATGTTGCTAAAACAAATTTTCTATAGAAAATGTTGCTAAAACAAATTTTCTATAGAAAATGTTGCTAAAACAAATTTTCTATAGAAAATGTTGCTAAAACAAATTTTCTATAGAAAATGTTGCTAAAACAAATTTTCTATAGAAAATGTTGCTAAAACAAATTTTCTATAGAAAATGTTGCTAAAACAAATTTTCTATAGAAAATGTTGCTAAAACAAATTTTCTATAGAAAATGTTGCTAAAACAAATTTTCTATAGAAAATGTTGCTAAAAGAAATTTTCTATAGAAAATGTTGCTAAAAGAAATTTTCTATAGAAAATGTTGCTAAAACAAATTTTCTATAGAAAATGTTGCTAAAAGAAATTTTCTATAGAAAATGTTGCTAAAAGAAATTTTCTATAGAAAATGTTGCTAAAAGAAATTTTCTATAGAAAATGTTGCTAAAACAAATTTTCTATAGAAAATGTTGCTAAAAGAAATTTTCTATAGAAAATGTTGCTAAAAGAAATTTTCTATAGAAAATGTTGCTAAAACAAATTTTCTATAGAAAATGTTGCTAAAACAAATTTTCTATAGAAAATGTTGCTAAAACAAATTTTCTATAGAAAATGTTGCTAAAACAAATTTTCTATAGAAAATGTTGCTAAAACAAATTTTCTATAGAAAATGTTGCTAAAACAAATTTTCTATAGAAAATGTTGCTAAAACAAATTTTCTATAGAAAATGTTGCTAAAACAAATTTTCTATAGAAAATGTTGCTAAAACAAATTTTCTATAGAAAATGTTGCTAAAACAAATTTTCTATAGAAAATGTTGCTAAAACAAATTTTCTATATAAAATGTTGCTAAAACAAATTTTCTCGATAAAATGTTGCTAAAACAAATTTTCTATATAAAATGTTGATAAAACAAATTTTCTATAGAAAATGTTGCTAAAACAAATTTTCTATATAAAATGTTGCTAAAACAAATTTTCTATAGAAAATGTTGATAAAACAAATTTTCTATAGAAAATGTTGCTAAAACAAATTTTCTACAGAAAATGTTGCTAAAACAACTTTTCTATAGAAAATGTTGCTAAAACAACTTTTCTATAGAAAATGTTGCTAAAACAACTTTTCTATAGAAAATGTTGCTAAAACAACTTTTCTATAGAAAATGTTGCTAAAACAACTTTTCTATAGAAAATGTTGCTAAAACAACTTTTCTATAGAAAATGTTGCTAAAACAACTTTTCTATAGAAAATGTTGCTAAAACAACTTTTCTATAGAAAATGTTGCTAAAACAACTTTTCTATAGAAAATGTTGCTAAAACAACTTTTCTATAGAAAATGTTGCTAAAACAACTTTTCTATAGAAAATGTTGCTAAAACAACTTTTCTATAGAAAATGTTGCTAAAACAACTTTTCTATAGAAAATGTTGCTAAAACAACTTTTCTATAGAAAATGTTGCTAAAACAACTTTTCTATAGAAAATGTTGCTAAAACAACTTTTCTATAGAAAATGTTGCTAAAACAACTTTTCTATAGAAAATGTTGCTAAAACAACTTTTCTATAGAAAATGTTGCTAAAACAACTTTTCTATAGAAAATGTTGCTAAAAAAACTTTTCTATAGAAAATGTTGCTAAAACAACTTTTCTATAGAAAATGTTGCTAAAAAAACTTTTCTATAGAAAATGTTGCTAAAACAACTTTTCTATAGAAAATGTTGCTAAAACAACTTTTCTTTAGAAAATGTTGCTAAAACAACTTTTCTATTCTTGCTAAAACAACTTTTCTATAGAAAATGTTGCTAAAAAAACTTTTCTATAGAAAATGTTGCTAAAACAACTTTTCTATAGAAAATGTAGCTAAAACAACTTTTCTATAGAAAATGTTGCTAAAACAACTTTTTTATAGAAAATGTTGCTAAAACAACTTTTCTATAGAAAATGTTGCTAAAACAACTTTTCTATAGAAAATGTTGCTAAAACAACTTTTCTATAGAAAATGTTGCTAAAACAACTTTTCTATAGAAAATGTTGCTAAAACAACTTTTCTATAGAAAATGTTGCTAAAACAACTTTTCTATAGAAAATGTTGCTAAAACAACTTTTCTATAGAAAATGTTGCTAAAACAACTTTTCTATAGAAAATGTTGCTAAAACAACTTTTCTATAGAAAATGTTGCTAAAACAACTTTTCTATAGAAAATGTTGCTAAAACAACTTTTCTATAGAAAATGTTGCTAACACAAATTTTCTATAGAAAATGTTGCTAAAACAACTTTTCTATAGAAAATGTTGCTAAAACAACTTTTCTATAGAAAATGTTGCTAAAACAACTTTTCTATAGAAAATGTTGCTAAAACAACTTTTCTATAGAAAATGTTGCTAAAACAACTTTTCTAAAGAAAATGTTGCGAAAACAACTTTTCTATAGAAAATGTTGCTAAAACAACTTTTCTATAGAAAATGTTGCTAAAACAATTTTTCTAACGAAAATTTTTTAAAAAACCTTTTCTATAGAAAATGTTGCTAATTATACAAAATATTTAGGGTTTGTGATTGAAGAAGAAAACTTTGTATTTGTAAAGATTATTTTTACTGTGGATTTATTCCAGACCATGGTTTCTGTAGCCACCTCTACGTCATCAGTGGAGAAAATTAATATTGTTAAAACAACTTTTTTAAAGAAAATGTTGCTAAAGGTTCTAAAGAAAATATTATTCTTCTAACCCCACTATGCATTCAATTATACTTACATGAATAAACACACACACAAATGGTCATGACAATAAATAAAACCAACATCTTTTCATCAATTTCCTCAATCACAGCTAAAACGAAATCAAATTGATTGACTTGTTTTTCATCTTCAACACCAGCATCTTGAAGATTTGATACAATAAAAGTTTCGCCATCACTACTGCTGCTGTCAACATCAAAAATCTGTGTAGAAAAGTCTGAAATATTTGCTGAATTTTGATTATAATGTATAATGTTTGTGGCATTATGCGTGACATTCGCAATATTGTTTTTGTTGGAAAAGGAAGATGTGCGTGTTATTGATAAGTTATTGGTCTTCGATAGAGTTAAGGAATCAACAGCAATATTATTATCATTGTCGTTGATGTTGTGATGGTGATGATTGTGATTATTTTTCAATATATTGTTCTTAATGAAATTGATTTCTTCATCATTGTTAATATTAGGAGAATTGGCATGTTTCTTTTTACGTTTTTGTTCGTATTGATGATGATGATGATGATGAGCAACATGTTGTTGCTCTTCCTTAGATTGTTTTTCATAGTTTCTATTTGCTAATATCATAGCATCAACATTATTCATATTTATTTTTTCTATATTTAACATATTCTTTATTTTTTGTTGTTTGCCATCATCACCTGTCACTGAAATAATATTAGAGTTTATTTGTGGAGGGTTTGTATTTGAAATTTCCCTTGACATTTCATTGTGTATGTTGTTGATGATGCTACCATCAAAAGAAGAAGTAGTAGTCACAGATGATGTAGTATCAGTAGTCGCTTGTTGCTGCTGCTGTCCTTTTACTAGTTGATGATGTCGTTGTATATATATTTCATTTCTATTTACAATGTTTTCAGAAGTATTTTCATCATCATCTCTACTACTACTACTACTACTACTACTACTGGTACTTATGGTAGGAGAAGGAGTTGTCATAGTAGTATCACTTTTAGATTCAGTAACATACAAATCATCATATTGTTGATATTGTAATGCTTCTGTGTCACTTCTTTGAAATTCTGTTTTCGTTGTACCAGCATTTTTCAGCACAATGTACCTTTTCAATCTACAATAAATAGGAAAAAAAATATGTTTTATTTTTATTTTTATTCTTTATCATTATTCTCTGAATTTCATCTTATGAAAATAAATGACTAGATTGTATTTTGTTTGTGTAAATTTTGTTCAACTGTATTCTATTATTCTATTATGATAAATTATATTCATAATGTAAATAAATGAAAAAAATTAATCATTAATATTTTTTTTTATTTGCAAGAAAAAAAAAACTCTATTTGTTAATAGAAAATTTGTTAATAGAAAAAGAACGAGATATTCCTTTAAAACTGTTTGTTCATTGTAAATAAATCAAAATGTTCCATTTGATTGAATAGCAGACTTCAATAAATAATAAATTTGATTTTTTTACGATGACTCAAGTTGATATAAAAATAGGATATTAAGTATTTAGTTAACTAATAAATGAGAATTCCTAGAATAGTAACTTAAACCATTTTATTTGAAAAAAAACTTAAGACTTGTCGAACACGCAGAGAAGAGATGTGATTGCGGCAACTTTAATTTAAGAGTGTCATATTATGAACGAAAATTTTATTATAACTTTTTTGTAGCAAACATAAAATTTTATCATGTTATGATCCTAAATACCATAATATGATTGCAGCAAAAATTTCATGATTGCTATAAACATATTATACAATTTCTAATCATAATATGATGCTATTAATTTATGGTTCCCACAATCATAACTCTTCTCTGATTGTGAGTGATTGTATTGATACCCTCCTAAAAGTACCAACCAGGCACGTACGCAGGGGGGGTGCCCTGGGGGCCCGGGCCCCCCCCCCAAATGATTTGTCAATATGCAAATTTTAAGACTTTGCACTACAAAATATACGTTTGTTAACAAAAAAGGCTCAGTATTATTTTTTTTATCTCTATTCTAACGAAGGTTTTTTTCTAAAAATTTTAAAATATTGAAAAAATGTTCATTAAAAAAAAATTTTGTGTGGGTTTAAATTCGTAAACTTTTACGGTAGTGAATAAGACACCTTTAAACGGTTATTTCGACAGGCCAAGTAAGTTATGCATCGTGAATACTATTCCATTGCTTTTCTCTCGACTCTAGTTAAAGCCTCTGCCACATTTGACTATATTTGTGATCACCGGAAAAAATTTTGATATTTTAAAATAATTTTTTTTTTTATTTCTTTAGAAATACAAATGGTGAAAACGAAGATTTTATGAAATTTGTCAAAGGGTTTGAAATTTTTGTAATGTTTTAGAACACATGCATTAAAAATTGTGTCGTATACACAAATTTGAAGCTTTTGTAATTCCAAGTTTAATCAAATTTGACAATTTTTAAATCCAAAAAATATACTTTGAATCTGGAACAATATATCAAGAGTACTTCTCTTTTGCCACCAATGTCAGGGCTGGCAAGTAAGACTCTGAATACCACTAAAGTTTTTTTTTTTTAATATCTAAATAAAACTAAAAAAAATTTATTGACAAAAAATATTGTGAATTTAAGAACTTTTCTTTACAAAAATATCTCAGAATCTATTTATTTTCTCATTCAATAAATGGATAAGAGATTTTTAAAGATCATAATAATTGTTTTCATTCTATTTCTGTACGATAATTTAGAATCAAAGAATTTCTCTATACAAAAAACGTGTTATAATCAGTGTATTTTCTTTACAAAAAATCATTCAGAATCGGAAAAATCTATACGAAAAATGTATCAGAATCTTGAAATTTTTCTATACCAATTTGAAATATTTTTCTTAAAATAAATTTTTCTGTACGAAAAATGTGAGAATTCATCTATGCAAAAATGTCTCAGGATCTCAGAAATTTTCTATACAAATCTGAGATTTTTCGTATAGACAAATTCACTATACGAAAAATATCTCAGAATCTAAGAATTTTTCAATGCGAAAAATTTTTCAGAATCTGAGAATTTTTCAATACAAAATATGTCTCAGATAATCTCAAAACTTTCCATACGAAAAGTGTCTCAGAGTCTAAAATTTTTTTTTTACGAAAAGTGTCTCAAAAACTGAGAGCTTTTTCTATACCATAAATGTCTTAGAATCTGAGAGTTTTTCTGTACTAAAAATAACTCAGAATCTAAGAACTTTTTTTCACGAAAAATGTTTCAGAAATGGAGAATTTTTCTATAAGTAAAATGATTCAAAATGAAAACACCTTTTTCTTAAAACCTCAGAGTTTTTCTATACAAAAAATGTCTCAGAATCTAAGAATTTGTCTATACGAAAAATGTTTATGATCGGAGAATTTTTCTAAACGAAAAATTGCTCAGAGTTTTAGAGTTTTCTTGTACAAAAAATGTCTCAAAATTTGAAAATTTTCTAACTAGCCTACGGGGGGCCCCCGTAGGCTAGTTGGTAGCGTGCTAGCCTTTCAACTTGGGGGTCGTGGGTTCGATTCCCACCAGAACCCTTGGTTTTTTTCGCTACAACGAGACGACGGTCATTGTTACCAGTTCTCGGCTTGGTGGAATTTATTAAAAATGAGTTGTAAATAAATAGAAAGAAAAAAAGAATTGTTTTAAATCGGAGGTAAAGTAAAAAATTTTCTATGGTTAAAATGTCTTGGAGTTATAATGTTTTTTGTTCAAAAACTGTAGAACTAAAAATATTTCCTAAAATTTAAGGAGTCTTTCGTTCCAAAAATGTTTCAGTATCTTTGATTTTATTACGATGATATGTATATTAGAATTGGAGAATTTTGATACCAAAAATGCTCTTAGAAGTTTTCTGCATAAATATGGTTTATAATCAAAAAACTATGAAAAAATTTATGAACAATTCAAAAAGGTGTCCCATAGTTTTCAGTTTTTACTCGTAAGGTACTTTTGAGATTTTTTAAAGAAAAGTTGCCTAAATTTTCAAATTCTTAAAAAAAAAAAAAAATTACTCCTTCCCAATAAGCACATTTAAAATTCAAGTGCAAATCAAGTATAAATCAAGTGTAAATCAAGCCCTTATTTCCAGTCTATGCTTGATTTATACTTGAATTACACTTGAATTCAATAGCATTCTCCATCAAAACGGATACTTGAATTCAAGCGCTGTTTTTACTCTTGAAAACCTGGGAAAAGGCTGTAAAAACAGGGCTTGAATTCCAGTGTCCGTTTTGCTGGAGTATGCTATTGAATTCAAGTGTAATTCAAGTATAAATCAAGCAGGGGCTGGAATTTAGGGCTTGATTTACACTTGTTTTATACTTGATTTGCACTTGAATTTTAAAATTGCTTATTGGGTTTTTTATCTTAAATTTATACGGTATTTACACCAACGAAAACAACTTGTTTTTGAATATTTTTTTGGTTTTTGGCAAAAACTATGTAGTTTTCCCATACAATTTAAAAACTGCGTTGCCAACCAAAACTAAACAAAAACTAGAGTTTTGGCTGTGTTCACTACTAGCTAATCATTCTGTGTGAATATTTTTTTCAGTTTTGTTTTGCTTAACTCGAATGTCAAAAATAAAATATTTGTTTTTTGTGAAATTATTATTCCAATCTGTTAAAAAAGTTAATAAATATGCAATTTATTTTTTTATTAATGTGTGGCTATTGTTGTTTTGTGTTTTTTGGTGAGTTTATAAAATAATTTGGTGTAAATGGTTTGGTTTTCAAAAATCAGTTTTGGTCAAAAAGAAGTTAGTTTTTGTTTGGTCTAAACATAGTATTAAAATAAATGTTTTGTTTTCTAAAAATGTAAAAAAATGTAAGTGAAAAAATGTTCAAGCGAAAAAACAAAATTTTGGGCCCCCCCCAAAATAAATTTCTGCGTACGTGCCTGGTACCAACAATTGTAGCAAAAAACTTTATTTGAAAAAAAAAAAAAATAAAAAATTATTATAAAAAAAGTGTTAGAAAATTTTGCTAAAATTTTTTTTTAAGAAGTTAGTTTTGAAAAAAAAAAATAATTTTGATTTTTTTTTTCAGATTTTTGCTAAAAGATTTTTAAGATTTTTTTTTTTCAGATTACAATTGTTACTGCGCTGAACCCGAATATCAAAAAATGTTAAAATCGGTCGAACAGAAAAAATACCGGGTTTAAGAATCTATTTTCTATATATATAAAAATGGATGTGTGTATGTATGTGGGTATGTATGTGGGTATGTATGTATGTTCCTTATGGACTCGAAAACGGCTGGACCGATCTTGATGAAATTTTCAGGGAATATTCAGAATAGCCTGGTCAGATTTTTGATCCTAAGTCTGTGGGCGGAGGGGCGTGGCAAAATCGATTTTTTACATTTCACCACTTTTGACATCTGTATATAAAGGCGCCATGAAATAGCTCCCAATGAAATAAGTCCCAATGAAATAACTCCCAAAGAAATAAATCCCAAATAAAATGAAATATATCCCAAACCAAAAAAATGAAATAAGTCCCAAGAAAAATGAAATAAGTCCCTAACAAAAAATGAAAAAAGTCCCAACGAAATAACTCCCAATGGAAATGAAATAAATCCCAATATTTTTTTTTAATATTAAATTTTTAACTCTTTAAATCACAAAAACACCTTAATTGCATCTCTTTAAAAAACAAATTTCTTAAGTGCCTACAATTCCTTCTCAACTTTTTTCGGATGCAGCTTGCTGACACATTGATTACAATTATTTAAATGTTTGAATGATACCATTATAATATTTCACGCAATGGCTTAATTATCTCAGGTCTAGCTGGCGCCATAAAATATAACCTGAAATCTCAATATAAATGGGTGTATAACAAGTACTCAAATCATTCTGCTAAATTTGTATAACTTACAAGAACTTGTGGAAGAATTACCTTTTTATAATCAAGTTAATTAAAGAAAAATAAAAATCATTTTGGTTAAAACAGTAAACAAGCCACGCATAAAACTTGAAAGCAGATTCCTGGAAGCCTTTTAGAGCTTCCAGGATTCCGTATAATAAATGTGGTAAGAAAACGATAATATGTTTGAAAATATTTGAATGTATAAGGGTGTGAAGAAAGCGCCGCAGGCGAAAAATTTTTACAAGAGATTTTAACAAAAAATTAAAAAAAAATCGCGCGATTTTTTTTTTAATTTTTGGTTAAAATCTGTTGTAAAAATTTTTCGCCTGCGGCGCTTTCTTCACACCCATATGCATTCAAATCTTTTCAAACATATTATCGTATTCCAACAACAAATATTTCAAAATAAAGATAAGGGTGAATAAATGCTGAAAGTCCATTTCGCCTACACATTAAAAAATCCAATGTACCCGCCAAACCAACAGGATCGTAAAACTTTTTATGCCACCGGTTGATGATCTTGAGTTTGTCATGCAATACCTCTTAATTTTCATAAATTCAAATCATTTTTAGAAGAACTCGAAATTTTTCACAATTAGTCGCAGCGTGCACTTCGCGTTGAAGTAAACGTTTTATGTTTTTTTTGGGTTTTGATTGACATTTATGTGCTTCTGAATGAATGGTCTCCTGAAATTATTTACAAGATAATTCAAAAAGCACTGAAAAAGAGTTTGCTCCAGTTCGAGGTCATTTACTTTGCCCGTAATAACTTAGCTTTTTATGAAAATAACTAATATTTATTAGTTTTAATTATTTTTTAATTAAAGAAACTTGAAAATTCAATAAGTTAAATTTTTATGTTCATAATTTACTCTCAAACTGTTGGGAGTTATTTCATCAAAATAATTTGGGAGTTATTGCATAATGAAATAACTCCCAAACTTAAAAATGAAATAACTTCCAAAAAAATGAAATAATCCCCGCAGATTTGGGAGTTATTGCATTATGAAATAACTCCCAAATCGTATGGAAATTTTTGGGACTTATTGCATTATTTTTCTTGGGACTTATTTCATTGGGAGTTATTTCATGGCGCCGTATATAAACAATTAATAACCCGATTTTGATGAAATTTAAACCAAATATAGTACTAATCGAAGACTAACTACGTACCAAATTAGAGCGTTATCTTACAAAGGGGAGTAAAATACCATGGCCCTTTGTATTGAGTTGAAAATATTTCTACATGCTTTGCAATAATAAAAGAAAACGGATGATAGGATTTTAATTTAATTTTTAGCATTGACAGTCAGAGATGCCAACTATTTGAGAGCAAAACGCGCACAAAAATTTTATAAACGGGTAAAAACGCGTAAATTTGCTTGAAAAAAAGGGTAAAAAGCACTGTTTTTTAAATAGATAAAAAAAATATTTTTTTTTTCAAACAAAATTTTTGATGAGTTTGTTGGTTGAACTTTTAAGCAACCGATATAAATCGTTGTACAATCTTACATGGTCTACATTTTCTGCTTCAAAAGCCGAATTTATTCTTTGAACTTCACCCAGAACAGAATTCAAATATTAAACCAAAATACTAAAAAAAACCTACAAAGAATGGCATTTTTTAGAGGTTGTTTAGTTCTTCAAGTGAAAACATTTTCCCTTAGTCCGATTTTGCCCTTATTTCCGAACTTAATACGACCAATGGTTATTGACCATAATAATAAATTCGTTCCATATTTCAGGCGTCTAGCTCTTAGTTTGAACTGCATATTGCTTTCCACAGATAGACAGACGGACATTCAAAAAATGTCTTTGAATCGATTAAAAATCATTAAAATATATACCCTGTGAAGTCTCCGACCAATATTTCGATGCGTTACACTCAAAATAATATACTAAGTATACCGCCATACTTTATTTGGGGGCTATAAAAATTAATTTTAAAAAGCACTAAAAGCACCAACTGAAAATTTAAAAAGCACCAAGTTAGTGCGTTTTTCTAATTTGGCACTAGGTCAAAAATTTTCGCGTTTTGACACATCAAAAAGCACTAGATCTAGCGCGAAAAGCACTAAGTTGGCATCCCTGTTGACAGTACCAACGGATTGCGGAACTATAGGCCATGTTACACTACGATAGCAATTACGCAAAAACATTTGAACCGATTCTCTTGGCGTTTTTAATCAAGATAGTGCTAATTAATTGCATATGTAGGCCATATAATGTAAAAAGGCGCGAAAACACAATAAATTTCATTTATAGGGGACATCCTCTAAGCATTTGTCAAACAAACAAAAAAAATATATTCCTGCCACTTCCGCAATCAAGCAAAAACGACTAAGCCGATTCTAATGAAATTTCCTGCACAGATAGTGCTAAAAGAGGGTGAAACTACAGGATATATAAGAACTCCATTCGACAAAGAGGAGTAAGTTTATGCTATACTCAACGTTATTTTATCTTTTACAACTGATAGTACTAACCGATCTATAACTATAGTTCATGTTAGAGCGCCAATCGGCATATGGGTAAAAAAATGTCACTCCCCTTTTTTATTTAATAAAAGTTATTTCTTTCTCTTCCGCAATCACACAAAAACGGCTAAACCGATTTCATTGAAATTTGCAGTATAGACATTACTTACCGAGGACGCAACTTGGAAGTTTAGCTATATTAAAGGCCACGATTCGGTAAGAATGCGTAAAATAACACTATATTTAACGTTGCGTCTGTCTGTTTTTCAATAGATTTCTCTATAGATAGTGCTAACCGAAGGTGGAACTAAAGGCTACTTATGGACACGGTCCCGTGCTTTAGTCTTGTCCGACACTGTATATTAAGATCGAGATGCAATAAAAAAAATCGATGTTTTCTTAGGGCCAGCAACGCGGACCTGGTCAGCTAGTATTAAAAAAAAATAAATCTCAAAATTTCTTTACCTTGAATTTTTAATTTTAAAAATCGGTCTAATGGAAAAAATTGCGGTTTTCCTACGTTTAAGAGAATTAAAAAATAAATCAATAAATGTCGTTCCCTTGAACCTTTTATAGAGCTTAAAGTAATATTTCATTTTCCTCGAAATGTTTATATCATAATTATTTATATATTTATTGTACTTCAGTTGAAAACTTCAACATGTATCCTTAAATATTATAAAACATCTTGTTCATCCAATTTGTCTAACATCAAAAACTTTGTGAAAATTTATATCAAAAATAAAATTTCAATGTCAATTTTCTTTAATAACCCTGACATTGTTTTTTAAAACACAAACTAAATAATTGCTTAAGAATTATCCATGGATTTCTACCATTTATGGGAAATCTTCGAAAACAAATAAATTACTCATTTGATACATAAATGTTTTTTTAGTAAAATTGTGTTTGCATGCATACTTATTATGTTTATATATTTCTCAAGAGTGCATTACATAAAATTTCATTTAATATTGAACTTGAAAAATACAGTTGTTTTGAAAAAGGGGGAAATGAGAAATGTAAACAGTAAATAAATTAAGGTAAGAGTGCACTAGTTTTCAGATATTTTGAACAACGATGTTTTGAATTAATTTTCTGTGTAAAATCTCGCGCTGAATCCGTACATGAAGTCCTAAGTTTCAAAAAAAAAAAAACAGTTTTTGAGATATTGCTAACTTTAGAAATTTTCAACTTTTTAAAAATATTTAATGCCTTATCAATTTTTCATACACCATTTTCAATCTTATTATAGTCCTAGAAGCTATCAATCGATATATCAACAATTTTACCGAAATTTGGAGAAAAAAAAGTAAATTCTATAATTTATTTCAGAAAGAAAAAAATTAAGAAAATAATTTTTTCTCTCATTGTGGTTAAAGTCAGATCTATTTCAAAGAAAATAAGATGGTTTTAAGAAAAATCTATTGAAAAATGCAAGAGTTGCGTGCATTTGAGTAAAAATACAGAAATTCACTTTTATACAAATACAGTGTTTTTATATCCTCCACTCTAGTGATAAAGGGTATATATAAGTAATACTACTACTTATTTCTTCCCAGCAAAAAAAGAGCTTACCATTCACTACAAAATTCACCACAACTTATGAACCAGATGTACTTCTTCTTCAACTGAAACATTGATGAACTTAATATGGGAGTGACACACAAAGTATGTTCTTTTTATCGCCACTTTTCAGTGGCGAAAGATTGACACTTAAGTCTAACATATATCACTAGTGTTTTTATTACAACTTCTGAAGTAGTGATCCGGATGTTAATATAACTTGAGCTTTTGAAAGCACTTTTTTCTTGGCATTTTGGGTGTGATTATGTCGTTTTTATTGGTGATTTAGAACTTCTAAATTAGAAGTTCTTTTCACTTATTTTTGTAAGATTGAAAGAGTATTTTTTTTGTAATATTTACACTAAAGACACTGTTCGGCAGCAAAAACCTTCCAGTGAAATTTCTAAATGGTCCTTATAGATTTTGGTCTTCTGCTTCCAAATCTACCGTCCAAATTTTTCTACCACGTACCGTTTTTGAGATATTCGCTGTTAAAAAGTAAAAAAGCACTTTTAGGGGTCCACTGTTACGTATTCTTAAGTTGCTTCCACGAAATCGGACTTGATTTCGTATAAAATGGACCTCCTGATTCCAAAACTGCAATCCACAATTTTCAAGCATGTTCTGTTTTTGAGATATTCGCGTTTGAAAATTTAAGTGTGATTTATAAAGAATATAAGTGCGTAACAGTAGAGTTTGAGTTTTTCAAACGCCAATATTTCAAAAACAGTACGCGATAGCAAAATTTAGATGCCAGATTTGGAATAAAGATGCCTTATTTTTACTAAATCGAATTCTATTGTGTTTGAGCAACTTAAGAAGAACTCTTTACAGAGGAGACCCAAATATTTCAATAGAAAAATTAATTTCATTGATAATCTAACGTATATACTTAAAATTAAAAAAGGAGTAATTATAGAGATCACAAAACTATAAAAATTCACGGCGAATACCTCAATTTTCTAAAAAGCTTAAACAATCTTTAATAATGTGATGCAGCAACATCCGCTTTAGTTCGTAAATGTATTTATTTAATTTAGGACGCCCTTTTTTTGATAAAAGATATGAAATTTGAAAAATTTATCAATAATCGATTTTCGTCTTTTCGATTTTTTAAGCTCTAAATAAAGAGAAATGAAATGCCATTACCAAATTTTGTCACCATTTTTGCAAAACCTAAATCTATTTTAAGCTGGACGTAGAAAAAATTGCAGACTTCGTGTATCACCCTCATTCTAATTGTTTCAGTTGAAAAAGAAGTTCATATGTTGTGGTGATTTGATTTGATTCCTAAGAACATATGAAAAGGGTAAGCAAAGAACTGGTGAAAGATGTTTTTATTGTTATTTTGTAGCATTTTTGGAAGTGATTTTAAAAGTACTTCCTACGGAATATGAAGTTCGGCACCTATCGCTACTTTGTATGTAGTGAAACCACTAATTCTTTTTGAACCACTTCGTTTATTTTTTGGTGGGTTATTATGTATATTATTCCGTTTGTAACACATCGAAATATTGATCTAAAACCCCATAAAGTACACAGAAAATAAAATCGTTTAAATTAACAAACATCAATTGTAAATCAACCAAACATGATATCAACCAAACATTTAGTAAAAACGGCCGCCAGTTAGTCCATAATACAAAATTTCGATTTTGTTTTCAACAAACTTAGTCAAGTAATTTTATTTCAAAATTATTTTATCATGTCAACAAATAGTTTTTGTGTTTATTGAATTTCTTTGTTGAAAAAAATAAGATTTTTTAGGATTGTCAGATCAACAAATTTTGTTTGTGTTTGTTGAATTTCTTTGTCGACTTTAAGTCGATCTAGCGATGTACGTCCGTCCGTCTGTCTGTCCGTCCGTCCGTAGAAAACACGCTAACTGTTGAAAGACTTTACAGAGGCTACTGAAGTTTGGCATTTATGTTGGTCATTTACCTGGTCAGGATGGTATTGCAATCCAGCCAAATCGGTCCAGTGCACTGTGGCCGAAATCACTGATCTAGCGGCGTTTTAGTCAAAATTAAAAAATTAAAACTGATAAATGTTTTGCACTGTATCGATTACCTATACTTTACAGAAAAAATTAACGTTTTCGCTTTTGTTTTTCTCTTAATATTCGCACAGCTGTAAGCTATCAAATATACATTTTCTGCAGCAAGTGTATTAAAGGAATTTGGGGCCTAATTACTCAGTGAGTTTTTCTTGATACTTTTAAGTCAATTGTTTACACATTTTGAGCCAAAAAGTTTTAATTGAAAGTAAAAGGAATGTTTTAACTAAAAAATAAATGTTTGTGGCCTGTGTGTATCTAGTTTATTATTAGCTCATTATAGGTGTTTACATTTGTGATATTAACTATTGTTTCATGGACTGCAACTTTTGAAATTCGATCGTATTCGGTCCAATTCCTGTTTTGTTTATTATTTTGGGTTATTTTTGCTGTGAAGTTTCAGTATGGCGTGCTAGTTCGCGCAAGTTGCTCGGTTTTTTAGGGTCCATCTGCTGTCCAAATAAACAGTATAAACACGATACAGACCACAATTTTCAATCGATTTGGCTGAAATTTGAAATTTAATTTTCTTTTATCGCAAGAACAAAACCTATTAAATTTTGACAAAATCATTCCATGTTAACCTATAGCCCCCATGTAAATGTCCCCTTCAAGTTTTACTTAAATACCCCTAACAATAGTATTTAAGATATCCTCTTGAAATTCGACCAATAAATGTTTTTTATATTCATAAACAATCGCTCTAAATTTTAATGGAATCGGACCATTTTAATTTCTAGGCCTCATACAAACCACCCTCCCAATATTCACATAAATTTCCCAAAATACATAAAATAAATAAATATTGTTTAAAAATTAATTCTTTTTAAATTTTATAATCGCAAATAAGCATTAGTCTTTATTATTTTACATTTCCGAATTAAGCGCCGCTAGATTGGCCATTTCGGCCACTGTGCAGTGGTTCAAAAGTTATGAGCAAAATAGTAAATTTTGGCAAGGGTTTTTCGCGACTATACGAGATAAAAAAACGATAACTTTCGAACGATAAATAATGAGACTGCTGAAACTTGGCATGTATCTTTACCGTTTCTCAGGTCTGTTTAGTATTGAAGAATTATAAGCAAAACCCTGAATTTCAGGTTGGTTTCATCTTAAATGCCACTTGTTAATAAACAAGTTTTAAAAGCATTGGTGAAAATTTAACAATGCTTTTCAAACTTGTTTAGTTGGAAAGCAATGCTTTTTAAACTTGTTAAGTTTAAAAGCAGGAAACTTAAAAATTACACTCGAATTTCACAATAAAAAAAAAAATTATTTTTTTTTTACAAAAACGACACTATTTTGTGTACATACGTAGGTGCATTCAGTCACACTTAAAAAATTATGTCATTAACTGTTTGTAGTTTATTTTAAAAATTTTACGTTTAGTCGTTTTTAAAAGAAAAAACATTTGTTTGATGTTCAGTTTTTATTAATGACTACTTCTGTTCATTGTTTCAAATATAACACACTAAAAAATAAAGACTTTCATTTACATTTAGTTTTTAAAGTCATTTATTTTTGTTCTGTAAGTAAAAACTACTGATTATTCTTTAAATTTTTAATGATTTGTGTAAGTAATTTTTTTTTTATTGTTGGTATTTTTTAATGAGATATCATTAGTTTTTACCAACACAAGTAGGTTATTTTTTTGTAGAAAAAAAGTTCAAAAAATTATTTATAGAAATATAAAAACATGTTTGTATCAAGTGACTTTGGCACGATGGGTAGAGTGTCAGTATGTGGTTGATTGCGGGATCGATTCCCCAAAATTTTATTAAAAATTTTTAAAAAAATATTTCAATAGAAAATTGTAAAAAAATAACCTACGAAATCATTAATTTTTAATGTTTTCGTAGGTTATTTTTTTAGAATTTGTTGGTAAAAATAACAGAACTATCATTAATTTTTAATGTTTTCGTAGGTTTTTTTTTTTTTGATTTTGTTGGTAAAAAAGAATGAAAAAAAACGTAATTTTTTAATGTTATTTATTTTAGAAAATTTTGTCAACAGTAAAAAATAAATGTTGATGTTTGTTAAAACAAAAGAATAATTACTGGGATGGTTTTCAATTGTTTATTCACTGGTTTTAAGTGTGTTTTTTATTTGTTTTTGCCTACAAAATATTTTGAGTGCAGAAATATTATTGCAGTAAAAAAACATTACACTCGAAAAAAATTTTACACTTAAAAAAAAAATTGTAATTTTTCTTTTAAATGACAATAAAAGAGTTTTTTACTCAAAATAAAATATTTCTAATCAAAATTGTTAATTTGTTTCACGTTAAAAATATACTATCCTTTAAAAAAGGCATTGCGGAAGGTATTTATAGATTCGGTAAAGTCGAATTTAACCTTTCTACTTGTTTCTTTCTAAAATTTTCAATTGAATTTACTTTTTTTATGTAGGGTTGATAGAACAATAAAATACCTTTAATTTAAAGCCAAAAACAATACAATCCGTCAATTTGTGTTGGAGATATTTTTATTAAAGTAAAACCACTTTTTTAAAAAGATAAAAATTTAAAAAGTTGGCAATATCTCGAAAACTGCTATACTTCAAAATTTTTGGTGTGGATTTTCGGATTAAGCGTAAGATTTTACATGGAAAAATAATAACTATATTTGGATTTTATCGCGAGTAGATCGAAGAAATATAACAAAAACATAGTGTTTATAAAAAACCGACATTTTGGAAAACTGGCGTCTCGGTTAACCGAAATTCAGCTCTTTTGGCTAACCGGGTTTCTCGGTTAAACCGGAAAAAAACCCGGTTAACCGGTTTTTTTCCTTAACTACTTTAAAATTGCTAATTTATATTAAATAAAAAAGCGAATGTAACTTAAGTTAACATATTTGTTTCTTTCAGCAAGGTTAACAACTGTTACTTTTTAAAAATAGCGGTATTTAAATTCGGTACTTTATTTCCCCATATTCAGCGGAGCTTTATAAATTGTAATACCGTATTTTATATCATGCCCGGTTACAAGGGGGGGAAGGGGAAATTCACCCCTCCCCCAGACCAAATTTCGAAATGAAAAAAAAAGAGGAAGAAAAGAAAAAGAAGAAAGAAGGAAATTTTCTAAAAAAATTTCGGAAGGAAAAAATCTAGAAGTCCAAAAATTTTTCATAGAAAAAATCTGAAAATTGTAATAGGGAAAATTTTTAAATTTGTTAAGGAAAAAGTGAATTAATCTGAAAATTTTCTGCGAAAAATATCTGTCAATCTTATTAAGAATTTTGGCATAAACAAATTACTTAGAATATGCTTTTTTTGTATAGAAAAATGTTACAGAATCTTAATTTGGTTTATTTAAAAAATGTTTGTCTTCTAAGTAGCAATAGGAAAAATATCTTAAAATCTTAAAAATATTGATAGTCTAACGTACATATCGTGAACCTATATTCAAAATATGCCAACTCAAATTTGACCGAAATGAGTTTCCGATGGCAAATAGCCCCCCTATGTAATACCTATCTGTCATAAAAATTTTAGAGCAGAAAAATAATTTGTTGTCGTTTTACATCCATTTTTGTTATTCTGCTAACTCAAAGTACATATTTTTTTGGTGAAAATAAATGCCAACTCCCATCGTAAATTTACAAAAATTTTTTAAAATTTTTTTTTAAAAAAATTAGATCACATATCTTATTGCATTTGCCATGCTGAACACGAATCTTGTAAAGATTTTGATATCTAATGACTGGTTCTCGAGATATTGCCATTTTGAAAATATCGGTAAATAGTGTTTGCAAAAAAAAATGCTTATATTTTTGTAACTTTCAAACTATTTATTAGATTGAAACATTATGCGTGAGGCAAATAAAGTCAATGATATAAGCTCTCAAAATAGCAAGTTTGGAGTGACCCTATTACAATAAAGCGTGAGTTACAGAGCGCCAAAGTTGACCACCCTGAGATTAAAAGGCTTTCGGAGCTAGTAACTTTTAAAAATATGCAAAGATTTTTAATTTTTTTTTTCAGTTTTTGCAATTACCGTACTAAGGATAACAAAAACCCAAAAAAAAAAATTATAAAAATTAAAAAAAAAAAGTATTTTTATTTTCCGACAAAATATGCCAACTCTAAAAAAATATTTGTTTTTTGTCATAGTAATAAATGCCAACTCTGAAAAATACGCAAACAAGTGCAAAATATAAAATTTTTGTCATATGTAAAAATTATTTCGAATATTTAAACCATCTTATGGAAGGTACATTGTTTATTTTTACAATAATATGCAAAATAACTAGTTTTTCAACTCTCCTGAACAGTAAGCTTTTTCGAGTTGGCATTTATTGAATATAGTTCGACGATATGTAAAAATATTTTAAATTTTTTTTTCTAAAGAAAAAATTCTCAGAATCTGAGACTTTTTTATGTGAAAAAGGTATCAAAACTTATTTATAGGAAAAAGATCGCACAATAAAATTTCTATGGGAAAAAAGGCGTCAGAATTTCTGAATTAGAGACTTCTTTTAAGGAAAAAGGTCTCAGAATCTGAGTCTTTTTTAAAAAGAAAAAGGTCTCAAAGTCTGAGAATTTTTATTGTTGAGAAATAGTCTAGGAAGTTAAAACTTACTGAATTGTTAGAAGGTCGCAGAATCTGAGACTTTTTCTACGGGAAAAAGGTTTTAGAATCTAAGACTCTTTTTATAGGAATAAGGTTTTGGAAGCTCAGAAAAATGTCTCAGAATCTCAGACTTTTACTATAGGAAACAGGCCTCAGAATCTATGACCTTTCTATAGGAAAAAGGTCTTAAAGTCTGAGACGTTTTCTATAGTAAAAACATTTCCGAATCTGGGACTTTTCCTTTAGGAAAGGGTCACAGAATCTCGAACTTTTTTCAATAGGAAAAGTGTATTAGAATAGGAAAAGATTTCAGAATCAGGAAAAGGTCTCAGAATCTGTCACTTCTTTTTTAGAGAAAAAGTGCCAGAATTTTAAACTTTTTCTATATAAGAAAAAGCTCTCAGAATCTGAGACTTTTTCTTTAGGAGCAAGTTCTGAGAATCTGAGCCTTTTTCTTAAGGAATAAGATCGCAGAATTTGAAAGCTTTTCTTTAAGAAAATGGTTTTAGAATCTGAGACTTTTTCTATTGGAAAAAGGTCGAAGAATCTAAAACTTTTTCTATAAAAAAAAGTTATCAGAATCTAAATTTTTTTTAATACGAAACAAATCTAATAATCGGAGACCTCTCTTTAGGAAAAATGTCTCAATAATGCTTTAAAATATGAGACTTTTTCTATAGTAAAAGACAAGACAAGTTTTGATTTTAGCGGTCCATATTACACCCATCATAAAAAATAATCGCGGTTAGTGCATTTTCGTTGTTAACTAGTATATTTCATTAATTTTTTTTTTCAGTGTTTTCAAAATAAATAGTTTGAAATAAGTTAATGGAATTTGATTTTAAATTAAAAATAAAAAGCTTAAAGACTGGTTCCATTTAAAATAGCATAGGCAATCAGCTGATGGTGGTTAAATTTATCCAAAAATTAACATATCCATTCTTCTGATTTTTATTGAATTTCGGTTTTTTTATTTAGTCGAAATTATGAATGGTTCGCGTTTTATCGCTGTTCAAAGTTGGTATTTTGCCACAATTTTATGAGAAATACATAATGTTTAAATGATCGTATCTTTGGAACGCTTCATCCGATTATCTCGAAATAAAGCGCAAAATAATGGTTATGTCCTGTACTTAAAATAGAATTTTGAAAAAGGATAGGATGCTTAGCAAAAAGGATATTGAAATTAAAAAAATGTCCTTAATTTGCAAATATCTCAAAATGCGTATCTTTAATTTTCCTTTATTTTTTTGCACATATAGCCCAAAATGTGCTTAACAACATATGCAAATCCCAAATTGGGGTGATAAGCGGTTTAATTGTAAACGCGGTTTTATGAAACGCCTTATTGATTTTTGTTAATAACTCTCGTTTACAAATGAAAAACAATTTCTGCGCACTAACCGCGAATAATTTTTTTATATGTATTTTTGATCGCTAAACTCGAAAATTTCATTAAAACATCATTTCGCGAATACATTTTTGTTAAATGAATTTTTTAGCGTTTTTGGAGGTATTTTAACTCTTTTGCTTATATATTAAGTTCTGTTTATCCTATCTTCTCGCAATAAAAACCAAAATAAAGATAATCAAATTTCCAACAAATCCTACATTCATAATTTTTTCATCAGTTCATAGCTTTACGCGCAAATAAATTTTTTAGCGTTATTTGGAGGTATTTTGACTTTTTTTCTTATATCTTGAGTTACGTTCATCTGATCTTTTCGCAATCAGAACTTAATTAAAGACAATCAAATTTCCAACAAATCCTTCATTCATTATTTTTATATCAGTTCATAACTTTACGCGCAATAGGCAAACAAGGAAAAACTATTTTTTTATTAACAAAGCTCATTTTTTAAAAATTTTAAAAACAGAAATCGTAAAAAATTACCATTTTTTAATGTATTTTATCATGTATCTTCATATAATTTGTGATAACTTCGGAGTAAACCTTTAGATTTTCATCAAATGAACTTTATTATATTTCTAAATGTTCAGGCTTTGCAGATAAATAAAAAAACGTTATTAATTGCAAAGATTTCTATTTCTTAAACTTTTTTTTAAATGATTTGTTAATCAAAAAACTTATTTTATTCATATGTTTGCCTATTGAACGGAAAGCTTTTAACTGATGGAAAAATGATGAATGTAGGATTTGTTGGAAATTTTATTGTCTTTAATTTGGTTCTTATTTCGGAAGGATAAGATAAACGGAACACAAGATATAAGAAAAATAGTCAAAATACCTCCAAATAACGCAAAGAAAATCTTTTCCGCGTAAAGCTATGAACTGATGAAACAATGATGAATGTAGAATTTGTTGGAAATTTGATTATCTTTAGTTTAGTTTTTATTGCGAAAAGATCAGATAAACAGAACTTAAGATATAAGCAAAATAGTAAAAATACCTCCAAAAAACGCTAAAAAATTAATTAAACAAAAATGTATTCGCGAAATGTCGTTTTAATGAAATTTTTGAGTTTAGCGTTCCAAAATACATACAAAAAAATTATTCGCGGTTAGTGCGCAGAAATTGTTTTTCATTTGTAAACAAGAATTATTAACAAAAATCAATAAGTCGTTTCATATAACCACGTTTATAAATAAACCGCTTATCACCCCAACTTGGGGTTTGCATATGTTGTTAAGTACATTTTGGGCTATATGTGCAAAAAAATATAGGAAAATTAAAGATACGCATTTTGAGATATTTGCAAATTAAGGACATTTTTTTAAATTCAATATCCTTTTTGCAAAGCATCCTATCCTTTTTCAAAATTTTGTTTTAAGTACAGGACATAACCATTATTTTGCGCTTTATTTCGTGGCAATCGGATGATGCGTTCCAAAGATATGATCATTTAAACATAGTGTATTTATCATACAATTGTTGCAAAATACCAACTTTGAACAGCGATAAAACGCGAACCATTTACAATTTTTACTAAATAACAAAAACCGAAATTCAACAAAAATCAGACGAACATATATACCAATTTTAAAATAGGTAAGGCCGAAAAAGTGCTTTTTTTGTAGTCAAAAATTTTGGAATTCTTCTAAAAGAAAAAAAATTTGAGCTGACGCACATTACATACATGGCACCTATAAATTGTGCTGGTCAAGGGGGAAAGTATTTTTTTACCTGAAATTTCACATTTTTTTAACATATGTAAATACTTTTTTTGAAGATGGGATTTTTATTGTTCGGAAAGTTGAACAGCGAATCGAAATGGTTTAATCGATTTTTATATATTTTTTTTGATACTTTACCATAACCGAGATAGAAAAAACCAATTAAATTTGTTTTGAATTACAACGTGAAATAAATTAATCCGATGTTTTTAAAACATAAGATCCGATGTGTGTAAATTTGTATACAAAAACAAACATGTTAGCGTTAAAAAAGTTTGTTTGCACTGTTTTTGTTCTGTGCAGGCTTTAACTTTAAAACGATATGTTTCAACTTGTAAAGCATACTTTACCTAAATATTTTTAAAGCATACCTTAGGGGAAATAGTAACAAGTGATTTTGTTTTGAACTAAAACATAAAAACAAATAATCCAATGTTTTAAAACAATAAACTCTGTGGTCTGTTGTACTCTAACCAAATAGAAATTACCTAAAAAACAGAAAATTACAGCGTAATCTGAAAAAATGTTGTTTCAAATTAATTAAAAAAATTTTGCTATAATGCCAAAGTTTTAAAACTATTTGTGTAGCCGTCAATAAGCAAATATTTAAATATTTAACACTTTACGAAAAACCATTAACACCACACAAAATTCAAACTAAAAAGTTTTTTGTATGCTGAAGCATTTCCCTTCCTCCCTCCCTTCTCCCAACAAAAAATCTGTATTTAAGAATCTTTTTCTCTACTAACTATGAATTTTAATATCAAAAAAATAAAAACTTACCTAGAACGATGTTTTAATAAATGTCTATTTAAATATTTCCGCTTACGACGTTTAAATAACTGTGAAGTAATTTCATCCTTTGAATCAGAATCAGAATTTAAATCATATTGATGATGATTTTGATGATGTTGATTTTTTGAATTTACAACTTTGGCACTTGTTAAAAATTCTGGTAAAAGATCATCATCATTATGCATTGTTAATGATTGTGACGGTGGTGATGGTGGTGATGATGGCGGGAAGGGCGTTATCGAGAATACCATTGTTTGTGAAGTGCTTTCAACAATTTCATTTGAGGAATAGGAAACAATATTGTGGGTATTATTTTCAAGTCTATTCACAAAAGAATTACTCCCATTTACTGTTGTTATAGATTTTGATGGTAATTGATATAGCGTTTCCTTGCTACGACGACTACCACCGCTACGTAACAGAGCGGATGTAACAAATTGTTCGTCTTTAATTTGATGATGACCAGGTAATAGTATGTTTGTGGCTGTAAACTGGGTTTTGGTATTACCGGTGTGGTTGTTGTTGTTATTATCGTTGTTGGTAACATTCATATCATTTGGAAAACTTGTCGAAAAGTTACGTTTCACTTGCATGGTAGTGAAAACAACATGAGCACTTGATAGAGCCAAAATAAGTGCTAATAATAGTACTAAAATATGTGTGGTGTTACTTTGATTCATGCGCAGAAAATAACGTTGATATAACATTTCAACCTGTAAATAAATTGGAAGTTGTTGTTAAAAATGAATGGATAAATTACATGTGAAAGTCATATATATTTTTAAGAACTTTATATTTTAGTCAATTTGGATCTAGTTTAGATAATATGGTTGCAAAATATTTAAAAGAATGTTTTGTTGATCTAAATTAGTAAAAACAAGTAGAAAATTTAAATTCGGCTTGGCCGAATCTATGAATACCCTCCAAAATGCCCTTTTTAAGTGATAGTACATTTTTTAACGTGAAAAAAATTAAATTTTTGATAAGAAATAACTTATGTTGTGTAAAACAACTTTTTTTTTAGTAATTAAAAAAAAAAAAGTAAACTAAATTTTTTTTTGAGTGTAAAAATTTTTTTTGAGTGTAATTTTTTTTTTGTGTGAAAATATTTTTGAGTGACAAAAATACGCTGTAAAATATTTTTGTGACCTCCCAATGTTTTTAAAACATCTTTAACGGGGTTTCAATACGTGAATTTAAGGTGAAACAAATCTGAAATTCTCGGTTTTGCTAATAAATTTTGAACCACTTTACCGCTTTGGCTGAAATTTAACAAGAACCAGGCTAGGGGAACGACAAATATATATTCCAAGCTTCAGCATCCCCAGAATGCCTTTCATAAGTTAGAGTGTCCTTTATCTCATAAATTCACGAAAAACCCTTGCCGAAATTCAATCTTTTGTCCATAACTTTTGAACTACTGCACCGATTTTGCTGGAATGCAATACCAATCTGACCAGGTAAATGCCCAACATATATGCCAAACTTCAGGAGCCTCCGTAAAGTCTTTCAAAAGTTAGCATGCTTTCAACAGACAGACAGACATACGGGCAGACGGACGGACGGACATAGCTAGATCGTCTTAGAATATAAAAAGGTTTTGTGATCTGAGAATATTTCTATAGACAAAATGTTTCAAAATCTATGCATTTTTTTACAGAAAAAGTGTCGCACAATTTAAACATTTTTATATAGAAAAGTTGTTTAAGAATATGAGAATTCTCATTTGGAAAAAATGTCTCAGAATCTGAGAATTTTTCAATTGAAAAAAGGTTCTTGAATCTGAGAATTGTTCTAAAGAAAAAACGTCTCAGAATCTGCAAATTTTTCAATAGAAAAAATGTGTTTGAATTTGAGAATTTTTCTTTAATAAAAATGTCTCAGAATTTGGAATTTTTCTATAGAAAAATGTATCAGAATCTTTTTATTATTTTATAAAAAAAAAAACGAATCAGAATTGTTTTATAGAAAAAATCTAAATTTTTTTTATAGATAAAATATCTCAGAATATGAAAATTTTTCTTTATAAAAGTATTTTATAATCAAATAATTTTTCTAGACAAAGTGACTTTGAGTTTCTATAAAAAAAATGTTTCAGAATCTTTGTTTTTCTATCTAAAAAATGTCGCAGAGTCTGATAATTTTTTTAAAAAAAATGTGTCCGAGTCCGATAATTTTTCTATAGAACAAATGTCTAAGAATTAATCTATCGAAAAAGTGCTTCAGAATTATAATTTTTTCTATGGAAAAAATATGTCAGAATATGAAAATTTTTTTATACAAAAAATGTTTCAGAATCTGATAATTGTTCTTAAGAAAAATGGGTCAGAATCTAAGATTTTTTTTTAATTGAAAAAAAAAAAAAAAAAAATCTCAGAATATGATAATTTTTCTATAGAAAAAGTTTCTCTAATTCTAAGAATTTTTAAAAATTTCTATATTTTGAGTAGGTTTATTCTAGCTCGAGGTCATTATTTCCTTTTCTAATTAAAACTATGATATTATCATAGAAAAATTTTTAAGAAAAATATTTTTCTGTTTTAAATTTATTTATGTTGGTAATTTTTGCAAGACTTAATCGACACGTGTTTTGGAATTTGTCAGATTCCATTGTCAAGATTATTTAGCAAAAATAATCATGAAAAGTAGCAAAGGGATTTTAATGACAAATCGTAAATGATCAAACTAAAATATTAATACATATTCGACTCTACTCTCATTGGGAATTAGAAGACGAAAATTGTACTATCGTAGTAAGTTTACGATCGTCAACTAACCAACAAACAAATGTTAAAAATAGCCCCACATATGATAACCCTTAAGGCCGTTTGTTACGATTAGACTTAGTAAAATGAACTGTCAAACAATCGTATAGAACAGCGGTGACCAACCTTTTTGGCTCGCGTACCACTAATTTTAAATTTTATCTGCCGCGTACCCCTTAACGAGTTTTTTGTTTTTTCATTAAACACTTCTCATATAAATATCGTAAGAATAAATAAATATCATATAAATATCGTAAGAAACCAACATAAATAAATTTAAAACAAAAAAAATAATTTTCTTGAAAATTATACTATGAGAATATCATGGTTTTAATTAGTAAAGAAAATAATGACCTCGAGCCAGAATAAACATCCTCACAAAATATCGTAAGAAATTTAAAACAAATTATATAGTAAAGTTTAATTAACTGTAGTTTTTTTACTTTTATATCAAACTTAAAGTTTATAAAAAAAAAAAACAAAAATATTCAAAATTAATAAAAACTTTAGCAAAAATTTATAATGACACCGTTGAACAAATTCATAGACTTCGAACTTCCATGAATAAAAATATATCAAATAAAAAATTTTAAACTCCTTATTCCAAATCTGCCATCCAAATTTTTCTATTACGTAAGATTTTTAAGATATTCGCATTTAAATATTGAAAAATGGTAATTTGGCACTTTTTGGGTCTCCCCTGTAACGTATTCTTAAGTTTCTCACACAAAATAAGACTAAGTACATTAAGTATAAACGACACCTCGTGATTCCAAATCTGGCATCCAAATCCAAAATCTGGCGTTTGAAAAACTCAAAATCAACTGTTACGCACTTATATTCTTTATAAATCATTCTAAAATTTTCAAATGAGAATATCTCGAAAACGGAACATGCTAGAAAAATTTGGATTGCAGTTTCGGAATCAAAAGGTCGATTTTATATAAAATCAAGTCCTATTTTGTTGCATCAACTAAGAATACGTAAAATTAAAATAAAAAATATTTTTTTCCAAAAACCTCTAACTAAAACCGCTTGTACACCTTTTCCAATTGAAATTCAGAAAAGATCAACTGTAATTCAGAAATCACAATTGAAATTCAGAAATCCCAATTGAAATTCAGAATAGCCCAATTGAAATTCAGAAATCATAATTGAAATTCAGAAAAGCCCAATTGAAATTCAGAAATCGTAATTGAAATTCAGAAATCGTAATTGAAATTCAGAAAAACCTAATTGAAATTCAGAAAATCGCAATTGAAATTCAGAAAAGCACAATTGAAATTCAGAAAAACGCAATTGAAATTCAGAAAAGCCCAATTGAAATTCAGAAAAGCACAATTGAAATTCAGAAAAGCACAATTGAAATTCAGAAAAGCCCAATTGAAATTCAGAAATCGTAATTGAAATTCAGAAAAGCCCAATTGAAATTCAGAAAAGCACAATTGAAATTCAGAAAAGCCCAATTGAAATTCAGAAAACCACAATTGAAATTCAGAAAAGCCCAATTGAAATTCAGAAATCGTAATTGAAATTCAGAAAAGCCCAATTGAAATTCAGAAAATCACAATTGAAATTCAGAAAATCACAATTGAAATTCAGAAAAGCCCAATTGAAATTCAGAAAAACACAATTGAAATTCAGAAAAGATCAATTGAAATTCAGAATATCACAATTGAAATTCAGAAAAGCCCAATTGAAATTCAGAAATCACAATTGAAATTCAGAAATCACAATTGAAATTCAGAAAATGTAAACAAACCAATTATTAGTCACCACTACAAACATAGACACATTATGCAAATGCAGTACAGAAATGTGTATATGAGAGTATCTAACTTTATTCTCTTGCTACATATTGTAGAGAGCAGATAGACAATACACTCATAAAATGCTTAAGGTAACATTAAGTGAAACTGACTTTTTATTATTTTTCTTTAAAACTAATTTTTCATTAATGCATTTGTCAAGGTAGAGTAAATATTTTTGTTCACTATATTAATTAATTTACAAAAAATAATAAAAATTCAGTTAAACTAAATTTTACCTACAACATTCTATGAGTGTATTATTGTCTGTCTGCTCTCTACAATACGTAGCAAGAGAATAAAGTTAAATACTCTCATAGTTGTTTTGTTTACATTTTCTGAATTTCAATTGTGATTTCTGAATTTCAATTGGTCTTTTCTGAATTTCAATTATGATTTCTGAATTTCAATTGGGCTTTTCTGAATTTCAATTGTGATTTTCTGAATTTCAATTGGGCTTTTCTGAATTTCAATTGTGCTTTTCTGAATTTCAATTGTGCTTTTCTGAATTTCAATTAGGCTTTTCTGAATTTCAATAACGATTTCTGAATTTCAATTGGGCTTTTCTGAATTTCAATTGTGATTTTCTGAATTTCAATTGGGCTTTTCTGAATTTCCATTGTGCTTTTCTGAATTTCAATTGGGCTTTTCTGAATTTCAATTGTGATTTTCTGAATTTCAATTGCGATTTTCTGAATTTTAATTGGGCTTTTCTGAATTTCAATTACGATTTCTGAATTTCAATTGTGCTTTTCTGAATTTCAATTGTGATTTTCTGAATTTCAATTGTGATTTTCTGAATTTCAATTGGGCTTTTCTGAATTTCAATTGTGCTTTTCTGAATTTCAATTGGGCTTTTCTGAATTTCAATTACGATTTCTGAATTTCAATTGGGTTTTCTGAATTTCAATTATGCTTTTCTGAATTTCAATTGTGCTTTTCTGAATTTCAATTGTGCTTTTCTGAATTTGAATTGTGATTTTCTGAATTTCAATTGTGCTTTTCTGAATTTCAATTGGGTTTTTCTGAATTTCAATTGTGCTTTTCTAAATTTCAATTACGATTTCTGAATTTCAATTGTGCTTTTCTGAATTTCAATTGGGCTTTTCTGAATTTCAATTGTTCTTTTCTGAATTTCAATTACGATTTCTGAATTTCAATTGTGCTTTTCTGAATTTCAATTGGGCTTTTCTGAATTTCAATTGTTCTTTTCTGAATTTCAATTGGTCTTTTCTGAATTTCAATTGGGCTTTTCTGAAATTCAATTGCGATTTCTGAATTTCAATTGTGCTTTTCTGAATTTCAATTGTGATTTTCTGAATTTCAATTGTGATTTTCTGAATTTCAATTGGGCTTTTCTGAATTTCAATTGTGCTTTTCTGAATTTCAATTGGGCTTTTCTGAATTTCAATTACGATTTCTGAATTTCAATTGGGTTTTCTGAATTTCAATTATGCTTTTCTGAATTTCAATTGTGCTTTTCTGAATTTCAATTGTGCTTTTCTGAATTTCAATTGTGATTTTCTGAATTTCAATTGTGCTTTTCTGAATTTCAATTGGGTTTTTCTGAATTTCAATTGTGCTTTTCTGAATTTCAATTACGATTTCTGAATTTCAATTGTTCTTTTCTGAATTTCAATTGGGTTTTTCTGAATTTCAATTGTGCTTTTCTGAATTTCAATTACGATTTCTGAATTTCAATTGTGCTTTTCTGAATTTCAATTGGGCTTTTCTGAATTTCAATTGTTCTTTTCGGAATTTCAATTGGTCTTTTCTGAATTTCAATTGGGCTTTTCTGAATTTCAATTGTGATTTCTGAATTTCAATTGGGCTTTTCTGAATTTCAATTATGATTTCTGAATTTCAATTGGGCTTTTCTGAATTTCAATTGTGATTTCTGAATTTCAATTGGGCTTTTCTGAATTTCAATTATGATTTCTGAAAATCCTAAAATTTTTTTATTATTTTTCCCGTTATCAGCTTTAAAACGCGCACCGAGTTTTTGTTCCTTTAAGTTAAAAAAACACACTTTTCAAAAAAATATCACTTTTATTTTTCTCCAAGTTCATCGTAAGACAATAAAAAAATATTGACAATAAAATTCCCTTAAATCCGCGAAACTCAATTATTATTTGCACTTAAGTAATACAATTTGATAATTATTTAAATAAGTTTTTAATAACCACACCCACAAAAAGGGGCGAAAAAAAACGACTTTATGGCATCCCCAGCATGACCTTGAACTTTTTTCGACATTAAATTGTCTTCTATGCTTACCAAATTAAAAAAAAATAAAATCCTGTAAAAAATGGAGTTTTTCAGAGGTTGGTTAAGTTCTTCAAGGGGAAACTTTTTTCCTCCTCGTCCGATTTTGACCTTTTACGAACTTAAACTGCCTATGACCTTGAGACACATTCGTGCCAAACGTCAGAATATCTTAGAATCGATCACAGATTAATTATATTTACTTTCTGGGGTCTTAGACCGATATTTCGACGCGTTACACACGGAATATCAAAATGAGTATACCCTAATGCTGTGTGTGGTGGGTATAAAAATACTGAAAGAAGTGGTCAAGAAAAACTATTAGTATTTCCGTACTCTATGGATTTCAACCAACCAATTTTTTTCCCCCATTTTTTTTTTTGGTGTAGCACATTGATATTATTTAATGTTATTGCTAAAAAAAATAAATGCGAAAAAATAACAAAAATTTCGCGTACCCCCGTGGACAGTTTCGCGTACCCCCTAGTGGTACGCGTACCATAGGTTGGTAACCGCTGGTATAGAATATAAAAATGTTATCGTGTAAATGTAATATGTAATGACACGGACAGTAATACGGAAGAAATTTTGACAGTCGTATAATACTCGTTATTTTTAGAAATATTTCTAAAAGCTGTGACTTTTCATTTCATCAGGGATGTATTTTCTATTCAATTTATTGACGTCAACATAAAAACAAAAAAAATAAAGCCACAAAGTTAGGTTTATCAATTTGAAAGTCTCGTATATTGATGTATTTTTAAAAAATACGCAACAAATAATCTTTTTTAAAATTTATTTTTCTGAACAGCTGTTTTCATGTTATTTCAAATGTCATGGTTGCAAAGGGCAATGTATTCAACAAATTTTTGTTTTGATTTTTTGACAGTCAGACCAAATTTAATTTTATTTCGGTTTACAAAAATCTTACGTGTCAGTATTATCGTGACAAACGGCCTTTAGTAATGATATATAGTATGCTTCCTTGTTGTTACAAATATTTCTATTTGCGAGTGTACATGGTGTATTCAATAGGGTGGCTCGTTTTTGGACTTTTCTCTCTGATCAAATTCTCATACCAGCCAAAATTGTCGGTACCCTAAGGGTAACTCACGTGCAAAATATCACTCCGATCGGAGTTTATCTTCTGTCTCCACTTTGAGCCTCAAAATTGAGGTTTTGCAAAAAAGGACTGTTTAACTGTTTTTTGGTGTCGTGGCATTCTATTAGATAACTTTAAGTCTGTCATGAAATCTTAGCGATCTAGGACGTCTTTAACCCACATTGGCTGGGGGTCAAAAATGATCCCCGCAGGAAATTTGAAGTTTAGAGCTTAAATTTTGTGCTATAAACAAGTATAAAACGGCCTTTATGTTTTTTACTTCAACTATTATTTCGTGTTAATATATTATCTTTAAAAAAATCATTAACCCTTCTTGGTAGGGGGGTCAAAAATGACCCATTGAATAAAAAATATAAATTTTGTTAATATCAAAAAATTCAAGCACTAAGCCGAAAAGTTTTTGCCGGGGTCATTTTTGACCCCTGGCTAATGTGGGTTAAAGATATCTTAAACAGGTGAAATTTTAGGGCTGATTTAAAGTTATCTAATAGACTGCCACAAATTAATTTTCTATAAAAAATATATACTTTTTATGAATGGGTCATTTTTGACCCCCTACCAAGAAAGGTTAGCGATTTTAAAGATAATAATTAATACGAAATAATAGTTAGGGTAGAAAATACAAAAGCCGTTTTATACTTGTTAATAGCACAAAATTTAAGCTCTAAACTTCAAACTTCCTACGGGGGTCATTTTTGACCCCCAGCCAATGTGGGTTAAAGACGTCATAGATCGGTAAGATTTCATGACAGACTTAAAATTATCTAGTAGAATGCCACGACATCAAAAAACAGTTAATTTGCCCAAAAATTAAATTTATAAGATATTATTAATCCTAATTATTGATAAAACCAACATTTCTTGGAAATCCACTAACTTCCCCCCGCAATTCCCAAAAAGTGGCTCGACGGATATCCGCCATATTTTACATTTTTCTTCTCCAAGATGTTCTTAATGAATTCAGAAAGAAAAAATGGTATAATTGAAATTTTTTTTAATAAAATTTTCAAATTTTGAAAAAAGGTGTTTACAGAACGACCCCAAAATCATGCCATTTTTTTTTGGTATCAAGTTTGAACGGGTTAATGATACCGTAAAATCTTTAAATTTAATATTTATGTATTTATGATCAAATATTATACAACAATTTTTTTTTCATTATTTTAATAAAAAAAAGTAAATTTTATTTTGCATGTGAGTTACCCTTAGGGGACCGACGCTTTTGGCGGGTAGTAGAATTTGATCAGAGAGAAAAGCCCAAAAACGAGCCACCCTAGTATTCAACATGGCGTGCTAACAATTTTGTTCAAATTCTGATTAATTTTTATTAAAAAATAAAAATTGTTTTATTCGACCTTTAAAATATTATATTTTGAGTAGGTTTATTCTAGCTCGAGGTCATTATTTTCTTTACTAATTTTCAAGATAATTTGTTTTCTATTTTAAATTTATTTATGTTGGTCATTTTTGCAAGACTTAATCGACTACCGCGAGCTAGAATAAACCTACTCAAAATATAATGTGCTCGATTCTCGAATACGATTTCACCATTCACTTTATTTTTAAAAATTTGATATTCTTTCGAATTTTAAGATTTTATTTTTTTTTCTTGTAACAATTAAAGATCTAGTTAATATCTTTAATAATTACAAGAACAAATTTCAAAATCTTAAAATTCGAAAGAATATCAAAATATTAAAAATAAGGTGAATGGTGAAATCATATTCGAGAATCGAGCACAATATTTTAAAGGTCGAATACAACAATTTTTATTTTTTAATAAAAATTAATCAGAATTTGTTTAAATTTAAATTCCTTTAAACTTCTGCATAATTCCACATACATATATCGATAATCTAGCGAAACAGTTTAATGAACTGTTTTAAAACTGTTTTATGGTAGTTAATTAATTTTCTTTTTTTGTTTAATGTTTGGCAACAGCCTTGAAAGTATTTTTTTTACCTTTTTTTTCTATTTTGCCACATTTTTAAGTGGGTTACTGTGCTCGTATGTAACTTTTGTTTTAGTCTCTATTTTATGGTGGCGCATATCTTGATTTAACCACAAAAAAAAAAAAACAAAAAAAAAAAATATTTTGGCATTTTAACATCCGCATTGTTTAAATTACAGGCCAACAGAATGAGTGGTTAAACTACTGTAAACTTTGAAAATTAAATTCCTATGTTTAGTTTGCAGCAGATAGTAAATTAGAAATTTAAGCAAATAAATCGTTAACTTAAATACCAAGTAAATAAATAACTTTTTTTGGTAAAAGTGGTAAGTATTTACAAAACGGTACTTTCTTATTCTATATGAGGAACTTGAAAGCAGTCAAAGTAGCATTCGCTGAAGACTAATACTGCAAAATTGTTGCAATGTTTTAGTTCAAAATCGTAATAAGCGGAGCACTGTGTGGGTTGCCTTTTGAGTTCATTGAATCTAGTAGAATTTACCCGTTTTATAAAATTTTGGCTTCAAGAATTAAATTTTCAATACGTATATTTAAACCAGTCACCATCCAGAAAATTATGAAAGTTGTAACTTTTAATTTTTAGTTAAATTTATTGATTCTAAAAGTGACCTTTGCAGGACAGTCCTCAAGTCATATCCTCTGAAATTGATAAATAAAATATTTGCCACCCTTATGAACTAGTTCAGGAATATAAATAAAAGCAGAAGTTCTCTGTTAATTAAACATATATAAAACACTGCAAAACTCTGCTCTTCTTGTTTATTTGTTCATAAATATTCATATATTTTTTTTATTTATAAACTTTAATTTTTAGTTTTTTCTATATATTTTTTTAATATTCTTTGCACTCAAATGAAAACAATTTAAATATAAATTATACAAAAAACAAAAACTTTTTGCAACTTACTTGTAAATTTTTAAATTGGTGTGTACTACACAAACGCAATATGATACGATTCAAACGAAACCAAAATGATATTGTTGGACTAAGGTTTGCATTTGCATTTCCGTTGGCTTCCACATTACGGCCAGTTTCCGATGAATCATAATCTAAAAAAAAGAAACAACATAAGATTAAACAAATATTTTTAGAAATTATACAAAAATACACCGAAATTTAAGAAAATAGACAAAATTTGATGCACTTAATTGATCGAATTTAAGAAAGCCTTTCACAGTGCCCAAAACCTTTCATTTTTAGTGATTTTAATTTTTTTTAACGTTAACAAACAAATTGTAAAAAAGTTTTGTCTACACTATTTTCAATTTTAATTCAGAAAATACAAATTATATTTAAAAAATTTTCCAATTATTTTTCAGTATTTTTCAAATATATTTAAAAACAAGTAGAAAAGTTAAATACGACTTGACGAAATCTATGAATACCCTCCACAAAGCCCTTTTTAAGTGATAGTAAATTCGAAAAAATAACGTTTTTGATTAGAAATATTTTATTTTGTGTAAAAAACCTTTTTTTTTAGTAATTTTGGAAAAAAAAAAATATAATTTACTACATTTCTTTTTGAGTGTAAAATTTTTTTTGAGTGTAAAATTTTTTTTGAGTGCAAAATTTTTTTCGCGTGCATTTTTTTGTGTTAAAATAATTTTGAGTGACAAAAAGACGTTGTAAAATATTTTTGTGACTTTAAAACATGTTTAACGGGTTTTCAACACGTGAATTTACGGTGAAACTAATCTGAAATTCACGATTTTCCTAATAACTTTTGAACTACTGAGCCGATTTGGCTAAAATTCAATACAAACCAGGGGAACGACAAATATATATGCCAAGCTTCAGCGTTTTCAGATTTGCCTTTCGAAAGTGAGCGTGTTTTTTATCTCGTAAAATCAAGAAAAACCCTTGCCGAAATTCAGTCTTTTGCTGATAACTTTTGAAACACTGGACCGATTTCGCTGGATTTCAATACCAACCTGACCAGGTGGTATTGAAACATCGAGGTGTTACAAACGGAATGACAAACCCTCTACCACAAGAGTGGAGGGTATACAAAATTAACAATAATATATTTTTTCTAGCTCGAGGTAATTTCTCCTTTACTTACTAAAACTATGATATTCTCATAGAATAATTTTCAAGAAAATTATTTTTCTGTTTAAAATTTATTTATGTTTGTCATTTTTGCAAGACTCAGCCGACATGTGTTTCGGAATTTGTCAGACTACATTGTCAAGACTATTTAGCATATATAAAAACCATATACTACAAATAGCAGAAAAAAATATTTATACATGTTCAATAGCCTGTCCCGAATAATAAAATTTAAGGTAATAGCAAAAAACGATGCTATTCCGAGAGCTGATTATGGGAAAAATAATCCAAAAAAAAATTCGAGTCTGTCTTTGCCTCCCTAAAACCGGTATTTTGTAAAAAAAAACATTTTTTGTTTGTGTAATACACACTCAAAAAAATACGTTAGTAGATTTACTAATTTTTTTTGCTAATGCTAGTTAGCTAACTTTTAGCAAATTTTTAGTTGAGATTAGCATGTTAGCAAAAAATTCTTATAAACTTCATTTAGCACATTAGCAATTTTAAACAAACTTTGAACTAATTTCTTTTGCTAAATTTCAAATTGAGTTGACAACATTTTTACAAGATTTTTTGCTAACATTAGCAAAAATAAATGGTAAATTTTTTTTTATTTTCAGAAAACTTAAAATGGCGCTATCTCGGAAACTAAGCCAGATAGAGCAAAATGGAGGTCATTTTTGGTTCTCGGGCTCTCCATAGTATCATCGGTCCTCTTCACATGTGTGGACCCTAATGGGTCCTAACTTTGGATCCAAAAAATTTAGCATTCCCGAAAATTTTAAAAAGCTCATATCTCGGTAAATATTGCCGACAAAATAAAAATTCCAAAAGAATTTTTGTAGCTCTCAGCACGTAGAACAAGACCGCAAAATAACCAAAAGCTCTCCGAGTAATATTTTTGAAGTTATCGAGTTTTTTAATTCTCAAGACCCCAGTGGTCCCCTAAAATCCCGTATCTCAAAAACTAAGCAAGGTAGAGCGAAACGGACACAAATTTTGGATCAAAAACTTGGGAACCCAACTAGGTCTAGGCCCATAGGGGTCTGGACCTATTGGGTCCGAACCCAATGGGGTCCTCAAATGTGTATGAACTAAGTTCAAAAAAAAAAAATTCAGTTAACTTGTTGTTGGCAAAACGATTTTGCTAACTTTAGCAAAAAAATTGTGGGTTCAAAATCAGCAAATTTTCTTGTAGGTTTACAAGCTTTTTTTGCTAACATTACAGTTTTTTTTTTTTTGAGTGCATTATGGGAAAAATATTTGCAAGATAAAGTTTAATCCTTTTATTAAATTTTTGTTGCAAAACCCTGCGAAAAAATTTTTTTTTTTTTTACTTTTCTTAAGTGGCGTAAGATTGTACTAAAAGAACATGGAAGATTTAAAGTATCCTTTTGAACTTGCTTGAGTAACATCCGCGTCAGTATATAACTTTAAAGTTCAATGTTACCAAAAATTAAGATTTTTATACCCTACACCACTCTGTGGTACAGGGTATAATGAGTTTGTGCTGATGTTTGTAACTACTCGAAATATTGGTCTTAGACCCACTTTCAAGTATACCGATCGACTCTGGATTACTTTTTGAGTCGATTTAGCGATGTCCGTCCGTCCGTCCGTCCATGTAAACGTTGTGCGTACGATACAGGTAGCAATTTTAAACCGATTTGTCTGAAATTTTAAACTTAAGCTTTTTCCAAGGACGGACGCTCTTGAAATTGGAAAAAATCGGTCCATGCGTTGACCTAGCCCCCATGCAAACTTGCCCTTTAAATTTGGGTCAAATGACCCTAACAACCGTATTTTAATAGACATCCTTTCAAAATTTGGCAGGTAAACTTATTTTGTATTCACAAATCACTGTTCCGAATTTCGAATGAATCGGACCAGTTCTTTCTGTAGCCCCCATACAAAACACCCTCCCGGTATTCATTTGAATCTATAAAATTTTATGAAAATAGCAAACATTGGATTAAAATTTTGTTTGTGTGTGTTTAACGCATACTTTAATAACCCAAAAATCTGATTATAATCGGACCATTTTTGGACTTAGGCCCTATATGAAAATTTCGGCCGATATTACAAAAGCGGTTTATTTGCAACAAATATACGCCAATTTTACTCAAATTTTGTATGTGAGTGTTTTCTACACTTATTAAAGATTTGACAAATGATAGACCCAATTGGTCCACGTTTAAACTTGGTACCCATTTTCCGAGAAACACTGGCGTAGGGTATTATATGGTCGGTCTTGACCGACTATAATTTTCTTGCTTGTTTTTAAATGCACTGGTGGACCAAAATTATTCCATGAAAACTTTTTAAAAAGTTTTTTCCTTAATGTACTTAATCAACATTGTTATATATGTATATTTATATAATATGGTAGCGTAGAATATTAGTATGTAAGAAATATGGCAATACTGTAACATAACATGAATTAATAAAAACTGACTGTTGTCATCTTGCTTGATATGCAATAAAACAAACATTCCGCGAATTTTGACACCAAAAGCGGTCAGAACAAAAAATTTTTAATTTTGACAATATACAGTACGTTTGTGAAATTTAACCGGTTGTAGGGAGGCAAAGACAGACTCCAAATTTTTTGATTATTTTTCCATTCCATTTCCAGCTCTTTTTTTGCTATTACCAAGCGAAATTCCAAAAAAAATACCATTTTCGGGATAGGCTATTGCCCTTTAAGGATTAATTTTTGTAATGGTCAATCTTGGGATGTTTTTTACGATTTTTTGGAATAGAGACAAAAATATTTGTCTTAATGTTTTCCACAAAATTGCTGAACACACCCTACACCTCAGATGCATAGAAAATATAGCTGCATACACCGATATGCTTCAAGAAACATTTTAGGCTCCGTGTAATAAAATTCTGATGTGATCTTTCAAAGCGCCAACACACATTTACTTTTTTTTTTGGTCTGCTCTACGAGAATCAATTTTTGGAACCCTGTATTTTTTTCGTGTTGTACTGTGTAATTTATATAAATTGAATTCAAATAATTGAATAATTCCTTTGAAAATTAATACCTGCAGCAATCCACTTTAACATAATTAATACTTAACCTTAACTGCATAAAACTCTTAATATTAAAAATGTTAACGAATAACTAAAATAGTTAAATTTGGGTTATCCGAATCCATGAATACCCTTCACAATACCCAAATTATTTTCATATAGAATGAGATTGGCTGCTAATGTTTTTTCATTAGAGTTGGCAAATTTTTTTTAGAGAAAAATAAACTAACAATGAGTTAATAAAATTTCTTTGAGTGAATTCTTCAGGTAATTTTTGGAGAGAAAAAAATTAATAACAAATTCATTTTTTTTAGAGTTATTAAGAACCCCAAAAGCTGTATAAAAGTTAAGGTATTTTAGAGTGGAATTTTTTGTTTCTTGTTTTGGTTTTTCCAATCGTTCGGGAAAATTTTTATTCCATTAGACCTAAATATTATGTGGTACAAATTTGAGACAAATCAGATTAAATAACCTCTCTTGCAGCCAACGAATTTTGGATTTTTAAAATTTTTTTACAAAAACAAATGTCTTGCAGTTCATCAAACCCATTAATTTTGATGCGCTGAATACGAATATCAAAAAAATTTAAAATCGGTTAAATGGTTTTTGAAATATCTCAATTTGAAATTTGCAAAAAAATGGCGGATTTTTTCTATTGTCAAAAAATTTAAATAAATAGCTATATCTCGAAAACCATTGAAACGATTTTAAAAATTTTTTCATATTCGTGTTCAGCGCATTAATAATTGTAATGTGTCGCAGAACTTATTTTTTTTTTAAAGAATTTTAAAAAATCCAAAACATTGATCGACGGGTGCCAAGGGTTAACTTAATCCGATTGACCTCAAATTTGTACCTCATGAGTTTTAGGCCTAGGAAAATAAAAATTTGGATGGAAGTTTAAAAACGGACGAAAAATAGTTTTTACCATAAAAAATGCCAATCATTATCTTGGTGTGCTCACATTTTGAACAACAACGCTGGAAGGCACTACCAAACTGACCGGCATTCTTGCTGTATGTAGGTGTAGGTGTTAAGCAACAGCCAGCTCTAAATTACCTTTGAGTTAAAACACCTCAATTCAACCGAAAAAAGTACCATTTTTGACCTTACCCCTTTCGAATTTGATGAAACTTGGAATATAGTTGGGCTCTTACAAAAAAATCATAGTGCCAACATTTTGGACTTCTGGTAGTTTTTCTTCCCGAAATATGGGGTCTTGAAAATTGGCAAAATCGTATATATATAACTTGAAAAGTAATAATAATAAAGGCGTCAGTCAGGTCACAAATAATAGGTAATGAGACAGCCTTTAAAATGGCATTTCAAAATTTTTTTTTGAAAAAGGTCAAAGGTCATTGCTTTTAACCTAAATTTTTGGAGAGCTATATCTCAAAAAACGATATTTTTAAAATTTTGGAAAAAATATATGTTATTAAGGGTCACCTATAGTACTTAAGTTTAAATTTTCAGGATGGAGACTTCATTGGAACTTTTAATATTAACATAAAACTAGTGACAGGAAAGAAAAAGCGGTGTATTTTCCCTAAGAAATTTTTTTTTTTTTGTCTTTGAGATTCTGGTACCAAAGTTCACTTTTCTGAATGTTTTTGACGTGCTGAGTCCATATATGACCTTTGAACTGTCCCATCGCTATTAGTTTTCCAGATATCTGCACATTTTCACATGTGAGGCATTCCACACCAAATGTTCAGCAAAAAAAAAGTGATGTCGTGTCAATATGAAGTCAATTGCAGAGTATTCGCCTTTAGGTCACTATTAAATAACACAAATAAAATTTCAGTTTTTTCAAAAAGTGGGCTTTGTAGGCATGGTCAAATATTGAAAATATCTGAATTTTTTGCCTTAGCACCTTTATTTAAATATTTATGCAAAATTATTGAAACACAGTGAAGCCTTTAAAATAAAAGTTTTTATAGATTTTTGTATGGGCTATCGATTAAAAAAATAAAAATTGGAAAATTTTCAGAACAAGTTCTGAATTTTTTAAATTTAAATTTAAACTTTATTTATCAAAAAACATGCCACAATTTTATTTATTTTTTAAATGTTCAAAAATTACTTAAGGTGTATATCTATCTGTTCTGAAATTTTCAGAGATGCATTTTTCCTTGTTTTCGAGAAAAAAAATGTTGAACATTGCACTATGCTTATAATTTACAATAATGGGGTATATTACGTATGCGAATGAGTAATATTAACTCTTAAAAAACATTTAAAATAGAGATGTTTTCGTGGGTGAGTTTTTTTTGACGATCACGCACGCTCACGAAGGAAAAGTTTTATTCACGCACGATTTTTCATTTTCCTCACGTTCACGTATGCTCACGTGAGTAGAAACAAATTTTGTCACGGGCACTATACTCACGTGAGCGTGACTGAGCGTGAGCAAAATAAATGAGCATGCGTGATTAAAATAATTTCCTTGGTGAGAGTGCGTGATGGTAAAAAAAAACTTACCCACGATCACATCTCTATTTTAAATGTTTTTTAAGAGTTAATATTACTCATTCGCATACGTAATATACCCCATTATTGTAAATTATAAGCATAGTGCAATGTTCAACATTTTTTTTCTCGAAAACAAGGAAAAATGCATCTCTGAAAATTTCAGAACAGATAGATATACACCTTAACTAATTTTTGAACATTTAAAAAATAAATAAAATTGTGGCATGTTTTTTGATAAATAAAGTTTAAGTTTAAATTCAAAAAATTCAGAACTTGTTCTGAAAATTTTCCAATTTTTATTTTTTTAATCGATAGCCCATACAAAAATCTATAAAAAACTTTTATTTTAAAGACATCACTGTGTTTCATTTCATTGGCATAAATATTGAAATAAAGATACTTAGGCAAAAAATGCTGAAATTTTCAATTTTTGACCATGCCTCCAAGGCCCACTTTTTGAAAAATCTTAAATTTTATTTTTGTTATTTAATAGTGCCCTAAGGGCGAATACTTTGCAAATGATATCCCATTGAAACCACCATGGTTTTTCTGTAGTGGAACAGTTGGTGTGGAATGACTCATGTGTGAAAATTGTTAAAATGCTATTGCTGTGGTTTTTGAACATTTAGGTTCAAAAAGTAACAGCGATAGGCCAATTCAAAGGTCATATTTGAACTCATCACGTCAAAAACATTCAGAAAAATTAATTTTTGTACCAGGATTTCAAAGACAAAAAAAATATTTTTTTTTCTAAGGGAAATTACACCACTTTTTCTTTCCTGTCACAACGTTTCTATTAATATTAAAAGTTCCAATGAAGTCTCCATCCTGAAAATTTAAACTTAAGTAGCATAGATGATTCTTAACAACATATATTTTTTCCAAAATTTTAAAAATATCGTTTTTTGAGATAAAGCTCTACAAAAGTTAAGGTTAAAACCAATTACCTTTGACCTTTTTCAAAAAAAATCTTGGAAAAAGCCATTTTAAGGCTGTCTCATTACCTATTATTTGAAACCTAAATGACACCTGTATTATTATTACTTTTCGAGATATCATTATTTATCTCAGAACACTTTTTTCAAATATATACGATTTTGCCAATTTTCAAGACCGCATATCTCGAATACTGCAATGACCAGAAGCCTGAAAAATTGTTAAAATCTCTTTTTTATTAAAGTAAACCCTAGTACTTAATTTCATTAAATTTGGAGGGGGTGCGGTCAACTCGTCGGTTGAATTGAGGTGTTTTAGCTTCTTTTAAAAGTAATCTTGATACAACTAACAGGAGGCCAAACATCTAATGTCATCTATCATTGTGAAGGGTATACAAATGAAACAGTCCTTAATTAACTATTAATTCATGCATCAACACAAATCCTTTAAATATACATTTTCAACTTCAGTAATGATATAAGGACATGTATATTTAATATTATCTACTTATTACGAGTTACCAACCATAACTCTAGTTTACAAAAAAAAAAAAATTCTCTGTGTACACAATAAGAGTTTATTTAAAAAATAGCATTATTTTACGTATTTTATTATATCTCGCATTGTGAACTGTACATCTGATCTTTTGGTTGTTTTTATATTTCCTGAAATAATTGTTACAGATACGTAAAATGTGGAATGTAGGATCCTTCAGTGAAAAAAATATTTTGGAAAAGTACTTTTTGGAAATTCCGCTTCTTGTAGGGGTTAAAGAGTTAAAAAAGTGTAATTTTGCCACTTTTTATATTTCCCAAAAAGTCATTCGGCAAAAAAAAACTTTTTGAAAAAAAAACCTGTGGAAATTTGTTTTCTAAAGGGGGTATAAGGGGTAAAAAGTTTACTTTTAGTACTTTTTTATTTTCTAAAGCTAAACGAGCTGTAAGTTTAGTAACTGAGAAATCCGAATATTTTTTAATGTAATCTTGTCTAGACAGAGAAGACCTATAAAGCTAGGTTAATGCTGGATAAAAAGTAAATTTTTGATTTTTTAGATCAGACTTGATTTGTACAGAGAGAAAAAACAATTTTACAATTTTTTTTTTCGTTCTAAAATTTTTAATAAAAAATTAGTTTTTTCCCAGAATTTCGGCAAAATTAAAGCAAAATTGTCTATATATCGATTAAGATCTAAGGCAATAATCAGATTGCAAAATATTGTATGTAGAATTGATAAAGCATTTAATTACCATTACTTTAAAATCAAAAAGCATGAAATCCACTGATCAGTTCTGGAGATATTTTGACTTAAGAAAAAAAAATGTTTAAAAGTTAGCAATATCTTGAAAACGGTTCTACTTTAAATTTTTTGGACTTAATTTTCGGATTCATCATAAGAATTTCGTGGATCACAATTTTTTTTTTTTTTTGATTTGTTAGCTAGTGTAATTGCTCGAAAAAGTTTTAACTGGCACTGTGAATAAAAACATAAATTTAATTTTAAATGTAGAGACTTACTTTGCTGTAGTAGATGAGCTTCATCACGTTGATTTGTCATGGGACTATGACATGTAGAACTCGAATTGGTAGAATCAATAGATTCATCAATGTTGCATCTTGTTATACCAGCCTGAAAAATGATTTTTAAAATTTTGTTAGTTTATTCAATTTGTTAACCAAAATTAAAAGAAAAAATTAATAAAATGTGTTAAATTCGTCTGTGCCGAATCTTTTATATCCGCCAATCAAAAAATTAAAAAAAAAAAATGCAGGGCGTTTTTCTTTTGGGGGGATGGGGCGGGGATGGTGTCAGATTCCGCGAAATTTTTTCTATAAAATTTTTCCTATAAAAAAGTCCCACATTCTGATACACTTTCCATATAAAATTTTAGATATTTTTACTATAGAAACATTTTTAGATTGTGAGACCTTTTTTCTATAAAAAAATCTCAAATATTGAGACATTTTGCCAATACACTCAAAAAATTATGTTACACTCAAAAAAAAAGTGAACTAAAATCTGGGAAAATTAACTAAATTTTGAGAAAAAGAGGGAATGATTTGGCTCCAAAGATTTTTTTTCTTGGTTTAAGTTCATTATTTTCCCAAAAATAAGGAAAACAAAGTTACTTAATTTTAAGCCAATTTTAACTAGAAAATGAGAAAAATTATACTTCACATTTTAGAAAAAGATTGGATCTAGACCCTGGACCCATGGGTTCGGACCCCATTTACCTCGAGACCCCGTTGGGTTCTTTAAGGGTCCCTATAGATTTTGAACCAAAACTTGTGTCCGTTTCGCTCTAACTTGCTTAGTTTTTGAGATACGGTAATAAGGGGTCTGAAAGGGTCTTGAGAATCTTAAAAACTGGATATCTCAAAAACTATTAATCGGAGGGCTTTTGGGTATTTTGCGGAAGTGTTCTACGAGTCAAGAGCTACAAAAACGCCGTTGGACCTTTTCTCGTGTTGGCAGTATTTACCGAGATATGTACATATATAAAATCTCGGAAATTTCATATTTTAGATCTAAATTTAGCGTCTTGAGACCCCGACAGATATGCAGAGCTAGGCTATTCCATATTTTTCTTTGTTGTCTTTCTTTTGAAAATTTCGTCCGTTTCGCTCTATCTCGCTTAGTTTTCAAGATATCGCCATTTTGAATTTTTAACTAAATTTTAAGAAGTTATTTACTAAATTTTCAGAAGTTATTAACTAAATTCTAAGAAATACACTTCCTCAATTCAAAGAAGAGAAATACGATGATGTTTTTTTTAGTAAATTTTAACTTAACTTGTACTAAATTGTTTTTTAAGAAATATGTCTTAAAAATAAAGATACGTTTCTTAGATTTGTGGAAAATTTCTTTGGCAGTAAGAATTTTTTCCTAATATTTAAAAATTCCATTTAAAGAAAAGTTTGAACTACTTATAAGTAAATGAACTAAATTTTTTTCCTCATAGTTAGGAAAATTTCTCATTTTTTAGTTAAATTTTACTAAATTTAAGGAAAATTCATGATAAATTTTCAAAGACATTTTTTCCTTAATTTTAGTTATGTCTTTTTTTTCAGTGTAGTAAAATCAACTGAAAATGTCACTTAAAATAACTACTTTGTAAGTTGTTTTGGGGTCAACTACTTTTTCAGTTAAATCAACTAACAATGTTAGTTATTTTAACTGACAAAAAACAACTTACTTATGTAGTAAAAATTACTTACATTTGTAGTCAAAACAACTAAAATGTAGTAAAAATAAAGTAATCAATACATAATTTTTTTTTTCAAAAAATTTTTCAGAAAAAAACTGAAAATTTTTCAGACCCGGGTGAAAATGACCATGTATGTTCATTAGAGTGTCCCTTATTTTGGAAATGTTGGAAATCTTGAGACGGTACCCGCTCATTTTTTTCCTTTTGACTTAAAAATAACTCAGGAAAAATTTTACGCCCCTAGGACCACGCCTTCCCTACGCGACGGGGCCTTAAAGAGCGGGGCCTAAAAAATCATTTTTCCATACAAACCAAAAAAATTTTTTTTTTATTTTTAATTTTTTTGTTATTAATTATTATATTACTTGGTTTGCTTATTCACGACAAAAAATTTGATTTTGGAGGGATAAGTCTTTCAGCGCTAAAAAATTTTTCGCAAAAAAAAAATTTGGGCGGCCGGGGTCCTACAGTAAAAAATTTTTAAAAAATATTTTTTTTTAGTTTTGACCAGCAACGGTTTTAGTTGCTATGTTGCTTTAAATGATATATATTCCAAAAAAAAAATTATTCATATCTGTGACATCTTTATCTTTTTCGAAAAAAAAAATTTTGAGCCGTAGGAATCCTACGGTAAAAAATTTTTAAAAAATATTTTTTTTTAGTTTTGAAAAGCAATGGTTTTAGTTTTTATGTTGTTTTTAATGATATATATTCCAAAAAAAATATTATTCATATTTGTGACATTTTTATCGTGTATCGAAAAAAATCATCAATGCATTTTTTACCCTTTTTTAGAACACGATTAAGATGTCACAGATACAAAAAATATTTTTTTATGAATATATATCATTTAAAGCAACATAGCAGCTAAAACCGTTGCTGGTCAAAACTAAAAAAAAATATTTTTTAAAAATTTTTTACTGTAGGACCCCGGCGGCTCAAAATTTTTTTTTGCGAAAAATTTTTTAGCGCTGAAAGACTTATCCCACCAAAATCAAATTTTTTGTTGTGAATAAGCAAACCAAGTAATATAATAAATAATAACAAAAAAATTAAAAATCAAAAAAAAAATTTTTTGGTTTGTATGGAAAAATGATTTTTTAGGCCCCGCTCTTTAAGGGCCCGTCGCGTAGGGAAGGCGTGGTCCTAGGGGCGTAAAATTTTTCCTGAGTTATTTTTAAGTCAAAAGGAAAAAAATGAGCGGGTACCGTCTCAAGATTTCCAACATTTCCAAAATAAGGGACACTCTAATGTTCATATATGATGCATATATGGATGTCCATACAAGTGCATATCCGTAATTTGAGGGTACATGTGCATTAATGATCATACATTGTCATATATGAATTTGTATGTAAATTTTTTTTTTGTATTTTTTTCCATAAAACGTCTATTAATTGAAATTTTTTCAAATATAAATAATTTGTACTAATTTATGACACTGATTTTTTAATAAAAACTAACGAATATTTTAAAAATATACTTTGGACTTTATGATACTTTAGGACAATCAAAGCTTCGAAGAATTAACCACTTTTCGAATGAATTCATAAATAAAATACATTCGATTTTTATAGTCACTGAATACAATTATCTTTACATATCAATATTTCATGGAATGCATTCGATTTTTACCATTAAAGCGAATTCTTATTTATGAGAATTTTTAAAAGTGAATGCATTCTTTATTTCATTCATTTATTATTCATGAGACTTAAAAATCGAATTTATAAAAACTTACGCATTCAATTTCAAAGTCGAATGATTCGAATTTTAAAATCAAATGTAAATTCATTCGATAAATTGTGGTTGGGGAATGCAATCATTAAAGTTTAATTCAGAACACCAAATCTTATTAAGGGATGAAATCCTTCGCAGCTCTGACAGTAATACCGTCAGAGTGTTCGAATTTTCTTCTAAATTTGGTTGTTTACGTTAGAACGGCACTATTCGCCTATAGAATACAAAAATTATAACCAATGTTGATGATGTATGATCATTATTGTCCAACTGAACACATACATGTACTTCGCCCAATTTTGCAAAGTTCTGCCCAACCTTAAAAAAATTGTTTTTAAGACATGTTTGCTATGCAAATGCATAGCATATATGAAGGAGTATGACATATACCTATCTACACATAGTTGCATACATTTACATATATGGAATATTACATTACTTGTGTATGTTCATATATGCTCCCATATATGACATACATTTCCATATATTGTTCATATACTATCATACATGGAATCATGTATGAGCATGTATGAACATTCATGGTCATTTTCACCCGGGGAGATAAAAAAAAATAAAATTAACTACTTTAAATAACTGTTACTACATCATAGCACTTTTTTGTTAGGTGTTCAAAAAAACGACTTAAAATAACTAACAGAAATAGTTGTTTGATATTTTTCATACAAAAACAACTGACTTTGTAGTTGAAAACAACTAACTACTGTAATATATTCAAACAACTAACATGTAGTAGCTTACATAATTTTCTGAGTGTAGAAAAAGTCCCCGATTCTAATAGATTCTAAGATATTTTTCCTATGAAAAATCTCTCAGTTTCTGAGACATTTTTCTAACAGTTTAAGATAGCATAAGTTTCTGATTTTGAGATATTTTTTCCTTAGCCTCTGATTCTGAATTTTTTTTTTTATATTGACAAATTATCAGATTCTAAGACATCTTTTCTTAGAAATAGTTTTAGACTCTGCGTAAAAGTCTCAGATTTTGAGACATTATATAGATACTATACCATAGAAAAAGTTACAGATTCTGGAACATTTTTTTTTAAAGACAAAGTCTAAGATTCTGAAAAATTTGTTCTATAGAAAATGTCAGAATAAATACCAGATTCTGAGAAGATTGTTATATAAAATTATAATAAATTTTAAAGTTTTTGCTAAATACACAAAAAAATCCAATGAATGATTTTCATAGTATTTATGAACAAATTCATACGATTTATTAACTTTTTCATAATACTTATAAACTTTTAATAGTATTTATGAAAATGTTAAATAGTCCTTTAATTTCATATATTATGTATTATTCATAAATACTATGAAAAAGTTTATAAGTATTATGAAAAAGTTAATAAATTGTATGAATTTGTTCATAAATACTATGAAAGTCGTTCATTGGAAATTTTTTTTTTGTGTGTATTACTTACAATTACATGCATTTGAACAGCTTCAGTTTACGTTTCAAATTATAAGAATTTTGAAGGTTTTTTTCCACTAAATGGTTTTTTCCGCGGAAATTTTTTTCAGAACTTTTTTTTTCTCAAAATTAATTTCGTTTACATATTTGTTTAACAAAATTTTTCCACATTTTATTTTTCTAATACGGTTTTTTGCAATAATCTATATCTATATACCAATCGATTTTAAATCTATTTACATGTATTTAAGTGAACTGCAGTGCAACAATAACCAATATTAATACAATTTTCACATTAGGATGGAACAAATTTTAATTTTTTTTGGAATTTGAAAATTGTTGTGGTCTGAAAAGTAGCCTTTTAGGATCAATATTTACACAAAATATATTAGACCTACGAGTATAGGGAAATGTCTTTGGATTCCTTTTTGGCTTTAAAAACTGGAAAATTTCAAAAAAGTGAAAAAAAAATAATTTTTTTAGCTTAAAATATTATCCAATATTCAAAAATTACTAGAAAAGTAATTTTATGGTAAAAAATATTTTTGTTGGTCTGTATTTTTTTTTCTGTTTTTGCAAAAAACAAAAAATATTTTTTTTAACAAAAAATTTTTTTAAAAAAAATATTTTTTTTTTTACTTTGTTTGAAACTTTTTGATATTCAAGTCAATATCGGTACCCTAAAGGTCCAATATTTTGTTTGTGTTAATATTGGTTATACAGGCAACTATTCCGAACAACACGATTTTGAAATTCGAAAAAAAATAAAAATTTGCCCCACCCTATTGTACATATCTGCAGTTTACAATTTAATTTGAATGGACTCTCAAGCATGAACCATTTGAAAAACCTCTTATTTCAAATGTTCTTAAATCGATTTATGAGTGCATATATACAGACACACTTACGCACACACACTGTGGAAAGTAAGTACATTGTAACTTGGTTTAAATTTAATATGTGAACAAAAATCAGTGCTGCCATATTTGACGATTTATCATCATTTTGAGGATTTTTTTGTAAAAGAGAAATTTTTTTAATTTGACAACTTTTGCTTATGAGCAAATCCATGGGAAATAAAACTGACTGATCACCGATTTTGTTAATTTCTGGTTATTTGACAGAGCTTTGTAAATGATTAAAAACCATATATTTTTTTTAATCAATACTTTGGAAGATATGGTCGTTTAAAAAAGCGCTTTTTTGACAATATTGACTTTTTGACAGTTTTTAAAACATTTTTGTGCTCGGAAACCGTAAGTCGTACGAAAAATAATACTTATAAAAAAATAACTTACAAAAATAATATTTATAAAATTATGAAGATTTAAAATTATTATTTTTTTTTAATTTCAACAAAAAATTTTAAAAACTATGTTTGAATGTCCTTTTTTTCTGGGAAGGACACCATGGATTTTCAAAAACAAAATTTTGTATTAAAGTTTAGAATGTCCTTTTAACGCTGTTAAAATTTCAGAGAGGTGTTTTTTCGTATCGCTAAGCAATATACTTTCAAAGTTTGTTAGAGTGCAAAATATTAGATTTTTTTTCAATATTTTGGCAAAAAAGACAGTTCCTTTGTGTTTTTTTTCCTCGAAAACCATAAGCAAAGCAAAAACTTTCCGTGACAATATTGTTGATAAAATTATGGAGATTTAAATTATAGAAACAAAAAAAAAATTTTTCAAACCAATTTTAAAACAATATTGGGATGTCCTTTATTCTGTCACGGACACCATGAACTTCCAAAACCAAAATTTTTTATTTAAGATTAGAAAGTCCTTTATCCTGTCAAGGACACCATGGACTTCCAAAACCAAAATTTTTTATTTAAGATTAGAATGTCCTTTTAACGCTGTTAAAATTTCAGGAAGGTGTTTTATAGTGTTGTCGAACAATAAATTTTCAAAATTGGTGATATAGCTAAATTTTTGTTTTTTTGACAAAATTTTGAAAAAAATCAAATATTTGGCTCTCTAACAAACTTTGAAAATGTATTGCTCAACAATCCGAAAAAATACCTCTCTGAAATTTTAATAGCGTTAAAAGGACATTCCAAACTTTAATACAAAGTTTTGTTTTTGTAAATCCCTAGTGTCCTTTCCAGCAAAAAAGGACATTCAAATATGTTTTTAAAAATTTTTTGATGAAATTTTTTTAAATTTTTTTTTTTTTTATAAATTTTAAATCTTCATAATTTAAACAGTATTGTTTTTATAAGTTTTTTCGTATGACTTGGGGTTTCCGAGTACCAAAATGTTTAAGAACTGTCTAGAAGTCAATATTGTCAAAAAAAGCGTTTTTTTTTTAAAGGAGCAGATAAACCAAAGCATTGATACGCAAAAAAAAATATGGTTTTTAATCATTTACGAAGCTATTTAAAATAACAAACAAGTAACAAAAATCGATGATCCGCCAGTTAAATTTCCCATGGATTTGCTCTTATGCATTCGGAAAAGACTTAAAAGTCAAACGGGTTTTAAGCTATTTTAAAATTTGCAAAAATTTTGAGGTTTTTCCTACGTTTAAGATTTTTTTAAGAAAAATTTAAAAATTTCTCTCCTTAACCCTTTCATGGAGCTTTAGACAAACATTTTAAGCCGTTGCGCTATTCGATCAAAGTTTTGGTTTCTTAAAAAATGTTTACTGCGGGTTAAAATTATAAGATTTGGCTCAAATTTAAATGAAATTTTAAACTGTATAAATAGGTAAAAGAAAAAACATTTTGAGAATTATATATTCGATTAGAGTTTTATTCTAGTTCGAGGCCCAAAAATATTTCTATATATGATATTGTCATAATAGAGTATTTTTAATTTATTGCTTTAAAAAAGTTACTCATATCATAGTATGTCTGTACTGATCAGTTTCATCCCCACTAAGGAATCTTCAGCAGACTTTAGAGAATCATCGTTGGTCAATCAAACATCAAACCAGACATAATATTTGATATATTTCACAAGTTATTTGAGAAATACTATTATGAAGGTCCGAAATCTGTTTTCCAACAAAAATAACTCTTTTAAAGCAAAAATTGTATATACTAAATCACCACCGGTAATTATTAATATATGTGTTGCTGTTATTTTACAATAACAACAGTACCTAACCAAACAATAGTGTTGGTAGGATAAGTCGTACTAAACTTTGTGTTAAATGTTGTTTTTTATTTTTAGTACCAAAAGGTACATAAAATAAAATGTATTTACATATATAAAGGCCGAATAAATACATTTTATTTTTATGTACCTTTTGGTACTAAAAATAAAAAACAACATTTAACACAAAGTTTAGTACGACTTATCCTACCAACACTATTGTTTGGTTAGGTAAAAAAAAAATATGTGTAATTTTTTTTATACAGAAATAAGGTGTACATTTTTTTTAAATAAAATAGACAGATTGTCGGATATCGCAAGATCGTCATAAAATCGACTGATCATAATGAAAATATATGCTCTATGGGCCCAGCCCGATATTTCATAATATCACCAATTAGAGAAAATCACTAACAAGGGAAGTCTTCTTGGTGTCACTCTCCGATCTTCGTGAAATTTGGATATGTTGCTCAGAACGAAAATTAATTCTTAACGCATTTTTTTAGCTGACCAAACTCATTTTTTGGGGCGTTCGATTTGTATAGGGGGAAGTTGATCGTTATTAGTTTTGCGATTTTTTCGAAAATATCGAATCTCGGACGAAAATTCTTTTTAACTTTCAGGATGGATTTCTCAACGCTTCGTTATAAAAAAGCTCTCCCATAAATTTAACTTTTACATATAAATCAACAGTTACACTCGACCACGTCTTACCAATAATTTTTAATTTTACCAGAATTTTACCAATAAAACTGTAAATTTACAACTTTCTTTCCGCGATAAAATTTACAAAAAATTCTCGTGACTTTACTAGATTTTTTGCTACCTCCTATTTTACAAGAATTCCTAGTTAAAATTGCGAGCTTTTTTGTAATTTTACAAGCCTTTTACCAAAAAATTTGTACATTTAAAATGTTTTTGGGGCAATAAAACTTGCAAGGAATTTTCGTAAATTTACTAGAATTTTTTTGTAAAATTATTTTGGAAATTTGTGGAAAATTTTTTGAAATTTTTTGTTAAACAGTCTAATATTGGTATAATGGGATTACGAGACTACACTAAAAAAAACGTTGTCAAATGACTAGAAAAATTCTCGTAATCCCATTTAACCAATATTTGACAGTTTTCCTTTTTTTTTAACAAAAAATTTTCGTTTAAAATTTATATTTTTTTTTGTAATTTTACAGTTTTTCTTGTATTATTACAAATTTCCAAGGTTTTTTACAAAAAAAAAAATCTTGTAAATTTACGAGAACTAGTTGTTAGTTTTATTTCGCCAAAAAAGTTGTAAATTTACAAAAAAAAAAAAACCTTGTAAAATTACAAAAACTCTCGTAGTTTTTACTAATAATTCTCTAAGCAAAAAATCTAGTAAAGTTACAAAAGCTCCTTGTAAAAAAAAATTGTAAATTTACAATTTTATTTGTAAAAAGCTTGTAAAATTACAAAATAATTGGTAAAAAGTTTGTAAAATAACAAGGAATTCTTTTTAAATAGGAGGTAGCAAAAAAAAGTTACATACTTTTCTTGTAATTTTACAAGTTTTTTTGAGTGTGTTTCTAGTAATTTGACAAGGTTTTTTTGTGTGTATTAACTAACTGGACATTGAGTAAGTCGCCCTAAGTTTGGTAAACCTATTTCACTATGTGCTTATGTGTATGTAGTAGCACACATACATACGTATAGAATAAATTGAGACTATTTTATTTCACCAATTAAGAGTTTGCTTTAAATTTCCTAAAATTAAACTTTGTTATATCATCATAATTTGCATATCAAAAGTTTCTAAATTAATTTAATTGTATCTTGTTTATTACTTTTAAATTAACTATTGTAAAATATAAATATGCATACTAGAGTGGCATGTTTTCTTTAACTTTTGATTTTCCCAAGTATCCGGGCAAATTTTTTATTTTACGTAGGAAAAACCCACCAATTGTGGAAATTTTTAAACAAATTTGAAATGGCGATATCCCGAAAACCAGCGACCGATTTCAGAAATATATTGATATTAACATTAGAAGTTCAAAAATAATAAAATTAATGTATCGCATGGTATTTTTGTATTTTTTAAAAATTTTGGTAGAAATTTATCGAAAAATCCAAAAATTTTGATCAAAGGGCGCCACAAGTTAAAATTATCGGATTTGGCTCAAATAAAAATTAATTAAAAGACTGTCTCGAGCACTATGAATAGATCAAGGAACAGAAATTAAAGATTTTTTTTTAATTTCTTGTGCGTAGAAAAAAACTACAATTTTTGCAAACATCAAAAAGCAATATCTCAAAAACTATTCCACCGATTTAATTTTTCGATATTTGTCTTTAGTTTACAAAATTTACAAAAAAAAACCTAGTAAAACGACAACAAAAGTTTTTAGAAACTATAAAAAAATATTTTTTTTTAATTTTTTGAACGTAGGAAAAAATCTCCATTTCTGCAAATTTTTTAGCAAATTATAAACGGTGATATTATGGACTAAAGAACTTTTTAATGTTTGTAAAAAATTTCTTGAACGTAGGAAAAACCCGTTTTTTTTTTAAATTTTAAATGGCGATATCTCGAAAAAATTTTGACGAACTTATATATATTTTTTTTATATTCGTTTTCTGTGCATCAAAAGTAAGAATTTGAATTTTTATCAGATTGGCTAAAAATCTTTTGAGAAAAAAAAAATAAATTTAAAAAAAAAAAAAATTCCGCGAAAAAAAAAATTTGGTAAAGAAAAAATTCGCAATTTTTTTCTTTTTTTGTCAAAAACTATGTTTGTACTTGTTTGAATACCATTTGGTGTTTAATTCTGTTCACATAAGTCAACCAGCAGCCGAATTAAAGCATTTTGTATTTTTAGGTTATGTTGAATGTACTAAAATTTTTGTGGTGTCCTTACATTTTCGTTCATAACTTTTGAACCGCTGAACCGATATCGCTCAAATGCAATACCAAACTTCTAGGGAGAACTTCCAATAATATGTTAAGTTTCAGTCATCTCCGTGTAATATTTTGGCCGTGATCACCATTTCCACAGACAGACAGACAAACGGACAGACCGACATAGCTAGAATGTCTTAAATTCGATGGGGAATCATGAATATATATGGGGCATTCCATGTGAAATCGGACACTTTGAAAAACTTTTTTTTTAGATTTTCCCAATTTGTTTACAGTTTTTAGTACCCTTCGAAAGCTCCTTCGTATTAAATTTTCAGATTTTTTTGATGACCCGTTCAAAAGATATCGAATTTTTAAAAATTGGTAGTTTGTTCCTTTACTCAAACTTCTTTTAATCATAACTTCTTCAATAATGGTCCAAATTTAAATTTTTTTTTTTTCAAAATTTTTGTTTTTTTACGTACTTTTAAAAAAAATCCCCAAAAAATCTTAAAAGCGCTCTAGTATGCGATTTTTAAGTTTTAAAGTTTAAATCTCATTTTTGAAAATGTTTGTACTCTTCGATTTTTTTGAAATTTTTTTGTGTAAAACTTCTATCAATTCTACAAATTTTTTGCCCAGGAGGATCGTGGGGTAACGATTATTACTATTTTTTAAAATTTTTTGAAAAAATTTTATTGTAATTTTCCAATCTTAAAATCATTTCTACTGCTGGAATGGTGCGTCATAGAGGGGTCATTTATAAGACCGACCCTCATTAATTTTTATGTCTCAACATTTCTTTGGAACAAACTTATACCCTTATCTCCAATTTCTAAGGGGGCTCCCACACAAAACGACATTTTTTAAAATTTGTCCCAACCGCTCTAACTGCCCTAATAGTGCCCTTAGAGCAACAAAATGTATGACCTACCCACAATATTTTTTTAGTCCAAACATTTTCTCTGAACACACCTACCCTCTATCTTTAACTGTTAAGGCGGTCCCCATACAATTTTTTTTATTTTTTGTAAATTTGTTTTATTTCATCAGCTTCTACCGGTCCAATGGTGCGTCCGAGAAGGGTCATTAGTGAGACCGACCCCCATTTATTTTTACCCTACAAAATTTTTTCAAAACATACCTACGCCCTATCTCCACTCCTTAATTAGGCTCCCATACAAATAACAGTTGGAGCAAATTTTATAAAAATGTAATTTTGTATGGGAGCCTACTTAGGGAGTTGAGATAGGGCGTAGGTATATTTTGAAAAAATGTTGTAGGGTAAAAATAAATGGTGGTCGGTCTCACTAATGACCCCTCTCGGACGCACCATTGGACCGGTAGAAGCTGATTAAATAAAACAAATATACCAAAAATAAAAAAAATTGTATGGGGACCGCCTTAACAGTTAAAGATAGAGGGTAGGTAAGTTCAGAGAAAATGTTTGGAATAAAAAAATATTGTGGGTCGGTCATACATTTTGTTGCTCTAAGGGAACTATTAGGGCAGTTAGAGCGGTTGGAACAAATTTTAAAAAATGTCGTTTTGTGTGGGAGCCCTCTTAGAAATTGGAGATAGGGTATTAGTTTGTTCCAAAGAAATGTTAAGACGTAAATTTGGAGCAGTATAAATGATTTTAAGATTGGAAAATTACAATAAAATTTTTTCAAAAAATTTTAAAAAATAGTAATAATCGTTATCCCACGATCCTCCTGGGCAAAAAATTTGTAGAATTGATAGAAGTTTTACACAAAAAAATTTCAAAAAAATCGAAGAGTACAAACATTTTCAAAAATGAGATTTAAATTTTAAAACTTAAAAATCGCATACTAGAGCGCTTTTAAGATTTTTTTGGGATTTTTTTTTAAAAAGTACGTAAAAAAACAAAAATTTTGAAAAAAAAAATTTGAAATTTAGACCATTATTGAAGAAGTTATGATTAAAAGATGTTTGAGTAAAGGAACAAACTACCAATTTTTAAAAATTCGATATCTTTTGAACGGGTCATCAAAAAAATCTGAAAATTTAATACGAAGGAGCTTTCGAAGGGTACTAAAAATTGTAAACAAATTGGGAAAATCTAAAAAAAAAGTTTTTCAAAGTGTCCGATTTCACATGGAATGCCCCATATACTTTATGGGGTCCCAGACCGATATAGTTACAAACAGAATGACAAACTTATATATACCCTCTATCACCAGAGTGGAGGGTATAAAAATTACCGGACGTTGAAAATCGGAAGACACAATTTTTGCCATACAATAAAATGTCAGTCTAATGCAGCATACTTTACGTTTAGTTGCAAATTTTGTATGCTACAATGTTCTTTCATGTTTCAACTTTAACTCTATGGTTTTGTGGAAAAAACTTGTTTCAAAATTATTTGAAAATTACTTTTTTAGTTAAATGTGGTATGCATAGTAGGGGTATAACATTTTTTTTTTTTTTTTTTTTAATTTTAACAGAGAGATATTTTGTGTGCGTAACAAAAATGGTGTCCATTAGCTACAAAAAATGTAAGGAAAAATGTCAACTATTAGTAAAGGAACCCGTCACAGAAATTATCACGAATTTAAAAAATAAACAAATAAAATTATAAAATTTTTCTGTTATTTCCATACCGGTTTCAAACATTTCAGTCATGGACGTATACAGGGGGTGGGAACAGGGGGCACGTGCCCCCCCCTTTCAATTACTTTTCAAGTATTTCTAGTTAAAACTAAATATACATAGGCGATGGCAAACAATTTTGGGAGTTGTGCCCCCCCCCCCTTTTCAAATTCATCGCTGATTTCAGTTATAGTGTTATCATCAGTCGGTTTTTAAATGTCTGTTTGTTTTGCTAATAAGTTAAATGTCCAGCAAAAAAAACATGTTACCGTACATTTCTGAATAGGTTCTATGGATAGCCCAAAATGGAACTAAAAAAATTGCGTTTTTGGTTTTTCAATTTTTTAAAATCCGGGCTTAGTATGCGTGGTCAAATATTGTAAAAATTATCAAATTTGTGCCGAGTTGCCTTGTTTAAATATTTATCAAAAGAATGTACCACAATCTCAAAAATGTTCTGAAATTTTACATTTTTAATAAAAGTCAATATATCAAAAATCCCGCCATTTTTTTTAATTTTTTTTCTTTTGAAAGTTTAGATGTTGGTCTATCCAAACAAAAAAAATTCAGACATGAGTTTTTCGTTTTTATATTTCGAGGTAATCTCGTTTGAATTTTGAATTTCATAATAATTTAGTAATTTGCTTGTTTTTTCTTGTTTCAACATAGCGTATGAGTAACATTTATAAAAATATTTAATACTCATTCGCAATGTTGAATGAAGAAAATACAAGCAAATTACAAAATTATTATTAAATTTACATTTCAAATGATATTTTCTCGAAAAAAATGTCTGAATCTGAAAAACACATGTCTGAATTTTTTGTGCGGGTAGACAAACATCTAAACTTAAAAAAAAACTTTTTTTTTTTTTTAAGTGGCCGGATTTTTACTAATTTCACTTTTTTAAAAAATGAAAAATTTCAGAACAAGTTCTGAAAATTAAACTAAAAAATGTTTAATCGATAGCCTATATAAAACTATACAAGACTGTGAATTTTTGAGATCGTGGTGCGTTTCGTTTTAATTTGATAAATATTTAATCAAGGTAACTCGACGCAAATTTCACCATTTTTGCAATATTTGACCACGCCTCCTAAGCCCAGTTTTTGAAAAATTAAAAAACCAAAATGCAATTTTCTTAGTTCCATATAGGGCTATATTTGACTTTACAAACATTATGTTTTTAAAAATTTAATTCGACTTTAAAAAAATTATATTTTGCGTAGGTTTATTCTAGCTCGAGGCCATTTTTCATTACTTTATTACAACCTTGATTTTCTAATAGAATAATTTTCAAAATTACTTTTTTCCGCTTGCCAAAAACTTAAAAAAAAGACTTGAAAATAGCCAAGTGAAATCCTAAATTAAATTAACACAAGCCCAATTGATATTCCGAAAAGCCCTATCAAAAAGTAACCCAATGATATTTCATATCATTTTCTCATTTTTGTCATATAAAAATAATAAAAGTTATGCCAATAACTTTTAATATGTAGTCAAACTAAAATGTGTGCATTTCAAAGTTTTAAACAACAAAAAAAAAACTTATAACATATTCTAAAACTGAAGTAGAAAATGTTTGGGTTTAATTCAATGGTTAAGGTAATTGAAGAATATTACTCAAAATAAAATACACATAATAGAATCAGAAATTTTATATGGAAACTATAAACAAACTATAAATGTTTTACTAACACGGGAAGTATTCCAAACATTTATAAACCGATTTGTCTGAATATTAAAATATAAGTAATTCAAAATTTCGTTGTAGGGTCAGTCTTAGTGAAATCAATCAAAAATAGCTAAAAATTTTCGAGACCCCCTCCGATTTTGATGAAATTTGGTTTAGTTGTAACACTAAGTGATTAACTAATGCACACTTATTTTCAGCCCTCTAAGTAAACAGTGGGCGAAAACACGGAGGGTCAAAATTAACCCCAAAATCTCCCAGTCGCGACACTTTACACCGTAAAAACTTAATACCGTTGGTTCTATTATAGCTAGAAAGCCCATTTTTGGTTTGTTTTGAAGCTCATAATATGCTCTACAAGACCTACCATAACCAAAAAATTTTCGAAAAAAAAATAAGGGTTACCTCCCTTATTTTAAGGTCGTGATATACGGAGGAAAAAATGGGGAGGATGGTATCCCCCGATTTTTTTTTTACTTGATAATCTTATAGAGAAAGTCCTAAAGAATATATTCTAAAATTTTTAAGTTGGGACAACAATGGGATCGCTCAAAATCAAAATTTTTCACAATTTTCCCCAAAATCTCCAAATCGCAACACTCTTTAACCTTAAAAATTTAATATCATAAGTGCTTTTGTAGCTACAGAGCCCATTTTTTTTGTTTTAAAGCTTATAATACGCTCTACAACATATACCAAAACCAAAAAAAATTCAAAAAAAAAGGAATTGGTGTCCCCTTATTTGAAGGTCGAGGCAAAGGGTGGATGAAATGGGGGGAAAGTATCCCCGATTTTTTTTTTACTTGGTATTCTCAAAGTCCAAGTCCTAATGAACATACTCTACAATTTTTATGTTGGGACAACAATGGGATCGACCAAAATCAAAATTTTTTAAATTTTTCCCCCAAAATCAACAACTCGCGACATTCTTGCGCCTCCCATTGGAGTCCCAAGATAAAAATTTCAGGATCTGCTCTCTAGAACTTAATCTTAAAAAAAAACAAGGTTAAAAAAATTGGGGCGTACTATCCCCCGATTTCCCCCACCCCTTGCCACGATCTTTTAATACAAGAGGCACCCCTATTTTTTTATTTTTTTTGTGATAGTAATATTGTAGAGCATATTAAGAGCTTTAAAACAAACCAAAAATGGACTCTGTAGCTACAATACAGTCCACGATATTAAATTTGTCATGTGCAAGAGTGTCGCCATTTGGAGATTTTGGGGGAAATTGTGAAAAATTTTGATTTTGGTCGATCTGATTGTTGTCCCAACATAAAAATTTTAGGATATGTTCATTAGGACTTGCACTTTGAGAATACCAAGTAAAAAAAAATCGGGGGATACTTTCCCCCCATTTCCTCCTCCCTTTGCCCTTGACCCTTCCGTTTTTCTAAAATTTTTTGGTTAGGGTAGGTATTGTAGAGCGTACTTTAAGCTTTAAAACAAACAAAAATGGACTCTATAGCTACAATAGCACATATGATATTAAATTTTTAAGGTTCAAGAGTGTTGCGATTTGGAGATTTTAGGGGAAATTGTGAAAAATTTTGATTTTGAGTGATCCCATTGTTGTCCCAACTTAAAAATTTTAGAATATATTCTTTAGGACTTTCTCTATAAGATTATATCAAGTAAAAAAAAAAATCGGGGGATACCATCCTCCCCATTTTCTCCTCCCTTTATCACGACCTTAAAATAAGGGAGGTAACCCTTATTTTTTTTGAAAATTTTTTGGTTATGGTAGGTCTTGTAGAGCATATTATGATCTTCAAAACAAACCAAAAATGGGCTTTCTAGCTATAATAGAACCAACGATATTAAGTTTTTACGGTGTAAAGTGTCGCGACTGGGAGATTTTGGGGGAAATTTTGACCCTCCGTATTTTCGGCTCCTGTTGACTTAGAGGGCTGAAAATTTGCATTTGTTAGTTTTTTACGTAGTGTAAAAACTTAACCAAATTTCATCAATATCGGAGGGGGTCAAAAATATTCATGATTGATTTCACAAGTGTCGCGACTGGGAGATTTTGGGGGAAATTTTGACCCTCCGTATTTTCGGCTCCTGTTGACTTAGAGGGCTGAAAATTTGCATTTGTTAGTTTTTTACGTAGTGTAAAAACTTAACCAAATTTCATCAATATCGGAGGGGGTCAAAAATATTCATGATTGATTTCACTAATAATGACCCTGTAATGAAAAAATATGGTCCTTAGGAAAAATTTTTATAACTGCCGAACTAACATGAATACCGTTCATAGCAAAAATACTTGTCAACTTAAATTTAACAAACATAATTTAGAATTCATAAATATATCGTAGGTCTCTGTCTTCATATAAAACCTCACCAAAAGTTTAAAAATCCTTCTTCCCGTACAAAAGCATCAAATAGTTTTTTAAGAAAAAATAGCTCAAAAATTTAAAAAACGAAAAAATTCCATTTTAACCCCCTAAATCTCCAAATGGCCCCAAATAGCGCAGGCAACCCAACTTTTAAATTGTTTCTTATATATTTTAAGTTTCAGTTAAATTGGTGTATAACAGTTTGGGTATTTCCCTCGCAAGACCCATTACCGAAAAGTTTTTAATTAAAAATAAAATCACTTAATTTGAAATTCTCATTGTGAATATTGATGCCAAAACGTTATGTTTTTTTAATTTTAAATGGATCTTAACTTGAATTTACATGTTAAATAATATCGCTCATTTACTTGTATAGTGTCATAACTCAAAATATGTCGTTTTTGGGTAAACCATACAGAATTATTTGTTATATCCTGCTTTATATTGTGTCAAAAATTCGTATTAATATCTTCTAAACTCATCGTTTGACAAGAGAACACGCAATTATAACATTTTCTATGTACGGGCCTTTGGCAATGTAAAATAAGTTTCAATTGTGAACTTTAAACCGGTTTTCTGTAAAATCAAACATTTTGCGTTATGACACTATACAAGTAAATGAGCGATATGTAAAACACTCCTTTTTTTGTAAAAAAAAAAATATGTTCGTACTTGTTTAAATACCATTCGGTGTATAATTCGGTTCATATATGTCAACCAGCAGCCGAATTAAAGTATTTTGTATTTTTAGGTTATGTTGAATGTAAAAAATTTCTCGATGGGTACTTACATATTCGTTTATAACTTTTAAACAGTTGAACCGATATCGTTCAAACACAATACAAAACTTTTTGGGGCAACAGCATGTAAATATGTTAAGTTTCAGTAATATCCGTGTAATATTTTCAACAGACGGGAGGGCAGACAGACGAACTTCGCTAGAATGCCTGAGAATCGATCACTGATTAATAATATACATGGGGCGTTGGCATTTTGTTGTATGGCAAAAAAGTTTTTCTTCCTATTTTGACCGTCAAGACAAATTTCTATTCTTTTAGGCCTAAAACTTATGTGGCACAAATTAATAAGTATGATTTGTCGTAAGACATAGTTTTTATTATATTTTTTTATAAAATTTTTCAAAAATCCTAAACTTTGATCGCCGGGCGCCACGGGTTAATTTAATCCGATAAAAATTTGCCCGTATACTTAGGAAAATCAAAAATTGAAGGAAAAATGCCACTTTAATGTGGCAGTCCATGCCAAATTGCACACATTCGGACACGACCTCCTCATCTTTTCCGTATATAATTTTAGTGCGTATAAAATCAACTTGGATACCAATTTTCAGCCGCTTATTTTAAGTCAGTTTTGTTTAATCAATTTTTCAAGATACAAACTTTTCAAAAAAATTAACAGATTAATTAACAATTTTTGAATTAATTTTGACCAGTAAAAAATATCGATTTCTTAAAAAAAGTTTTGGACGTTTTTAAAAAGTCGGTTTTCGTTTTTAAACATTAAAAATTTCGTGGTAGTTCTTTCGAAAAAATTTTTTATTTTTTTTTTTCTAAAATTACATTTAAATACCATTAAAATGTTGTCAAAATTTTTTTAAGATATCGATATTTTTACTGGTCAAAATTAATCGAAAATTTAAATTTCCTAATTTTTTTGAAAAAAAAAATCGCAATTTCCAACAATCGATTACTCAAAACAAAATTGGAATTAAAGGCTTAACATTAGTGTGAAAGTTTCACTTAATATAAACACGAGCGAAATCAAAGAGAATCGTTTCCGAAATTGTCCAATTTGTATGGAATGACGTATTTACATAATTTATTTCCCGTATTCAACAAGCCTTTTAAAACAATTTCAGTGGACCATTAAAAACCTGTCAGTCAGGACTTTATTTTTTTTTGTTCTGAATCCAAAAAGATTTTCTTGTTCAACGGTGTTATTGATGTTGGTTTTCCTCCTGGTTTAATCTTGGCCATTTCCGAACCTAACCAGCCTACGACTAACCAGGAGTCTATACAATTTACAGATGTAATTCGTAAAAACTCAATTGTAATTCGGAGATTCTACTTGTAATTCAAAGATTCCATTTGTAATTCGAGGCTTCCATTTGTAATTCAAAGATTCACTTGCAATTCGAAGATTCTATTTATAATTCAAAGATTCTATTTGTAATTCGAAGATTCCATTTGTAATTCGGAAAATATCAACTGAATTTCCATTGATCTTTTTCGAATTAAAATTGGAATCATCGAAAATGCAATCTTCGAATTACAAATAGAATCTTCGAAATACAAATATAATCTTCGAATTACAAGTATAATCTCCGAGTTACAATTGGAATCTTCGAATCACAAGTAGAATCTTCGAATTTTAATTGCTCTCTTACGAATTACATCTGTAAATGGTGTAGATCTTTTAGTTTGGAATACATTTTGTCTTTCACAGAAAGGACATTTATAGGATGTCTTAGAATCAGTGGCGGGTACAGCTCTTGGGTTTGGGGGGGAGGGAAATTTTTGTTTTTACTTTGAAAAAAAATCATAAATTCACCTTTGTCGACGAGCAAATTAAAAAGGATACGATTTTTTTCCCAAAAAAAGTGATGGGAAAGCTATAAAATCATCAAATTTATTAGTTTTTGCCGAGGGAGGTTTGTTTTTCATGATCCTATATCGTTTAGATCAATTTTTTTAATTTATTTTAAAAGAAAATTGTATATTTTCGTATAGGTAGCTTATATTTTAACACATTTGATGTGAATTTTCTGAAATTTTTTTAAAAGAAGAAATTCTTCCTACATAGAAAATATCAGATCAAACATATTTCGTGAAAAAAAATATTTTTTTAGGAAAAATGTCTTAGAATCTGATACTTTTTTCGTATAGAAAAATTTTCAGAGTCTAAACATTATTTTGCACACAAAAAGTCTCAGAATCTGAGACCTTTTGCTGTAGAAAAGTCTCAGAACTTTTTCCTAAAGAAAAAGTCTCAGATTCTGAGATCAAATTTCTAAAGAAAAATTGTCAGATTCGCAGACATTTTTTCTAAAGAAAAAGTCTCAGATTCTGAGAGCTTTTTTATATAGAAAAAGTCTCAAATTCTGGCACTTTTTCCTTAAGAAGAAGTGACAGATTCTGAGACCTTTTTCCTATAGGAAAAGTCTCAGATTCTGAAAAATTTTTCGTTCAAAAGTTTATAAGTCACAGATTGTAAGACATTTTTCATCCAGAAAAACCATCAGATTCTGAAATATATTTCTATAGAAAAAATCTCAAACTCTAAGACCCTTTTCCTATAGAAAAATTCGGAGATTCTGAGACCCTTTTCAAAAGAAAAATTTATAGATTCGGAAATGTTTTTCCTATAGGAAACGTCTCATAATCATTTTTTCTATAGAAAAAGTCATGATTCTGAGACCTGTTTCCTAAAGAAAAAGTCTGTTTCAAAGTTTCAATTTCTGAGACTGTTTTTCAACAATAAAAAGTCTCAAACTTTGAGACCTTTTTAAAAAATACTCAGATTCTGAGACCTTTTCCCCTTAAATAGGTCTCAAATTCAGAAATTTTGAGGCCCTTGTCCTATAAATAAGATTTTAAGACCTTTTCACTTTTCTCAGATTCTGAGAATTTTAGAAAAGATTTATTCTTTAGAAAAAAATTTCCAAAATAATTTTAAGATTTTAAGATAATTTTCCTATTGCTATGTCGAAGACAAACATTTTTTATGTAAACCAAATTGAGATCCTGTACAATTTTTATACGAAAAATGTTTGCCTTTTTAGGGTATAAATTTTTAAAATGTTTAACTCACACCTTCAAAAATTTGCATTTTATTTGACTGGAATAAAACACAACATCCAGAAATACTATGCCCTGTATTTTTTAACAGCTGTTTTGAGAAACCAACACAGAAAAAGTCAGCTGTTGTATAAGGAAATTTCAACCCCGTGATTTTTTACGGGGTAAAAGGTGCAACTTTTTTTAAAAGAACACTATATTCTTTTTAAGGGTTGACATTTTTTAGAAAAGAACACAACAACATAATTTTTGGGGCGAAATGCAAAAAAGGCACATTATTTGCCAGAAAAGAAAACACCATAAGTAATTTTTTTATGTCAAAATTTATTTACAGAAAATTTTCAGATTAATTCACCTTTTTGCTTTAAAAATTTAAAAAGTTTCCCTATTGAAATTTTCAGATTTTTTCTTATGAACAACTTTCGGATTTCGAGATTTTTTTCCTTTGGAAAATTTTTTTTCTTTTTTTTCCTCTTTTATTTCTTTTGGAAATTTGGTCTGGGGGGGAATTTCCCTTCCCCCGACCCCTCTTGTACCGGCGCATGCTTAGAATAGATCACTGATAAATAATACACATATTTTATGGGGTGATAGACAGATGTTTCGATGCGATACACACTAGGGCGTCTCGTCAAATTTTAATTTTCGAATTTCATGTCGTAATACCTGCCAAACCATGGCCTTATTAGAGCTGAATGTGGAAAAATTTATGAAAAAAATTTTCAAGGTCATCTTCAGTCGGCAACTAGCGGTCAAAGTTGGAAAAAATTACGTATTTTGACCAAAATTCCTTTCCGAATATTTTCACCAAATCCAGCTTAAAAATTCGGAGATTTTGAGTCTTCATTGGAAAAATATTTAAAAAATCCAAAACCACGATTTTGGTCCACAGATGCTGATTTTTTAACATAAAAATTATTTTTTTATTCAAATTGGTCTCAAAAGTTGAAAAATGTTAAGTGTGTTATCTAAAAATATTAAAAAAAGTATAAAAACGAGATTTTGGTCCAAAAATGCTGATCTGCGATTTTGGTCCAAAAATGCTGATCTTAGATTTTGGTCCACAGATCAGCGTTTTCGGACCAAAATCGTGTTTTGATATTTTTTTAATATTTTTTACATAGCACACTTAACATTTTCCAACTTTTGAGACCAATTTGTGTAAAAAATAATTTTTATCGTAAATGAAATAATTGAGCTCGAGGTCTGTTGTTTTAAATAATTTTTATTTTATTTCTCCGATATTTCGAAATTCATCGAATTTCATCCTCAGGGGCACTTGTAAAAATTACACAAACCAAATACACTTTAAGTTATAGTTGTTTTAACATCGTCGTATGGTATTTCGGACCAAATTGGTGTTTTTATTTTTATACCCTCCAACCACAGTATGGGGGTATACTCACTTTGTCATTCCGTGTGTAACGCATCGAAATATCAATCTAGGACCCCATAAAGTATATATATTATTGATCAGTGATCGATTCTAAGACATTCTAGCGATGTCCGTCCGTCCGTCCGTCCGTCTGTCCGTCTGTCCGTCTGTAGAAGACACGATACAGTCCAAAATAAAAGAGATAGACTTCCGAAGTTTGGCACGAATATGTGTTATATTCCTAGGCAGGTTAAGTTCGGAAATGGGCAAAATCGGACCAAGGGGGAAAAAGTTCCCCCTTAGAGAACTAAACCAACCCAAGAAAAATCGCATTTTTTGCAGGGTTTTTTGTACTTTTGCTAAGAAAATGCAACATTCTTATCTCAGAAGAAGTTCAAAATCACACGGGAAAGGTGCCCCCTAACGTCTACCACCAACCCCCCCCCCCCTAAAAAAAAAATTAAACGCTCCTGGATTTTTTAAATATTGTTTTTTTTTTTTTACATTTTGGAGGGTATAAAAGATTCGGCACAGCCGAATGTAACACTCTCACTTGTTTTTTAATAGTTTTTACATAGCACACTTAACATTTTCCAACTTTTGAGACCAATTTGGGTAAAAAATAATTTTCATCGTAAATGAAATAATTGAGCTCGAGGTATGTTGTTTTAAAAAAATTTTATTTTATTTCTCCGATATTTCGAAATTCATCGAATTTCATCCTCAGGGACACTTGTAAAAATTACACAAACATTTTGCAATACCATACGACGATGTTAAAACAACTATAACTTAAAGTTTATTTTGTTTGTGTAATTTTTCCCTGAGGATGAAATTCGATGAATTTCGAAATATCGGAGAAATTAAATAAAAATTATTTAAAACAACAGACCTCGAGCTCAATTATTTCATTTACATTACAAATTTAAAGGTCATTTACATTACAAATTTAAAGGTCAACATTAAATAATTTTTATCTTTAAAAATCAGCATCTGTGGACCAAAATCACGGTTTAGAGTTTTCTAAATATTTTTCCAAAAAAGTGCGGCAAATTTCCTAATTTTTGAGCCGGATTTGGGAAAAAAAAATCGAACATAAATTTTGGTCGAAATTCGTACTTTTTTCCAACTTTGACCGCTGGTTGCCGACTGAAGATGATCTTGCATAATTTTTTTCCACAATCAGCTCTAATGTGGCCATCGTTTGGCAGGTATAACGACATGAAATTCGAAAACTTAAATTTGACGTGGCGTCTTAATACTAACTCAATGACAAAATTAAGGTCGCCGGTTGCCGAGGGATAATGTTATCCGATTTGTATTAACTTTATGACCTTTGAGACGAGCTCTATGATTTTTAAGTTTCGGTTAAATCAAAATGTTCACACGCAGTCAGAGGGACAGTTTAGTTAGTGCTAGTGTTAATACAATTTTCCCAATGTGTTAATGTAATCAATTTTCGTGTAAACACATTTTATTTTCCTGATTACACTGAAATTTGTATTTTCGTACTTACCGCAATCAAACTACTGCTGACAACAGCTTTACCACCTTTTGCGTTTGTATTAAAATGTTCAATTACTTCCCAATTGGATTTCTTTGGCGTTGAGGGTTGCTGCTGATGTGCACCAGATGCATTTGTGGCCGACGAGGATTGACCAGTACCACTTAAATCTAAAGATGGTTGTGTGGGTGTATTAGCAGGTTGCTTCAAAGAAGAAGAACGATTGAAAAATTTGTGTTTTTTGGGTTCCTAAGAAAAAAACGAAAGAAAATAAATATTATAAAGGACACATTTTAAATTACAAAAAAAGTGAAAAATGTTCTTCTAAGCATTTTATAAATAATATAAGGAATAAATATACATACTTCTTTGGCAGATGATGTACTGCTGCTGGAATTGCCATGCCGTATACCACGCAAAGACAAACGTTTTGACCAATCTTTCTTCTGACTTTCAGATGAAAGCGAACGAAAGATGTGGGTATTTGTGCTGGAGGATAGATGTGACATCTTGTATGGATTTTTATATAGAAATCAACTAGAAAAAAAGAGAAAATGAGAAAAAAACGAACATGAACATTTGTTGTTTTAGATAAAAAAAAATTTTAATTTTACAAATAGTAACATTTGTTAAGGGTCAGGTCAACTTGAAGGATTCCAAAATTTTTGAAAACAAAAAAAACACTTTTTCGACCTTACCTATTTTAATTTGCATAAAAATTGGCATATCAATTCTCGAGATCTGTGTCGAATTTCGGTTTTTGTTATTTAGTCAAAATTGTGAATGGTTCGCGTTTTATCGCTGTTCAAAGTTGGTATTTTGCAACAATTTAATGAAAAATACATGATGTTTAAATGATCTTATCTTTGGAACGCATCATCCGATTGTCACGAAATAAAGCGCAAAATAATGGTTATGTCCTGGTCTTAAAATAGAATTTTGAAAAAGGATAGGATGCTTTGCAAAAAGGATATTGAAATTAAAAAAATGTCCTTAATTTGCAAATATCTCAAAATGCGTATCTTTAATTTTCCTATATTTTTTTGCACATATAGCCCTAAATATACTTAACAACATATGCAAATCCCAAATTGGGATGGTAAGCGGTTTAATTGTAAACGCGGTTTCATGAAACGCCTTATTGATTTTTGTTAATAACTCTCGTTTACAAATGAAAAACAATTTCTGCGCACTAACCGCGAATAATTTTTTTATATGTATTTTTGATCGCTAAACTCAAAAATTTCATCAAAAGAACATTTCGCGAATAACTTTTTGTTTAATGAATTTTTTAGCGTTTTTTGGAGGTATTTTGACTATTTTTCTTATATCTTAAGTTCTGTTTATCTGATTCTCTCGCAATAAAAACCAAATTAAAGACAATCAAATTTCCAACAAATCCTACATTCATCATTTTTTCATAAGTTCATAGCTTTACGCGCAAATAATTTTTTTAGCGTTATTTGGAGGTATTTTGATTATTTTTCTTATATCTTGAGTTCCGTTCATCTGATCTTTTCGCAATAAGAACCAAATTAAAGACAATCAAATTTCCAACAAATCCTTCATTCGTTATTTTTATATCAGTTCATAACTTTACGCGCAATAGGCAAACAAGGAAAAACTATTTTTTATTAACAAAGCTCATTTTTTAAAAATTTTAAAAACAGAAATTGTAAAAAAATATCATTTTTTTTTGTATTTTATCATGTATATTCATAAAATTTGTGATAACTTCGGAGTAAACCTATAGATTTTCATCAAATCAACTTTATTATATTTCTCAATGTTCAGGCTTTGCAGATAAATAAAAAGATGCAATTAATTGCAAAGATTTCTATTTCTTAAACTTTTTTTAAATGATTTGTTAATCAAAAAACTTATTTTAGTCATATGTTTGCCTATTGCGCGTAAAGTTATGAACTGATATAAAAATAATGGATGAAGAATTTGTTGGAAATTTGATTGTCTTTAATTTGGTTCTTATTGCGAAAAGATCAGATGAACGGAACTCAAGATATAAGAAAAATAGTCAAAATACCTCCAAATAACGCTAAAAAAATTATTTGCGCGTAAAGCTATGAACTTATGAAAAAATGATGAATGTAGGATTTGTTGGAAATTTGATTATCTTTAGTTTGGTTTTTATTGCGAGAAGATCAGATAAACAGAACTTAAGATATAAGAAAAATAGTCAAAATACCTCCAAAAAACGCTAAAAAATTCATTAAACAAAAAGTTATTCGCGAAATGTTCTTTTGATGAAATTTTTGAGTTTAGCGATCAAAAATACATATAAAAAAATTATTCGCGGTTAGTGCGCAGAAATTGTTTTTCATTTGTAAACGAGAGTTATTAACAAAAATCAATAAGGCGTTTCATGAAACCGCGTTTACAATTAAACCGCTTACCATCCCAATTTGGGATTTGCATATGTTGTTAAGTATATTTAGGGCTATATGTGCAAAAAAATATAGGAAAATTAAAGATACGCATTTTGAGATATTTGCAAATTAAGGACATTTTTTTAATTTCAATATCCTTTTTGCAAAGCATCCTATCCTTTTTCAAAATTCTATTTTAAGACCAGGACATAACCATTATTTTGCGCTTTATTTCGTGACAATCGGATGATGCGTTCCAAAGATACGATCATTTAAACATTATGTATTTTTCATAAAATTGTTGCAAAATACCAACTTTGAACAGCGATAAAACGCGAACCATTCACAATTTCGACTAAATAACAAAAACCGAAATTCAATAAAAATCAGAAGAATGGATATATTAATTTTTGGATAAATTGAACCACCATCGGCTGATTGCCTATGCTATTTAAAATGGAACCAGTCACTTGACGTATGACTGATGTTGGTGGTATACCAGAAAATTTATTATATTTAATATTAAATGTGTTTTTAAATTTTTAGTACCAAAAGGTACAAAAAATAAAATTGTTTTTATTCGGCCTTTATATATAAATTCGATTAGCTCGAGGCCCAAACATATTTTTATTTATGACATTCAAATAGTAGATTATTTTAATACAATTAATACGAATTTTGTCGATTACAGGGCAAATTATGGTTCGTTTTAGTCTAAAAACTAAATGTGTAAATTTTTGGCCAAATCGGACAAAACTAAACAGTGCCTTTAGGGGGTTTAAGTTTTGCCCTAAAAAATGTTTCCCCATACAAACAAAAATTTTTTTTTGATTTTTTAATATTTTTTTTAATTATTTATTATTTTACTTTTCTTCCATTCCGTGCAAAACGAATTCAAATATCGGCCGAAGGGTTCTAAAGTCGAATAATGGACTTTTTGTAGGAAAAAGGCGAAAAGTTGAAATCGATTTTTTGATTGTTAAATAGTCCAAAGGTCGACTTTTGAATTTTTTCAACTTTTTGTGACTTTATCGATTTTATTGCTAAATGAAAAAAAAATGGCAATAAAATCGAATAAAATGGACCGATTAGATCTATATTTTGTTAAATCTTTAATAAGTGTAAAAACCACTCAGAAATCAAATTTGAGTGAAATAGGCTTCCATATGTAGACAATAAACCGCTTTAACTGAATATCGGGTGAAATTTTCACATGGGGATTAAGTCCAAAACTGGTCCGATGATAATAAGATTTGATAAGGTACGCGTTTAACATCCCAGGAAAATTTTCTGGAACAAATTCCTGGTTCGACAGATTCTTGAATGTATTCTATGGTAATCACAACAAAATTTTCTATTTAAATTTATTTTTTTAAAAAACTACTTGCTCTAAAAAACGATTGCTTTTGGGACAATTTCAAACAAAAAATGATGCGTTCTGTAGCGCAATTCACTAACTTTTTAACGACAAAAATCGGTAGTTAAATTGTCAAAAATCGATACTTATCTACAATTGTCGTTAAATGTGATTCTATAATTTATTTTACCGACTTTTGTCGTTATTTAAAATCGTTAACTTTCGAAAAATATCGGTAGGCTAACGACAAAAAAAAAAGCTGTTGTTAATATAAAATATTATTTCTTTTTAAACAAGATATAGTAAAAAAGTAGCAAATTTTGTTGAAATGGCCTTCGAATACATTTTAATAGTTATTAAATATTATTTGCCGAGTACACAAAAAGTCCCCTGAATATTCTTCTAGTATATTACACCATAACAAACTTTTATTTTTTACACCGTAAATATCAGATTCTGAAAGTGGTGCTGTACTAATGGCTTTTTGTCTTAAATACATGTTTTACGCAATCGGTGAATAAATAATTTCTCAATATTTTAGTTAGTTTAGTTCAAAATTTATTTAATACATTTCCCAGCAGAAATTTTGCTGAACGTTCAGCAGCTTTTGGAAGGGGAACTTGAGTAAAGGAGCGCATCCAATTGCGCTGAATTCATGCATGATTCCCTAAGGCGATGTCCCACTTTAGAGCGCTAGTTGGATACACAGAAACAGCGCTCTTTAGATGCACTGAAATCACGTGTCTTTAGAGCGCTGATTTAAGCAGAATAAAGATGCTGTAAATTCATGTATCTTTTTAGCGCTGATTTAAGCAGATTAAAGATGCAGTGAATTCATGTATCTTTGTAGAGCTGATTTAAGCAGAATAAAGATGCTGTAAATTCAAAGTTGAAATCAAATAACTAAAATTTAAAAAAATATAACAAAAAAATTCATTCGTTTTACTTTACAAAACTTTATTTATGTGAAACAAAATGAAAAAAAAAAAATCGGAAATGAACATCAAAAAAATATCGGAAATTTTCATTTTTACATTTTTTATGGGATTTTTTTTGGGAACAGCGGTCAAAGATGCTATGATTGAAGCGTTCGTTGCAGCGCTGATTAATGCGCAATAATGATGCAGTCAAATCATGTGTCTTTGTCTAAAACTTATGTTTTTTTATTCAAAAAGTGTTAAAAATATTAAAAAGGAAAGCAAGTGTAAAATTTTATCAAAAAATAATAACACATTATAAGTTTTATATAAAAAATCTTTAAAAAAAATTAAAATTTTTTCCCCTTCCTTTTACTGCATCCCTAAGAGCGCTCTTTGGATGCGCTTCGGTATGCTATAAACAGATGCTGTGTCGCCAAAATCTCGATTTATTTCTGCTGGGTTATAACTCAAATAAATAAAATTAATTAAAACCATCGTTAATTAAGCCAGCATATTTTGTATTTCCATTAGAGCATCTTCAATTTTCTTTGGGGATATTAATACGTCTGATATTTTTGTCGAGCTTACAGCTATTAACAAGTTTGCTGTTGATAGATCCATCTGAGAATTTTCGGGGTCTAAAAGCAAAAAATATACATTTATAAGATACATAAAATATTAATGCATTGTCGAGATAATTTGTCTATAGAAAATAATTTTTCTATAGAAAAAATGTCTCAGAGTCTGGTTTATTTTCTGTAGAAAAAATATTTCAGAATCTAAGACTTTTTTACAAAAAAAAAAAAAATGTCGCAGTATCTAGCACTTTTTTCATATAAAAAATATCTCAAAAGCTGAGACTAAAAAATGTTTTTTTATAGAAAAATATGTAGACAGTTTTTCTATCGAAAAAGTCTCAGATTCTAAGACAATTTTTCTGTAGAAAAATTCCAAAATTCTGAGACAATTTTTCTACAGAAAAAGTCTCAGATGCTGAGACATTTTTTCTATAGAAAAAGTTTTAGATTCTGAGACATTTTTTCTATAGAAAAAGTCTCAGATTCTGAGACATTTTTTCTATAGAAAAAGTCTCAGATTCTGAGACATTTTTTCTATAGAAAAAGTCTCAGATTCTGAGACATTTTTTCTATAGAAATAATCTCAGATTTTGAGACATTATTTCTATAGAAAAAGTCTCAGATTCTGAGAATTTTTTTTATAGAAAAAGTCTTAGATTCTGAGAAAGTTTTTCTATAGAAAAAGTTTCAGATACTAAGATTTTTTTTTATAGAAAAAGTCTCAGATTCTGAGAAATTTTTTCTATAGAAAAAGTCTCAGATACTGAGACATTTTTTCTTAGAAAAAGTCTCAGATACTGAGACATTTTTATACCCTCCAACTACAGTATGGGGTAGAGTGTCCCTTATTTTGGAAATGTTGGAAATCTTGAGACGGTACCCGCTCATTTTTTTCCTTTTGACTTAAAAATAACTCAGGAAAAATTTTACGCCCCTAGGACCACGCCTTCCCTACGCGACGGGGCCTTAAAGAGCGGGGCCTAAAAAATCATTTTTCCATACAAACCAAAAAATTTTTTTTTTGATTTTTAATTTTTTTGTTATTAATTATTATATTACTTGGTTTGCTTATTCACGACAAAAAATTTGATTTTGGAGGGATAAGTCTTTCAGCGCTAAAAAATTTTTCGCAAAAAAAAAATTTGGGCGGCCGGGGTCCTACAGTAAAAAATTTTTAAAAAATATTTTTTTTTAGTTTTGACCAGCAACGGTTTTAGCTGCTATGTTGCTTTAAATGATATATATTCCAAAAAAAAAATTATTCATATCTGTGACATCTTTATCTTTTTCGAAAAAAAAAATTTTGAGCCGTAGGAATCCTACGGTAAAAAATTTTTAAAAAATATTTTTTTTTAGTTTTGAAAAGCAATGGTTTTAGTTTTTATGTTGTTTTTAATGATATATATTCCAAAAAAAATATTATTCATATTTGTGACATTTTTATCGTGTATCGAAAAAAATCATCAATGCATTTTTTACCCTTTTTTAGAACACGATTAAGATGTCACAGATACAAAAAATATTTTTTTATGAATATATATCATTTAAAGCAACATAGCAGCTAAAACCGTTGCTGGTCAAAACTAAAAAAAAATATTTTTTAAAAATTTTTTACTGTAGGACCCCGGCGGCTCAAAATTTTTTTTTGCGAAAAATTTTTTAGCGCTGAAAGACTTATCCCACCAAAATCAAATTTTTTGTTGTGAATAAGCAAACCAAGTAATATAATAAATAATAACAAAAAAATTAAAAATCAAAAAAAAATTTTTTGGTTTGTATGGAAAAATGATTTTTTAGGCCCCGCTCTTTAAGGGCCCGTCGCGTAGGGAAGGCGTGGTCCTAGGGGCGTAAAATTTTTCCTGAGTTATTTTTAAGTCAAAAGGAAAAAAATGAGCGGGTACCGTCTCAAGATTTCCAACATTTCCAAAATAAGGGACACTCTAGTATGGGGGTATACTCACTTTGTCATTCCGTGTGTAACGCATCGAAATATCGGTCGGGGACCCCATAAAGTATATATATTATTGATCAGTGATCGATTCTAAGACATTCCAGCGATGTCCGTCCGTCCGTCTGTCCGTCCGTCCGTCCGTCTGTAGTTAACACGATGCAGTCCAAAATAAAAGAGCTAGACCCCTCAAGTTTGGCACAAATATGTCTTATGTTCCTAGGCAGGTTAAGTTCGGAAATTGGCCAAATCGGTCTAGGGGGAAAAAAGTTCCCCCTTGAAGAACTAAACCAACCTCGAAAAAAAATGCACTTTTTACATGTTTTTTTTTTGTATTTTTGTTAAGTAAACGAAACATTTGGTATATTTATCGCGATGGGAAGGTGCTCTCAACGTCCCCCACTGACCCTATCAACCCCCCCCCCCCAAAAAAAGAAACGCCCCTGACAAATTTTTGTTTTTAATTTTTTTTTACATTTTGGAGGGTATAAAAGATTCGGCACAGCCGAATTTAACACTCTCACTTGTTTTCTATAGAAAAAGTCTCAGATACTGAGACATTTTTTCTATAGAAAAAGTCTCAGATACTAAGACATTTTTTCTATAGAAAAAGTCTCAGATACTAAGACATTTTTTCTATAGAAAAAGTCTCATATTCTGTGACATTTTTTTTATAGAAAAAGTCTCAGATTCTGAGACATTTTTTCTATAGAAAAAGTCTCAGAAAAATGAGACTTTTTCTTTAGAAAAAATATCTCAGAATCTAAGACTTTTTCTATAGAAAAAGTCTCAGATTCCTGGACATTTTTCCATAGTAAAATTCTCAGATTCTGAGAAATTTTTTCTGTAGAAAAAGTCTTAGATGCTGAGATATTTTTTTCTACATTGTTTTAAGCAATCTTAAAAATTGGTTAAATCTTCTTTTCACTATTATCCACTTGGTACGTACCATACTGTTGGGTCAACCAATATTTCCTGCCATGTAATCCAATCCAACTAAGTGCACCATCCGTATCTCAAATTCAGTTATTGAAACATTGATAACTCCCGATTTCCCGTCGTTCTTCCACTATTTGGCATCTTTTTTCGGATCATCTTTTCCATTATGTTCATCAAATAAACCTTCAACGAATCCATTTTCGCTTTCGAACGAAACGAAATCAAAGGCGCTAATTGGGTTGTTGTGGTGCGAGCACCACATACATTTTCTGCAAATAAATACAATTTAGTTTTTGCAATCCCAACTAGTTTACAAAAAACTTACAATGAATGTTGTTGTTCATTTTTATTTACATAATTTTGTAAATTTATTATTAAAATTTTTAATATTTATTTTTTGACATTTTTTATTTCTACCGAAATTTGTCGGTAGTATTTAAAAAACAATCAACCGAAAAAAATCGTTAGAAAAAAAATTAAGAATCACATTTTCGTTAAAACAACCGACAATTTTCGTTAGGTAACGATATCGATAATATCGTTAAAAAAGTTACTGAATCGCACTACTGGAACCGATTATTAGGAACAGAAAATTTTGCTGGCATACACAAACAAAATTTTTATTTAATATTTTCTATTTTCATGAAATTTGAGAGATTTATGTTAAAATCGGGAAGGTGGTTTGTATGGGGGCTACAAGAAGAACTGTTTCGATTTCTTTAAAATTCGGAATAGCGATTTGTTAAGACAAAACACGTTTACTTGCCAAATTTCGAGAAGATGCCTATTACACCGTACGACAAATTTCAAATTTTGGCTGTACACATGAACCGGACTAAAAAATTCTGAGAGTACAGCCGAAAATAAAATACCCCTGTCTCCCAGTTTTTTTTGATCAATTCGCGTTTTCGCGAAAAATGCAAAAAAAAAAAAATCGCACTATAGAAAAAATTCACTACAGTCAGAAAGTGGGTATAAAAATAACATTCCCGTATCTCTCAGGTTTTTTAAATCAATTCGCTTTTTTTCGCGAAAATGGAAAAAAAAATATAATGTTAAATTGTGTTTCACAAAAGAAGTGTGAAATAAGTCGAAAAAATATGGAAAATTTACTTCTGAGAAAAATAGTGTTAACAGATAAGTTCAGTAGAATTTAATGATGGTTCTTTTCTTGGAAAATATTAACCCTCTATCTGCAATTTTTAGCTTTAATTTTTGTTCTTATTTCAAATACTCACCTAGAAAAGCATTAAATCGTGCGTTTAAAGGGTTAAAATGTTCCACAAAAATCTTTTGCATTAAAATTCACTAGGGGTTGTCAAAGGCCAAAAGTTCGTAAGATTCATATTTTATTAAATTGTGTTACACCACACACATTTACAATTTTACTTTTTTGAGCATTTTGCTTACATCGCACAAATTATTGTCCTTTGACAACTCCTAGTGAAATTTGATGCAGAACATTTTTGTAGAACATTTTAACCCTTTAAATGGATGATTAAATGGTTTTCTAGGAGAACATTAGAAATGAGGACATAAATGACCCCCAAAAATGCAAGATAGAGGGTTAATATATTCCACGAAAAGAACCGTCTTTAAATTTTACTAAAGATATGTTCAAACATTATTTAGCTTACAAGTAGATTTAATAAATTTTTCGATTTATTTCACACTGCTTTTGAAAAATAACACTTTTTTTATTGGCGTTTTTCGCGAAAACACGAATTGATCTAGAAAAACTGGGAGACACGTGTATTTTATTTTCAGCCCTACTTTCAGAATTTTTTGGTCTGGTCCATGTGTACAAAAGTGTGTCGGACGGTGTTATAATACGGCTATTAGAGTCATTTGAGCGAGCAAATAGTACCTTTGTATGGGGGCTAGGTCTAAATATGAACCAATTTCAATAGGCTTCGTCCTTGGGCCAAAAGAGGCTTAAGTTTTAAATTTCCAGTCAATTGATTAAGAATTGCGACCTGTATCGTGTTTACACCGTTTTCATGGACAGACAGACAGACGGACGGAGGGACGGAGGGACGGAGGGACGGAGGGACGGAGGGACGGAGGGACGGACATAGCTAAATCTACTCAAAAAGTGATTCTAAGTCGATCGGTATACTTAAAAGTGGGTCTTTGACCAATATTTCGGTTAGTTACAAACATCAGCTCAAACTTATTGCACCCTATACCACAGTGTGGTGTAGGGTATAAATAGTAAGAGACTCAAATGACAGCGGAGTTTAACAGCAACTGAAGCTACTGACGTTACGTTTTTACCATGTATTTTGTATATGAAGCAAAAAACGCCAAAGACAAATTTATGAGTCAGAAAGTATTTGACGACTAAACATTTTCTGAGGAAGCGATTTACAGTTTCTGTTTATTGACGTGATCTGTGACCTAATAATACCTATGAAACAAAAAATTTTATTCCTAACCCCTCTCCCTCCCCCTTATTTTTCTTGGTGAAAAAATTTTACTTTTGACGATTACGCAGTTCTGGTCATTGGTTTGCGGATTTTTAAGATCTATTCTTAAATTAATTTTTTAGCACATTTACCCTATCCTTTACCTGAACAAAAATAATCGCCAAAAATGCTTTGGCAAGTTTACTTGCCTGTGGTCGTTAAAGGGTTAAGTGAATTTTATAATTACCGGTACTGCAATAGGGACGTTACAAATATTTTCGATTATTAAAAAACCTTAGTTCTATAAATTGCTTTCGGTTTTTTCAACCTTTTCGATTTATTTGACTTTTTTAACAATTATTCCTTTCGGTACCCAATCGAAAAAATACAACCAAAAAAGTAGAACCTAAATGCTGACAACAAGTCAAAAACACACTTTTACGTACAAAAAAAATTGATTTTTTACAGGTTAAAAAAGTTGAAAAAAACGAAAAAGTTTAAAAAAAGTCAAAAGGTTGAAAATTCCACTTTTCGAAATTTGAAAAAGTCATAAAATCCACTTTTTTGAAATTGAAAAAAGTCGAGAAGTCAAAAAGTCAACTTTTTAGAAATTACAAAAAAATCTAAAAGTCGACTTTTTTTGCGACTTTATAACACTAATCGGTCAATGACCCCAATAATTTTAAATTTCAGATCCATTTCTAAGACACTCTATCTACATCCATCCATCTGGCTCTGGAAAGCAATATGTAGGGCCTACATTGTAGGCCTAATCAAAACAGCTGTAAATTTGGTAAATGTGTGTATTACTTACAAAAGTGCAAAAAAGTATTTTTACACTCAAAAAAATAAAACTGTAAAGTTAACAATTTTTTTTTTTGTTAACTCGAGTTTACTGGCTTTTTAGCAAATTTTTAATTAAAATCAGCGTTTTAACTACTTTTTTTAGTTAAGTTTAATTTACGAAAATACTAGCTTTGTACAAATTTTGAATTAATTTTTTTTGTTGACTTTAAAACTATATTTACGAATTTTTATTAATTAATTTGCTGATTTCTCGTAAAATATTTGTCGAGTGAAAAAATGTTAGAAATTTCTTGTGTAGCCTCCTATGCAAATCTCATAAGTTCTACTTAAGCTAAACTTAATGCTGTGAAAAAAGAAAAAAATAAGTGAAGTATTAGTGTATAAAATCAATATTTAACAAACTTACAATTTTTTTACAAAAAGTTTTGCTGAGTTTAACTAATTTTTTGGTTTATACATACATAAAAATATTATGAAATTTTCAGCTGAATTTTTAGTTAAAGTTACGTTTTTTTTTGGTTACATTCATTCTACGAAAAGTTAACTAAATATTTTTAGTTAAATTAACTAGAAATTTAGTAGGTTCAAAATCAGGTGTTTTTTTAGTTAAATTTAACTAAAGTTTTTGCTAACTTTACAGTTTTATTTTTTTGAGTGTACATTTTGGAGAGCATAAAAGGTTCGGAACAGATGAATTTACCACTCTCACTTGTTTTTTGTACATTTGTTAAACAAATGGAACATTTTTATATCAGAATTTTTGACTTATTGTCAGTTTTGGTACACTCAAAAAAATAAAACTGTAAAGTTAACAATTTTTTTTTTGTTAACTCGAGCTTACTGGCTTTTTAGCAAATTTTTAGTTAAAATCAGCGTTTTAACTACTTTTTTTAGTTAAGTTCAATTTACCAAAATACTAGTTTTGAACAAATTTTGAATTAATTTTTTTTGTTGACTTTAAAACTGTGTTTACGAATTTTTATTAATTAATTGAATTAATTTGAATTAATTTTTTTTGTTGACTTTAAAACTATATTTACGAATTTTTATTAATTAATTTGCTGATTTCTCGTAAAATATTTGTCGAGTGAAAAAATGTTAGAAATTTCTTGTGTAGCCTCCTATGCAAATCTCATAAGTTCTACTTAAGCTGAACTTAATGCTGTGAAAAAAAAAGAAAAAATAAGTGAAGTGTTAGTGTATAAAATCAATATTTAACAAACCTACAATTTTTTTTACAAAAAGTTTAGCTAAATTTAACTATTTTTTTTGTTAAAACATACATAAAAATATTACGAAATTTTCAGCTGAACTTTAAGTCAAAGTTACGTTTTTTTTGCTACATTCATTCTACGAAAAGTTACCTAAATATTTTTAGTTAAATTAACTAGAAATTTAGTAGGTTCAAAATCAGGTGTTTTTTTAGTTAAATATTACTAAATTTTTTGCTAACTTTACAGTTTTATTTTTTTGAGTGTAAAACAAAAGAGAAAAAAAAGATAAATAAATAAATGGTAAAAAAAGTTTTTGATAAAAAAAAATTTAATTTGATAAAAAAGTTTTTGACAAAAGAACATTTTTTTTTTGTTAAAAAAAATTTGCGAAATTTTTTTTTTTAATCGATTGCCCATAAAAAAGTATACAAACAATTAAATTTTTGAGATTATGGTGCATCCCGATTTAATTTGATAAATATGTATTTCATCAAGACAACTCCACAAAAATTTTATCATTTATTTTTTGAAGTCAATTTTAAAATTATATTTTCGTTATTAATCTAATCAAGTAAAATAACACAGAGAAAACAGTTAAATTGTGCCAGCCGAATTTAGAGCCAACTGCATGGTTTAATTCCAACAACCGAAATTTTCGTTTGCGATTACCGAAATTTACTTGAATCAACAGAAGGTAATTTGTTATAAACAAATTTGGGTTATCGCAACCGAAAATTTCGGTTGTTGTTATTAAACAATGCAGTTGACACTAAATTCGGCTGGCATAACTAAACTGTTTTCTCTGTGAATAATTAAAAAATATCAAAAATCGAAAAAAAAACTTTTTGGCCTGTATAGAAAAAAATAGTTTAGGGCAAAACTTTAAGTCCCCAGCGGCATGGGTTACTATTGCCCGATATGGTTAAGAATTTATACATAGAGTTTTTAGAACAAAACGAAACATGCGTTGTGATCGACGAAATTCACAAAAGTAATTTTTCGTGCCACCTTACTATACATAAATAAATAACAAAAAATTCACAACAAAAAGTACTTAAGCCCACATACTCCTTGAAAACAATTATTTTTGGAAAAATTCGCGCTAGAGTTTTTAAAATTTTTTATGTAAATCTTTTGATTTTCTTTTTTTTTGTATGTCACATACAGAACTCTTTATGTTTTATGTATGTATGTATTTTCCTTTTTAAAACATTTTTTAGCACTCAAATTTTCTTTTATAAAGAAACTTATTTGTAAAATTGTTTTAAACATAAACAAAAACGTGCTGAAAATTTTAGAAAACAAAACATAATAAAATGAAACATCTTAAAAGCATAAACATTATTATAATCAGGGTGTTTGTTATATAGCATGTAAAACATAAAAAATCACTTTTGGGGTTTAGTAGACATAGGGAGCTTTTCATATCAAAAGTATTACGAACAACAAAATGTTGTTGGATCAAAGTCAAACTAACAGAGCTTATTGCGCTGTATGGAACTAACAAATCGTGAGACAAAAGTTAAAGTTTTTCGAAAAAATAACTCAAAAGTAACTCAACAATTCTGATAATTTCGAAACAAATTTATTTAGAGTTTTGTATGGCTATCGATTGCCATTATTTGTTTTTGTAATAAATTCAAAGGTATGTCTGAACATTTCAGAACTGTTGGGTTATTGTAAAATAACTTAAATATGAAGCAATGTCAAGTAAAAATTTCTTTATTTCGCCATGTTTGACCACGCCTATCTCAACCGTTTTTCCGAAAAACTAAAACTTTTGTTCGATTTAGTGGAAAGTTCCATTTAGTGGAAAAAGCTCTATAAGATTGACATTGATCAAACAAAATGTTGATTTTTGTAGTACGTTTAAAATAAAAAGCTCCATATGCATACTGACGTATTGTATTAAAGAAAATTGAATTTATATTTACATTAAGAATTTTATTTAAATGTAGTAAGACACTTTGGGAAATGAAAAAGAAGTAATTGTTAAGTTTATGTTAACCCATCACCTCAGCACGCATAAGCTCTTACGTCCGTTGGGACACTACGAAATGATTAGATAGGTGTTTATCCCCAAATTTTGCATTTCTCATGTAGACGAAAGTCTCAGATTCTTACACATTTGTCGTATGAAAAAGTCTAACCCCCCAGTTTCTGTATGACGATCGTCCTTTGTTCGTCAAACTGGGGGTTAATCTAAGATTTTTTTTTTTTTGACGAAGAAAAAATTCTTCCTACATGGAAAATATAAGATGCTGGGACAATATTCGTAGAAAAATGCTTATTCTATTGGAAAACTGTCTCAGAATCTGAGAATTTTTCTTAACAAAAAATGTCTCAGAATCTGAAACTTTTTCCTATTGGAAAATTTTCGGATTCTAAGAACTTTTTACCACAGAAAAATTATCAGATTCTTAAACCTTTTACTATGGAAAAAGTCTTATACTTTTGGAATATTTCCCAATAAAAAAGGTCTCAGATACTTAGATTTGTTTCGTACAGAAAAAGTTTTATATTCTCAAAAATTTTTTCAATGAAAAAGACTGAGACCTTTTTTCTATAGAAAAAGTCTCAGACTCTGAGGCTTTTTCCTAAGGAAAAAGTCGTATAGAAAAAATCTTAGATTTTGGCACTATTGCCTAAAGAATAAGCATCAGATTCTGATACCTTTTTCCTATAGAAAAAGACCTATTTCCTATGGAAAAAAACTCAGATTCTGAGACTTTTTTCCTATAGAACAAGTCTCAAATTCTGGAATTCTGAGATCGTATTTCTATAGAAAAAATTTAAGATTCAAAAACCTTTTTCCTATTGAAAAAGTCGCAGATTCCAAAAGAATAAGTTTCAAATTCTTAGACTTTTTTCAACAAAAAAAGTCTCAGATTTTGAAACCTTTTTCTATAAAATTTTGAAATTTGCCTTTTTCATGTAAACAAGTCTCAAATTATTTTTTCTACAGAAAAAGTTTCAGATTTAAGGACATTTTTCCTATTTTTTCTAGAGAAAAAGTCTCAGATTCTGGACATTTTTCCTAAAGAAAAAGTTTCTGATTATGATGCATTTTTTCTATAGAATAAGTCTCAGATTATGATACATTTTTCCTATAGGAAAAGTCTAAGTATTTTTTTTATACCAAAATTGCCACGTTCACAACAATTTCACAACAATTTCCCAAAGAAAACTTCTCTTCATAATAAGAACTTCTGGATTGACAGATATTTTTTCACAAAAAAAAATTTAGTTTTAGTCAAATTTTTCCTTTAAAAATTTACAGATTTTCCCTACAAACATTTTTAGATTTTTCCCTTAAAAATTTTCAGATTTTTTTCTATGAAAAATTTTCAAATTTCAAAATTTTTTTCTTTGAAAAATTTTTTTGAAAGTTTCATTCTTTCTTCTTTTTCTTTCATTTTTCTTTCTTTTTTCTTTCATTTTTCTTTCTTTTTTCTTCCTTTTTTCTTTCTTTTTTCTTTCTTTTCCATTTTTTAAATTTGGTCTTAGGGGGAGGGGGGGGGGGGAATTTCCCTCCCTCCTTGTTTCCGCTCATGTAAATATTGATAGATATTTTTATAGAATTTAAGTAGTTTTCCTTCAGAATCACTTACATATTAAAGATTTTGAGCCAATCAACTTCAACAAAAGAAATATTAGATTATTATTCGATATTCCTAAAGAAAAACTCTCTGACTCTAAAGAAAATGTTTTTTATATCTGAGACAGGTTTTCTTTAAGAATATTATTATGTTCTAATAAGTTTTTTGTAATACTAATAACGAGAGTCTGCCTGGTGTCACCCTCCGATCTTCATGAAATTTGGATATGTTGCTCAGTAGTACGATTCAGTAACTTTTTTAACGAAATTATCGATATTGTTAACTAACTAGAATTGTCGATTGTTTTAGCGAATATGTGATTCTATAAATTTTTCAATTAACGACAAAAATAGTTAATTTGAAATTTGTTTATTTCGAAATTGTATTAAGAACCGAAAAAATTCGTTAACTTTAACTTCAAAAAATTTTTGTTGATAAGTTAACCATTTTTAATAACGGCAAAATTCGGTAGAAAAATGGTATAGAATCGCTTTTAACGACAATTGTCGATAATTAATGGTCTTTGACAATATAACTACCGATTTTTGTGAATTGCGCAACAGAACGAAAATTAATTCGACACGTATTTTTTTAGCGACCCAAAATCATTTTTAGGAGGGTCGATTTGTTTGGGGGGAAATGATATTTTTCAGTTTTTTACGATTTACGCCTATTTACTCAAATTTAATATAGGCATGTTTGGTATCACATTAAAGGTAAACTCAAAAAAATTAACTGGTAAAACGCCTGGTAAAATGCCTTGCAATCCCGTTCTACCAATATTTAAAAATTTTCCTTGTTTTTTTAACAAAAAATCTTGTACTTTGCTTAAACGAGAACTACAGTTTTATTGGTAATTCTACAAATTTATTTTCGTAATTGTATTCTACCATTTTGAAAGGTTATTATAAAAAAAAAAAATTAATTTTACAACAAAGTTTTTATTACGAGGATTCTAGTTGATTTACAAAAAAAAACTGTTATTTTACAAAAATTATGTTATACGAGGACTTATGTTGTTTAACAAAAAAAAAACATTTTTTTTTTTTTGTAAATTTTCTATTTTTTTAAAAAAAAATTTTCAAGTCCCGGACATATTTTTTTTTTTTATTGAAAAATATTTTTAAAAAAAATTGACAAAATTTTGAAAAATTTATTAGGAGGATTCTAGTGAATTTGCAAAAAAAAAAAAGCAGTTATTTTACAAAAATGAGTCCCTCCCTAACACATTTTTTTGCGTTTTGGAGTAAAGAATTATTAAAAACGATAAAAAAAAAAAATTCATAAAATTTTCCTAAATTTTTTTTGAAAATTTCCTTAGTCACAGACAAAAAAAATTCATTAAAAATGCTTTTAGAGGAAAAAAGAATTTCAGAATTCAAAAATTCATTAACAATGCCTTAGAAAAAATTTTTCAAGTTCCGTAAAAAAAAAAATATTTTTACAACAAAGTTATTATTACGAGGATTTTAGTTCATTTACCAAAAAACTGTAATTTTTGTTTGTAAATTTACCATTTTTTAATATATTTACCACTTTTCTTGTAAATTTACCATTTTTTTTTTATAATTTTTGTGGTTTAAAAATTATCACTACCAAAAATTGGTAAAATTAAAAAAATTTTTGGTAACTTAACAATTTTTTTAAACAATTTTTTTGGTAACTTAACAATTTTTTTTTATTTACTATTTTTTTTTTTTTTGTAAATTTGCCATTTTGGTTTGTAAATTTACCATTTTTTTAAACATATTTACCATTTTTTCTAGTAAGTTTACCATTTTTTTTTTTTATTATTTTTCCGATTTTAAAACAATATTTTTACCAATAAAATTAATTATTTCACCAATTTTTGGCACATTCAAAATTACGAGGAAATCGTAATTTGACGAGAATTTTACCTACCTCCTATTTTACAAAAATAACCTCGTAAAACCACTAGATTTTTTGGTAACTTTACAAGGTTTTTTTTTTTGAGTGTAGTAGTCGAATTGTTTTAGAATAATTTGCAAAAAAAAAATGGCGGTTCGAAGTAAGTTTTACATAATTTTTATCGGTTAAAAAATAAATTTTTAACTTCATTGCTAATGCGGCCTGGCCCGCCTTACTCTTATCTGATTATTCGAAAATTGTGTGAGACCTATTTCCACACCCTAATGAAGGCATCTATATGGGGTCAATATCTAACAACTTAATTTTTTTGGAGCACCATTTTAAATAAATCGAATTACAGCTTAAAAGTTGCGTAATTTAGAGTAGAATTGTTTTATTTAAAAAAAAAAACCCGAAAGCTTCGGACTTTTTCAAAAACCTATTAAACGTTAAACATTACGTGATAATTAGTTCGAATAATTTTTTATTTTTCTAAAAAAACATTTAAATACATTTTTTGGTGGTGAAAATTAAGTGAAAATTTTAATCGCTTAATTTTTTTTTTAATTGATTACTCAAAACTGATTTGGAATAAGAGGCTGAAAATTGGTAAGCAAGTTACATTTCAAATGGATTAAAACATATCCAAGAATAAGCGAACTTGATAGGGGTCGGGTCAAAAAGTATGCGATTTTGCATGAAAATATTTAAAAAAATAAAAAAAAATTCATGGATTTTTTTTTATTAAAAAACAGTTAAAAAAGGTTATATTCGGCCGAATATAAAATTTGTTACATGTTTTTTTTATACGACTTACAATTAGCCAATTTACAACAAAAATGTCGTTGTAATAAGCTTTTGATTTCGATAGGGCCAAATCTGTTATTTAGTTCATTTGAACATCTCTAATTACTTAGTTGTCACAGCAAGAAAAGATCTTATTTTATGATAGGTTATTTCTTGAGTCATAACTACACATCCCAAACGGATTTTTTTTTCTTATTAAATAAAAGAGCATTCTCAATTGGATTTTTTTTTCTTATTTTAGACTTATACAGGAGTTTGAATTAAGTGCCAATCCCACTCCTGTCCCATTACATACTCAATTATACAGTTATTTAAATATTAAAATTTAATAATAATTTTAAGTCCTTTTTGTACAAAAAAAAAAAAGAAAAGACATTTACATATATGCAAAGATTTTTTTTATTAAAAAACATATTGTTTTTTGTTGCTTTTTTTATTGTGTAAGTGGCTTTTTTACTACCTGGAATTCTTTTGAGTTTTATTTTGGTTTAAGTTGGAATCTTCTTATTTTCTTAATATTCAATTTGTTTGAGTGTCACTTATAAAAAAAACAAAATTATTGCTTGTTTGTATAAATATTTAAGTGTGCTTATACACCTATTATGTATTGGGGTGGATCGAATTTGCTATTTTTTTTGCGATTGAACGAAAAAAAAGTTTTGGAAATTTAATGCCGAAAAATCTGACAACCCTACAACACATGGAAAAAACACGACATTACGAGTTTAACAGCCACTTTCTCAAATTTTTTTTTTACGACCGGGACACATAGCTGTGTGTAGATCGGCAATTTTGTCTATACCCAGCAAAAACTTGGTAATGACACATCATTACCATTCGAATTACTTAGTAATGACAGAAAATTACCTTTAGCATTATTTTGAAATGTAAAATAAGGACTTATTAATAATGACTTACATAAGTCATTATAATAATAAAATAAAAAAGTTTCAGAACTAGATTTTCACTTTTTGACTCACTGTACATTATTTTGAATAAAAATAAAATAAAATTAAATATTTTTTTATTTTTTAAAATTTTTTTTTAAAATAATTTTTTCATTACCTATAAGTATATATTAGAGCACCCATGAAATACACTTGAATGTCAAAAGTATTAATTTTGCCGCTCCCCGCGCAATTTCCGGTAGCTTGGGCGTTAAAAATAATATCCGTGCCAAAACTGGACCTATCGGATGAAAACAGGCCAGTCACTTTCGACTTTTAGGCCTAAAAATGGACTAAAATTAGTACAAACATTTTTAACGCTATAACTTTTAATCTAAGGGCTTTACAAAAACAGCCAATCAGACAAAAAAAAAAAAATAGTCATGCCAATATTTTTCGGAATTTTTCTGCTCTGAAAGTTGTGTGAAAACATTCATTGAGTGCAACCGACGTGTTTTAAGACAAATATTTTCAAAAAAACTTAATATAAAAAAAACGTGAACTTCGACTTTAATATTTTGACTATCAGACATGAGATTGCTTGGAACTGCTTTCCGAGGTTAAACTACTAATAACACCCTACGATCCTGCGATAACCAAACCGAAATACAGTCATGAATAGATAAACGAGGGCCGTTTGAAAAATTATTATATCACAATTTTTGATTTTGATCGCTTAAAACACCATGATGGACCATAGATATCAGGAAATGGTGTATGACAAAAATGTTTGTCATCTGGTTCTGCATCAAAATGATGGTGTGCATTTTTTCGTTAAGCCCTTAGATTAAAAGTTATAGCGTTAAAAATGTTTGTACAAATTTTAGTCCATTTTTAGGACTAAAAGTCGAAAGTGACTGGCCTGTTTTCATCCGATAGGTCCAGTTTTGGCACGGATATTATTTTGAACACCCAATATACTGGAAATTGCGCGGGGAGTGGAAAAATTAACACATTTGCATTTATGGGTGCTCTAGTATATATGTAATTAGTTATTAATACTGGTTTGATAATCATTACATTTGGCACATTTGCTTGTAAATGTAATGGGAAAGGTAATTCGAATCAGAAGTAGTTATAACTTTTGAATTTCCCATTACACATTTCATTACTTGGTAATGCAAGTTTTTGCTGGGTAGTTCCCATGTTTTATATGGAGTCATTTAAAGCAACCAGAAAAAAGTGCCATCCTAAAGACCGAAAAAATCCGTCACGACTTTATGAATTTAACAGCCGATTTCTCAAAATTTTTGTTCTACGACCGCGGCAAAAAGCTGTAGGTAGATCGACAATTACGTCTAGAGTATCCTTGTTTTATTTGGAATCATTTGAAGCAACCACAAATTTGTATGAGAACCACTGTATGGGTTAAATATAGATGGTTGATATGTTCTGAAAAATTGTTGGAGCTCAAAAAATATTGTAGGCCGGTCGTACATTTGAATCCCCCATGGGCAAACTTGGGACAATTAGTGCGACGTGAGAAAATTTTATAAAAATATCATTTTGTTTGAGAAAAGTGTTGTGGGGTAAAAATTAATGGAGGTTGGTCCAACTTTTGAGCACTCTAGGAGGCACCATGGAAGCCGTTGAGCTGGTTTTATAAATCAAATTAATAAAAAACAAGTAAAAAAGTTCAATTCGGCCTTGCCGAATGTAGTGATACCCTCCACAATTTCAAAACGATTATTGCAAAAAACTTTATTTAAAAGGAAATTACTTTTGAAAAAAAAAATTTTGAAAAAAAAAATTTCCGCGAAACAAAATTTTGGTAAAAAAAAATCCGCAATTTTTTTCTTTTTTTGTCAAAAAATATGTTCGTACTTGTTTAAATACCATTTGGTGTTCAATTATGTTCACATATGTCAACCAGAAGCCGAATTAGAGCATTTTGTATTTTTAGGTTATGTTGAATGTACTGAAATTTTTGAGGTGTGCTTACATTTTCGTTCATAACTTTTGAACCGCTGAACCGATATAGCTCAAATGCAATACCAAACTTCTCGGGAGAACTTCCAATATATATTTTAAGTTTCAGTCATCTCTGTGCAATATTTTGTCCGCGAGAGCATTTTCCACAGACAGACAAACAGACAGACAGACGGACAGACGGACATCGCTAGAATGTCTTAAAATCGATCGGGCATCATGAATATATATACTTTATGGGGTCCAAGACCGATATTTCGATGAGTTACAAACGGAATGACAAACTTATATATACCCTCTATCACTAAGTGGAGGGTATAAAAAGTAAAATAATTGTGTGGGGACCACCAAAATTTTTAAAAATAGATGATAGGTATTAGAGTTGTCAATTATTCGCCTTTCAACTTTGTTCGAATAATTCAAATAATTGTTTTTGTTCGTTCGATCAAACGATTAAATCTAACAAATTATTCGATTAATCGAGGAGAATAACGAATAAAAAAGTGGTTATTGAAAAATATTTTTATTAACGAAAAAATAAACAATTCATACAAAAAACTTCAAAATAAAATAACTAATATTTTGTTAACAAAAAATAAGTAAATAACTTATAAATTGAATAACTGAAATTTGAATAATTTAAGATTAAAAGGGGGACTTCGTTAGGCATAAAAATATTTCATTTGTTAAACAAATATATAAAAACAAATTGTGTTGTTCTGGTAGTGTTTTAATCCTTTAAGAGGGAAAATTTTTCCCCTCGCCCGATTTTGCCACCGAACTTAACCAGCCTATGACCATAAGACATTTTTTTTTTTTTTTTTTTTTTAATAATAATTTTATTTGAAAAAAAAATAATAATCTATATATATAAAAGAGTGTGGTGACTGACTGACTGACTTACTGACTGACTGACTGATTGGCAATAATCATCGCCCAGCCCAAACCGCTGAAGCTAGAGACTTGAAATTTGGAATGTAGGTTCGGCTCCCGACAAAACCACCCACTAAGAAGGGATTTTTGGAAATTCCTATTCTAAGGGGGGCAAAAGGGGGAAAATAGGGCCCTTTGGGGGATTTTGTATCTTTTGAACTTATAGTCCTAGAAACTTCAAATTTGAACTCTAGGATCCTCTCGTGGAAATAAAATTTCGGAATTTTTTTTTTTGAAAATTCCGCCTCCAAGGGGGGAAAAAGGGGAATATAGGGCAAATTGGTACATTTTTTATATTCTAAACAAATGGTCCCAGAAACTAGAAATTTGAAGTCTAGGACCCTCTCGCGGAAATAACATTTTGGAAAAAGTAATATTTTGAAGATTCCGTTTCTAAGGTGGGGGGAGGGGGAAAATAGGGCAAGTTGGTACATTTTGTATCTTCTGAACTAATGGTCCTACAATCTTGAAATTTTGAATATAGGATACTCTCGCGGAAATAACATTTTGAAAAAAGTACTTTCTTGAAAATTCCGGTTTCAAGGGGGACAAAAAAGGGGAAAATAGGGCAATTTGGTGAATTTTGAACTAATGGTCCTAGAAACTAGATATTTGAACTATAGTATCCTCTCGGGGAAAAAACATTTTTTTACTAAAATTTTTTTACTCAAAATTTTTTTTCACTCAAAATTTTTTTTCACTCAAAATTTTTTTTTACAAATTTTTTTTTTTTACAAATTTTTTTTTCTACAAATTTTTTTTCAGTCAAAATTTTTTTTTACTAAAAATTTTTTTTCACTCAAAATTTTTTTTTTACAAATTTTTTTTCACTCAAAAATTTTTTTTTTTACAATTTTTTTTTTTACTCAAAATTTTTTTTTACTCAAAATTTTTTTTACTCAATTTTTTTTAATAAAAATTTTTTTCACTCAATTGTATTTTATTCTTCAGTTTTTTTACTCATTTTTTTTACTTAAATTTTTTACTTAGAAGGTGTTTTCACCCAAATTTTTTTTACTCAAAATATTTTTCGCTTAATTTTTTGACTCAAACTTTTTTCTCAATTTTTTTTTCTCATTTATTTTTTAATTTTTGGGAATTTATTGATTTAATCACTTAAATTTAGGGGGAAATAGGACAATTTTAAACATTTCGATCTTCTGAACTAATGGCCCCAGTAACATAAAATTTGGACTATAGGATCCTCTCGCGGAAATAATATTCTGAAGAAAGTACTTTTTTAAAAAGGCACTTCTAAGAAGGGGAAAAGGGGGAAAATTGGGCAATTTGGTACATTTTCTTTTCCCGGACCTAATGGTCCTAAAAACTTAAAGTTTGGACTATAAGATCCGCGGAAAAAACATTCCGAAACAAAGTTTTTTTTCAATTCCGCTTCTAGGGTGGTAAAAAGGGGAATAATAGGACAATTTGGAACACTTTGTATGTTCTGAACTAATTTTCCTAGAAACTTAAAAATTTTGACTATGGGATCCTTCATAACATTGTGAAGAAAGTTCTATTTTGAAAATTTCGCTTCTAAGGGGGAAAAAGGGGAAAGTAGGGTAATTTTGTGTCTGCTGAGCTAATGGTCGTAGATCCTTGAAATTTGGGCTGTACGATCCTCTCGCGGAAATAACATTGTTAAAGGAAAACTTTTTTAAAAATTATGCTTCTACGGGGAAAAGGGGGGAAAGTAGGGCAATTTTGTATCTGCTGAACTATTGGTCCCAGATACTAAAAATTTGAACTGTACAATCCTATCCCGAAAATAACATTCTAAAAGAAGTACATTTTTGCAAATTAGTTTTAAAAGGGGGAAAATGGGGAAAGAAAAACTTGAAATTTTAACTCTACTCTCGCGGAAAAAACATTTTGTAAAAAGTAATATTTTGAAAAATCCTTTTATAAGGGTGGGGTGGTGGATAGAAGGGGTTTAATAGGGCAATTTTGTATCTTCTGAACAAACTTGAAATTTTGAATCTGGATGCTCTCGAGGAAATTATTTTTTGAAAAATATATTTTTTTGAGAATTTTGGTTTTAAGGAGGCCCAAAAGGGGGAAAATAGGGCAATTTGCTAAACTTTAAATTAATGGTCTTAGAAACATGACATTTGGAATATGGGATCATATCGCGGCAATATCATTCTAAAAGAAGAACTGTTTTGAAAATTTCGCTTTTAAGGGGGAGAAAGGGGTAAAGTAGTGCAATTTTGTATATGCCAAAGTAATGGTCCTAGATACTTGAAAATTGGACTGTACGATCCTCCCACGGAAATAACATTCGGAAAGGAATACTTTTTTAAAAATTCCTCTTTTGAGGGGAAAAAGAATGGAAAATAGAGCAATTTTGAATCTGCTGAACTAATGGTCCTAGATACTTGAAAATTGGATTGTACGATCCTCCCGCGGAAATAACATTCAGAAAGAAATACTTTTTTATTTAAAAATTCTTCTTTAAGGGGGAAAAAGGGGGAAAGTGGGCCAATTTTGTATCTGCCGAACAAATAGTCCTAGATACTTGAAAATTGGACTGCACAATCCTCTCGCGGAAATAAAATTCTAATGGAGGACTTTTTGGAAAATTCCGTCTCTAAGAGGGAAAAGGGGGAAAGTAGGCAATTTTGTATCTGCTGAACTAATGGTCCGGGAGACTTGAAATTTGGACTGTACGATCTTTTCGCGAAAATAACATTCTGAAAGAAGTACTTTTTTAAATATTCCGATTTTGAGTGGGAAAAAGGGGAAAAGTAGGGCAATTTTGTATCTGCTGAAATAATGGTCCTATATACATGAAATTTGGACTGTACGATCCTCTCGCGGAAATAACATTCTCAAGGAAGTACTTTTTTGAAAACTCTACTTTTAAGGGGGGGAAAAGGGGAAGGTAGGGCAATTTTGTATCTGCTGAGCTAATGGTCCTCGATTCTTAAAATTTAACTGTACGATCCTCTCGCGGATATAAAATTCTAAAAGAAGTACTTTTTTTAAATTCTGCTTCTACGGGGGGAAAAGGGAGAAAGTAGGGCAATTTTGAATCTGCTTAACTAATAGTCCTACATACTTGAAGTTTGGACTGTACGATCCTCTCGCGGAACGAACACTCTAGAAGAAGTACTTTTTCGAAAGTTCTCCTTCTAAAGGGGGAAAAGGTGGAAAGTAGGGCAATTCTGTATCTGCTGAACTAATGATCCTAGATACATAAAATTTGAACTGTACGATCCTCTTGCGGAAAAAGTACTTATTGTGGAAAGTTCCACTTCTAAGGGGGAAAAGGCGGAAAGTAGGGCATTTTTGTATCTGCTGAACTAATGGTCCTAGATACTTGAAATTTAGACTGCACGATCCTCTCTCTTGGAATTAACCTTCTGAAAGAAGTACTTTTTTTAAAAATTCCTATTTCAAGGGGGAAAACGGGGAAGGTAGGGCAATTTTGTATCTGCTGAACTAATGGTTCTAGATGCTTGAAATTTGGCTGAACGATCCTCTCGCGGAAATAACATTCTTAAGAAAGTACTTTTCAAAATTCTGGGGGAAAAAGGGGGAAAGAAGGGCAATTTTGAATCTGCTGAACTAATGGTCCTAGATTCTTGAAATTTGAACTGAACGATCCTTTCGCAAACATAACATACTTAAAGAACTTTTTTAAAAATTCCACTTCTAAGGGGGAAAAAGGGGAAAGTAGGGCAGTTTGGGGGATTTTGTATCTTTTGAACTAATAGCACCGCTCAACAAATCGAAGGTTTTTGGCTCCGGTTTGAAGTTTGATATAAATTTTTTAAAGATTTTGACTCGCTGATTCCAAATTCGTGCTCCAAATTTTTCCATCACGTCTAGAATTTTAATTATTCGCGGTTGAAAATGCGAAAAAACGCGATTTTTGCCTTTTTTGAAAGCTTGCACAGCCGCCGCTGGGTGGAATAAAAATCAGGTATAAAGCGTGAGAGTAGAATTGAACTATGATCTCAAAAATATGATCAAAAAAATTTCAAGTTGTTGCACAATTATTGGCCAAACATGCATTTTAAAAAAACACTGTCAAAAAAATTAGAAAAAGCACCATTTTTAAAAGGCTCTAATACAATAACCAGATGATCAATCTTTACTGTGATGAGCTCAAAATTTAGGCAAAAGTTCATTCTTTCTTATTGACTTTTAAACCCGTTAAATATATCTTCCGGTGTATGCGAAAAATAACACAGAAATCTTAAATTTGTAAAATATTTATTTTTTTTAGTTTTTCTTTGAAAAATATCAAAAAAAACTAAGGTATCTACCTTACCTTTTTTACAAAAATGGTAATTTTAACAGTATCATTTTAAAACGCAAGTAAAGCCCAACCAAACGTAATAATTTGAAAAAAATTGTGTTCTATGTTGGAGACCATAGACAAATTATACTTTTGCGCTTTATACCGGATTTGTATTCCACTGAATGGCTGCTGTGCAGGCTTTCAAATAATGCAAAAATCGTAATTTTTCGCATTTTCAACCGTGAATAACTAAAAATCTGGACGTGATGGGAAAATTTGGAGAACAGATTTGGAATCAGGAGATCAAAGTCTACTAAAATTGATCATCAGAATTCAAACCGGAAAATGAGTGTTGAGCGGTGTAGTTTAAGAAACTTGAAATTTGGACTCTATAATCCTCTCGCGAAAAAAAAAACTAAAAAAATATTTTTTTGAAAATTCCGCCTCCAAGGTGGGGAAAATAGAGCAAATTGGTACATTTTTTATCTTCTGGACAAATGGTCCCAGAAACTTGAAATTTGGACTCTAGGATCCTCTCGCAGAATTAACATGCGGAAAACAAAATTTTTTGAAAATTCCGCCTTCAAGGGTGGGAAAAAAGGGAAAATCGGTGAATTTTTTATCTTCTGAACAAATGGTCCCAGAAACGTGAAGTTTGGTCTTTAGGATCCTCTCGCGGAAACAACATTCCGAAAAAAATATTGTTTGAAAAATTCGTCCTCCACGGTGGGAAAGGGGGGGGGGGGGGGAAATAGGGAAAATCGGTACATTATTTATCTTTTAAACAAATGGTTCCAGAAACTTGAAATTTGAACTCTAGCATCATCTCGCAAAACAAACATCTTGAAAAAAGTAGAAGGGGGAAAATAGGGCAATTTTGTATCTTCTGAACTAAAACTTTTAGTTTTGATCCTCTCGCGGAAATAATTTTTTGAAAAATACACTTTTTGAAAATTTTGGTTTTAGGGAGGTCCAAGAGGGGCAAAATAGGGCAATTTGGTAAATTTTAAACTAATGGTCTTAAAAACATGACATTTGCAATATAGGATCATCTCGCGGAATAACATATTGAAAGAAGTACTTTTTTGAAAGTTACTTTTTAAAGGGGGAAAGAAGGGCAATTTTGTATCTGCTGAAATAATGGTCCTAGATATTGAAGTTGGACTGTACGATCCTCTCGCGGAAATAACATTCTGGAAGAAGTACTTTTTTGGAAAAATCTGCTTCTATAGGGGGAAAAAGAGGGAAAGTAGGGCAAATTTGAAATTTGAATCCTCTTGCGGAAACAACATTCTAATGGAAGTACTTTTTTGAAAATTTCGCTTCTACGGGGAAAAAGGGGGAAATTAGGGAAATTTTGTATCTGCTGAACTAACGGTCCTAGATACTTGAAATTTGGAGTGTACGATCATCTCGCGGAAAAAAACATTCTGAAAGAAGTACTTTTTTGAAAATTTTGTTTTATAGGTGGAAAAGGGGGAAAAGTAGGGCAATTTTGTATCTGCTGAACTAATGCTCCTAGATACTTGAATTTTGAACTGTTTTGTATCTGCTGAACTCATGGTTCTAGATACTTGAAGTTTGGACTGTACGATCCTCTAGCGGAAATAACATTCTGGAAGAAGCACTTTTTTTAGTAAATTCTGCTTCTAAGGGGGAAATGGGGAAAGTAGCGCAATTTTGAATCTGCTGAATTAATGGTCCTAAATACTTGAAATTTGGACTGTACGATTCTTTCACGGAAATAACATTCTAAAATAAGTACTTTTATGAAAATTCTGCTTCTAATGGGGAAAAAGGGAGAAAGTAGAGATACTTAAAATTGGTACTTTACGATCCACTCGCGGTAATTACATTCTGGGAAAATAAATTTTTGAATTTTCGCTTCAATTTGGTACTTATTGTTCCTTATGCACTAATGTTCCTTGAAACTTAAAGTTTGAACTAAATAAAATTTTTTGCAACTTTAAATCTACTCAAAATATAATGTTTTAAAGGTCGAAACTAACAATTTTTATGTTTAATTAAAAATTAATAAGAATTTGAAGTAATAAAGTTGTTTTTTTTTCTTACAGCTAATCGGTAACGAAGTACCGGGGGAGTTAGCTAGTAATACATATTAAGTACCGCCTCAGCACCAAAATTGGCATTAAAGAGGCTAGTAGGCAACTAGTTATATTTACATTGTATTTACAGTATATATTTACATATTGAAAATTATTTACATATAAAAAAAAAAACTTTTAATTTACGCAAGAAGTGTTTCCAGATTATTTAATAAAAATATTTTAAGCTCTTTTTTAAACGTTGAAAAAAGTACAATATTCTTTAAAAAGAGTGGCAAATCATTAAATTCATTAGAACCAGCAAAACGGATACGTTGTTTTGTCAGTTCAAGACGACATCTTGTTACAGACAAATCTTGACCCTGTCTTGTATTTCGATTCGTGATCTGCGCATTTTGAAAAAACTGAATTGAAGAATTTCCCAGACCTTTTACAGATTTAAATATGAATTTTAATAACTGCATTTTATACAAGCCATTTATGGGTAGAACATTGTTTGCATAACGTCTAAACAGATCGAGTGTATGAAATCTTATGGGTAGGTTAAAAACAAGCTTTAAAGCTTTGTTTTGCGCAGATTGAATACATTTTAATGAAGAACTTTTCCTACTTCCATATATTATTGGAAGGTAAGACAAATGACTGTGAATCAAACTTTCATAAATTAGCATTTTCGTTTTAGTATTAAATTTCCGCTTAAATTTGTATAGGATGCCAACAGCAGAAGATATTTTACTTTTAATTGCTTCAATGTGGTTATCCCAATGTAAGTTTCTGCAAAATTGTATTCCTAGATATGTTACTGACTCCGACTCTTCTATTGGAACACCATCAATATGTACAGTCATAGATTGATCTCTTTCTAAAACATACGGTCTAAATCTGATGAATTTAGTTTTACCAGTATTCAAAATAAGCTTATTTAATCTTAAATAATCAGCCAATATTGATGAATCGTACTCCACTTGAGTTTGTAACACACTCTGATGTTTGTAACGGTAAAGTAGGCAAATGTCATCGGCAAACATGAAAAGTTGACCAAAAAACGTAATGTTTTTTAGGTCGTTAATAAAAATCTTGAATAAAAGGGGTCCGAGTACACTACCCTGCGGTACTCCACATGTAACAGGTAACAAAGTGCTCTTAGCGTCACCAATCTGTACGAATTTCGTACGACCAGACAAAAAGTCTTTGAATAAGGCATTAGAACTGCTTGATACTCCAATTATTTCCAGTTTTTTAATCAAAATATCATGATCCACTAAATCAAAAGCTTTAGATAGATCAAAAAATACCGCAGCAACACCATTAAAACCAACATCAAGACCGTCACAAATATATTCAACGACATTAACAATAGCCTCCTCCGTTCCAGAACCTTTACAAAAACCAAATTGTCTTTCAAATAATATTTTGTTTCTGACTAAATAGTCAGACAACTGATCAAACACAATCTTCTCAATTATTTTATCAATTACTGATAAAACAGATACTGGACGATACAAATCAACCTTGTTAGATCCTTTGCATTTAGGTATGGGGACAATCTTGTGAATTTTTAGTTCACCGGGGTATTGTTTATGATCTATCATACTGCCAAATATGTTAACTATAATATCTGAAATTTCTGCTTTTCTACATAAAATCATTTTTGGTGATATTTTATCATAACCGGCACTTTTATTTTTTTGTAACCCATCTAAAATATGTTCAACGCAATTTTTATCAACTTTTCCTAGACTAAAAGTTGTCATTAATGGTCTCAATGATCTTAAATTGTTTATGTCATCAGTTAAATAACACGGAATATTGCTTCTAAGATTCTCAATTGAATCAAAAAAATACTGATTAAAACCCATAGCCTTATCAATATCAGTTGTTAAAAGATAACCATCCTGAGAAATTATGTCTCGTGTATCTTGAGGGCACCTACCAAGTTCATTATTAAGAAACCGCCACGATTTTTTAACATCACCAGCACAATGTTCCAAATTCTTTTTATAATATTCATTCATCAGTTTTCTGTTACTAGTTTTAATAATTTTACTAATTCTTCTTAGCCGCTCTGATATAAATCTGTCGCCTTTATTTTTTCTTCGTGCTTTCAACAGCTTTTCTTTGAGCTCCAATAGCGAAAAGAGGTTCATATTTATCCAAGGTGTTAATTTTGATCGTATATTTACAGTAGTTGTAATATTCGAAGTACACTGTGAAGCTGCTAGTGTAATTTCATTTATTAATTTTTTGCAGTGTTGAGAAGGACTATCAAAATTACTATTTGAAGACAAATTTCTGTCAAGTAATGCTCCGAACTTCTCATAGTCAAACTTGTACCAGGTCTTCGTAATGCTTTCATTACGGCTTACATTTATTTTAAGATTGCAACTTATTATATTGTGATCTGTAAGTTTATTTTCTATTGCATACACCGACATGCGTTCAGTCAAATTTCCAAAAACGCAATCAATAGACGTTTGACTTAACGGTCTAGTAACTAGGTTATGGCATTGAGCTAAATCATATTCATGGAAAATATTTTTTAAATCTCTACTGAAAGTGTTATTGACCAGTAAATCTACATTAAAATCTCCTACGACAACACACGGTCTATTTTCCAGTTCCTGAAGAATATTTTCCAACTGTGTGCAAAAATTTTCAAAAGAACATTTCTGAGATCTGTACAATGAAATTACTCGTAAAGGCTTACCGTCAAAAACTAACCCAGGAAGTTCAATTACAACCAACTCTAAAAATTGTTCACTACGACTCAACACTACCTTATGGCTTAAATTCGAAGATATATACATGGAAACTCCACCATACCCATCAGCACGACAGCAATGAATAGCACTATAACCGGGAATCGAATACAAATTAATACAGTCACTGCTAAACCAAGATTCCTGGACCGCAATCACGTCAGGTAGTTCATGAAATTGGCTCAAAAGCAATTTAAATTTGTTGAATTTTGATATCGAAGAAACACTTCTTACGTTAACAGAAATCAAATTAAACATATTAAAATTTATTCTTGAAATATTATTATTATATGAGTTTAAGTTAAAAAAGTAATTTAAATTATTCATAAAAAATAGAAAAAAAAATATATAACATTTTTTTTTATCATATTGAACTAAATACTTAGACTGGTGACATAAATGTATTGTCCTCTTCCGCATCAGATATGTCAGAATCAATGACAGCAGTACGAGCCCTTCTTACTGTTGATACAGCTCCTTGTGATGACCTTAAGAGAATCTTATCGACATCATCCATTGATCTTATACCAATAACTCTAGAATTTTCATCCTTCCTTATAAAAACTTTTCCACTTCTTGCAAAAACAAATTTATAACCAACAGCTTTGACGGATTTTGCATGATTAAAAAGTTCCATCGTATCTCTGCTCAAAAAATCGTTTATAAAAACATTTTGCAACTTCTCTTCGGTTTTGAGATTCGATTTTCCAGCCATAAACTTCTCTTTGTAAGTTTTCCTAGCAAACTTTACAACAATTGATTTTTTATCTTTTGATTCATTTTTAGTACTTGATTTATTTTTATTATTCTTTTTATTAGGTAAAAAATACGCATCATCGATCTGATCAGCAACAACCTCCGCACCAATTTTTTCAGCAATTTCAACAACAACATCAATAGCTTTCTTCTTGTCATCACTAACCTCCACTCCATTTATTATACAGTCGTTTTTAACTCGACCATCATTTAAATACTTAATTGAAGATTTTAAAGAAATAACTTCTTCCCTTAATAAACAATTTTCCCTTTGTAAACAATCGATTTTTTTTTTGTTTGCGGTAACTCCTTTTAGTATTGTGTCATATTGCGATGACATAAACTGAATTGTTTTTGTTATTTCATCCAGCTGATCCAATTGTTTTAGTTTTGTTTTTATCTCTAACAAATCAGTTGACACTGATGAATTCTCACTACTACCATCACAAAACTGACATTCATAGTTTAGAGATGTATTATTCATGAGCTTTTCATATTCTCTTTTATCAAGCTTCGTACAAACTGAGTGGAGTGTTTTTTCACAAGCATCACATTGAATTGAGTCCTCCTCTTCTAATACTTGCAATTGACATTGGCGACAAATAATTTTTTTCTTATTTACACTTTGACGAGATTTTGGAGGCATTTTTTAATTTGTGCAAAACACTGATCTTTTTTTTTAATATGATAACAAGTTTTTTTTTTAATAAAACAGGGTTTTAATAATAAAACTTTTATTTTAAAACTTCTGACAATGCACACTGCAAATTTTGACGTCTTTTCTCACCGGCGTTGCCAGACTTTTTTCATAATCGTGCCAAACTTCAGGAATATAGCTCTTTTATTTTGGACTGTATCGTGCAATTCGCAGACAAAAAAAGGCAAAAATGACACCATATTTTGTGGGTCCCACTGATTTTCAGAATCTTAGTTGGCCCATAAAAAGGAATTGTTCACCAAACTAAACAATCCCTTGTATTGGGGTTTACTGCCTTTTGTTGGTAGAATCGAACCTTTATAGTCAAGTTCTTCCTTTTTTACTGTTGCATAGTGCAAGAGATATATTTTATTTTTATATTTTTCAAAAATCTAAATTTTTTGTGAACGTCCAAAATCCGAAGAAAAAATTCACATGAAACAGATTGATCTGTTTTCAGGAAGTTTTGAAAAAAAAAAATATTTTTTTTTTTTTTTACCAACTCATATAAACTTAAGATACATGCAAAGAAGCATTAAATGGTACAACTATGAATAAAAAAGTTTAAAATTAGTTGATTTTGGGGTGCTTACAATATGTATGGGCCATTTTCGGTCACACTTTTAGAGGGGTTAACAAATTTCTATTAAGCTCAAATTTTATTTTTTTTAGTAAATATTAACGAATTGAATATATTGAGTGAACTAAAATGAAAGATTGCGTAGTATTTGCAATTTTGGCTATTGTTTAAAATATTTAAGTAATATTTTTTTTAAATTCCGGAATTTCAACTGCTCTATGGCAGTGGAAGTTGACCACCGATCAGTTAGAGGTTCCCACATATCCGTCGGTGAGATGAACCGAAATTCGAAAGTTAAATTCAATCCACCCTATTATGTTTCTATGTACCTACCTATGTATGCAAATTTAATGTACACATTTTATATGTATGTCAATGTTTGAAGTGGGGATTGTATGTAAACAAATTTAACATAACAGGGATTACAGTTTTATTGTTAAAAATAAAAATAATAATGTAAAGTTTTTATATTGAAAAATTTCTTTGAACTTTAAATATAAAGAAGGAGGACTACCGAGAGTACATGTGACAGTTTTGACGCTATTCACGAAGTAAAAATTTCAGATTCTTTTGGGTTTATGGGATTACTAGCACGCCCGCCGAAACTTTGCTATTGTTAACATTTAATTACTGGTAATAAAAGCAACTGCATAGAGTCCACATTTCTAAAATTTTTCGCTAAGTAATCTTTTTATTTTATTTTATTTTATTTTATTTTATTTTATTTTATTTTATTTTATTTTATTTTATTTTATTTAATTGTGGACGTATAAATCTATCACAAGACTGGCCCATTATTTTGTTCACTCTGGAAACAAATTTCTTGACAATTTTCGCGCCCTTATAAAGGGATTACCCTATGAAATTGAGTGGCAATTATTAAGAGTGGAAAAAAAATTCAGTGAGAAAAAATTTTTAATTAAAATAAAGTTTGAGTGAAAAAAATATAGAGTGAAAGCAAATTTGAGCAAGAAAATTTTGAGACAAAGATTTCATTGAATTTCGATCCCCGCTCCATTCCATTTTGTTTCCCGTTCTATTCCATTTCGTTCCCAATTCGATCTTATTTTGTTTCATGTGTAAGTTTCATTCCTTTCCGGTAAGAAAAAGTCTGCGAAGTTTGTACTCTTGTCCAAACCATTGAATCATGATAATAATTTGCTGTATATAAAGGGGTTCTTTATCATTCCATGCAAAAAGCATTGAAATATCGCTCCATAACCCCATTATATTTATATATTATTGATCCGTAAAGATTTCTAAGACATTCTAGTGATATCCATCTATCTGTTTGTCTGTGTTTGTCGATAAAAAAAAGTTTATGATAAAAAAAAGCTTTTATTGAAAAATTACTATTAATAAAGAAAAATATTTGATGAAAAAAAAATGTTGATAAGAAAATTGTTGATGAAAACAAAAAAAAAAAATTTTTGAACAAGAATATGAATAAAAAAAATTTTGATGAAAAACAAAATTATTGATAAGAAAACAAAAATATTGATAAAAAAAAATTTTGATAAAAAAAAATTGGTAAAAAAAATATTGATGAGAAAAAATATTAATGAAAAAAATATTGATTAAAAAAATTAAAAGAAATATTGATTAAAAAAATAGTGATTGAAAAAAAAAATTGATGAAAAATAATTATTATACGTTTTATTAACCAGCTGGTGAATATATTTTTTTATTTACCACGAGGTAAATTATTATCCAAGTTACAAACCCAAGTTAAGTAATTCTTATTTCCCTTTTTTTTATCCTTAGCTTATATAGTTAAACTGAGGTGGCGTCCTGCAACTTTTTTTTTCAAATCGATGTATGATCGATCCTACATAATAGAGTCTGAGATTTTTTCTAAAAGAAAATTTTTCTAGAATCAGATATTTACTTTTTCCACAGAAAATCCGTCTCAGAATCTTAGATTTTCTCTAGGAAAAATGTCTAATAAGAGCACAAATCTAAAATTTATACAGCGATTTGCCTGAAACTTAAAATACACTAAAAAAAAATTTTTGTACAATTACCAAAAAATCCTAGTAAAATAATTGTTACCTCCTATTTTACGAGAGTTCCTAGTAAAAATTATAATTTTATGGATAAAAATCCTGTAAAATTACAAATAATTTAATATATAAGCTTTTTACTTATAAAATTATAAACTTACAACTTGTTTAAGCGATGAAAATTACAAGGACTTCTTGTGACTTTACTAAATTTTGTGCTATCTCCTATTTTACGAGAATTTCTAGTAAAAGTTACAGAATTTTTTTTTAATTCACAAGTTTTTTACCAATAAAATTGTAAATTTACAACTTTTTTAATGCAATAACACTTGCAAGGAATTATCGTGAATTAACTAGATTTTTTTTTGGTAAAATTACCTTGAAAATTTGAACATTTACGAAAAAAAATTGTAAAGTTACAAAGAAATATTGAAATTTCGATCGAAAATTTTATTTTTAAAAATAAGGAAAACTGGCAAGTATTGGTTAAATGGGATAACGGGACTTTTTCTAGTAATTTGATAAGTTTTTTTTTTAGTGAATAAATTAAAGAGACGATTTAAAGGTTGAGGTGTCTCGGTTTAAAAATTTCTCTGTTTAAAAATTTCTTTAACAGCTTATAATAACGTCCTTTGGGTAAATTCCGATAATTTCCGAACTAACTCGAATATCGTACACTCAAAAAAAAAACCTTGTAAAGTTACCAAAAAATCTCGTGATTTTACGAGGCCATTCTCGTAAAATAGGAGGTAGGTAAAATTCTCGTAAAATTACGAGGATTTCCTCGTAATTTTTAATGCGCCAAAAATTGGTAAAATAACCAATTTTATTGGTAAAAATATTGTTTTAAAACCGGAAAAATAATAAAAAAAATGGTAAACTTACAAGAAAAAATGGTAAGTATGTTTAAAAAATTGGTAAATTTACAAACTAAAATGGTAAATTTACAAAAAAAAAATTTTTTGTTAAACAACATAAATCGTCATAATAAAATCGTTTTTGTAAAATATTTTTTTTTGTAAATTAACTAGAATCCTCGTAATAAACTTTTTAAAATGTTGTCAACTTTTTTTTTAAATATTTTTCAATAAAAAAAAAATTGTCCGGGACTTGGAAAATTTAAAAAAAAATATAAGAAAATTTACAAAAAAAAAAAAAAAAATGTTTTTTATGTTGAACAACATAAATCCTCGTATAACATAATTTTTGTAAAATAACAGGTTTTTTCTGTAAATCAACTAGAATCCTTGTAATAAAAACTTTGTTGTAAAATTACAGTTTTTTTTTGTAAAATAACCATTCAAAATGGTAGAATACAATTACGAAAACAAACTTGTAAAATTACCAATAAAATTGTAGTACTCGTTTCAGCAAAGTACAAGATTTTTTGTTAAAAAACAAGGAAAATTGTGAAATATTGGTAGAACGGGATTACAAGGCATTTTACCAGGCGTTTTACCAGTTTATTTTTTTGAGTGTACAGAGCGAAAATACTAAATTTAAAAAAAGTTTCTTAAGAAAAACTATCCCAAAAAATCTAAGAAACGAAAAACGCATATTTTTTACCCACTTTTCTAACTTCTAAATTCATCGATAAGTCAAGACAATCCAACCTTCAAATCGTATCTTTATACCCTCCACTTAAACGGAAGTATCTCAACCCTTACGAACCGATTTGCCTGAAACTTAAAATATATCTAAAGGAGACGAATTTAAGGTTGGGGTGTCTCGGCTTATCGGCCATATCAGTGTTTCAAAATTTCGTTGTCCCCTTATAAAACAAAGTGGACCTCCAGGAAAATTTCGATAACTCCCGAACTAACCGGAATATCAGGAATAACCGGAATATCCTCTAGAGAAAAAATACGTGTCGACTTAAATTTAATAAAGATTATTTCGTATTCATATGGACATCGTAGGCCTATGTCTTCATATAAATACCCCCCAAAATTTACACATTTTCATGAAAAAAGTATTTAACGAAGCCAAACTTTTACAAGGTTATGCCACAGTTGGAAAGACATTAAAAAAACCTTTCTTCTCATATGTAAACATCATATAGTTTCTCAGAAAGAAATGGCTGAAAATCCAAAAAACGATTTTTCGCCATTTTTTGACCCATGTTTTGAACCCCTAAATCCCCGATATGGCCGATAAGCCGTGACACTCCAACCTTAGAATTGTCTCCTTTATATATATTTTACGTTTCATGCAAATCGGTTCATAAGGGTTGAGATACTTCCCTTGTTAGTGATAGAGGGTATATATAAGTTTGTCATTCCGTTTGTAACTCATCGAAATATCGATCTGGGACCCCATAAAGTATATATATTCATGATGCCCGATAGATTTTAAGACATTCTATCGATGTCCGTCTGTCTGTCTGTGGAAAATGCTATCACGGACAAAATATTGCACAGAGATGACTGAAACTTAACATATTTATTGGAAGTTCTCCCGAGAAGTTTGGTATTGCGTTTGACCGATATCGGATCAGCGGTTCAAAAGTTATGAACGAAAATGTAAGCACACCTCAAAAATTTCAGTACATTCAACTTAACCTAAAAATACAAAATGCTTTAATTCGGCTTCTGGTTGACATATGTGAACATAATTGAACACCAAATGGTATTTAAACAAGTACGAACATATTTTTTGACAAAAAAAGAAATAAATCGCGGATTTTTTTTTACCAAAATTTTTTTTCGCGGAAATTTTTTTTCAAAAAAATTTTTTTTTTTCAAATGTAATTTCCTTTTAAATAAAGTTTTTTGCAATAATCTTTTTGAAATTGTGGAGGGTATCACTACATTCGGCAAGGCCGGATTTAACTTTTTTACTTGTTTTTTGTTAATTTTTTAATATCTACCAAATCAGTGCTAAACGCTTGGGGTACTTTCGTTGCAAGTAAAACAAATAACTACACTCAAAAAAAAAGCCTTGAAAAGTTATAAAAACATCTCGTGATTTTACGAGGCTATTCTCGTAAAATAGAAGGTAGGTAAAATTCTCGTAAAATTTCCTCGAAATTTTGAATGTGCCAAAATTTGGTAAAATAAACAATTTTATTGGTAAAAATATTGTTTTAAAACCGCAAAAATAAAAAAAAAATGGTAAACTTACAAGAAAAGATGGTAAATATATTTAAAAAATGGTAAATTTACAAATCAAAATGGTAAATTTACAAAAAAAATAGTAAATTAAATAAAAATTAAATTAAAAAACAAATGTTAATTTACCAAAAAAATTTTTTAAATATTGCCAATTTTTGGTTGTGATAATTTTTAACCCACAAAAATTATAAAAAAATTGGTAAATTTACAAGAAAAATTAAAAATTTTGTCAACTTTTTTTAAAATCTTTTTCAATAAAAAAAAATAAATTCGGGACTTGGAAAATTTAAAAAAAAAAATTGAAAATTTCCAAAAAAAAAAAATGTTTTTTTTTGTTAAACAACATAAATCCTCGTAATAATATAATTCTTGTAAAATAACAGTTTTTTTTTTGTAAATCAACTAGAATCCTCGTTATAAAAACTTTGTTGTAAAATTACAGTTTTTATTTTGTAAAATGACCTTTTAAAATGGTAGAATACAATTACGAAAATAAATTTGTAAAATTACCAATAAAACTGTTGTTCTCGTTTGAGCAAAGTACAAGAATTTTTGTTAAAAAACAAGGAAAATTGTTAAATATTGGTAGAACGGGATTACAAGGCATTTTACCAGGCGTTTTACAAGTTTTTTTTTTTTTTTGAGTGTAAGGTTATTTTAAAAATATTTAAAAAATATATTTTATTTAGTTCATTATACTTTTATTTTGTAAATATTAAAAAAAATCTATATTAGATTTGGTTCTTTCTATTTTCATAAATTTTTTTTACATTTTCTATGAATGGAAACTATTGTTTTAAGCAAATAATAAAACTAACCGACTGCTGAGTAAAAATTTTAGTAAAATAAACAATATTTATTATTTTGTTTTAATATTAAGAATTGTTTAATTTAGTTTGGTCTGTAAAATAGAAAAACTAAATAATACCCAGCAACAATAATAAGTAAAAAGTTATGTTCGACCTTGCCGAAAGTAGTGATATCTTTTTAAATGAAATCTTTTTGTTTAAAAAAAAAAATCCCCTAAACAAAAAATTTGGTAAACAAATATGCGAAAAAACTTTTTTGTGTAAAAAATATGTTTTTACACTCAAAATAATACATTAGTAGATTTACTAATTTTTTTTTGCTAATGCTGGTTAGCTAACTTTTAGCAAATTTTTAGTTGAGATTAGCATGTTAGCAAAAATATCTTGTAAACTTCATTTAGTGCATTAACAATTTTAAACAAAATTTAAACAAATTTTTTTTGCTAGATTTAAAATTGAGTTGACCAAATTTTTACAAGCTTTTTTGCTAATATTAGAAAAATAAATGGTAATTTTTTTTTTATTTTCAGAAAACTTAAAATGGCGCTATCTCGGCAACTAAGTCAGATAGAGCAAAATGGAGGCCATTTTTTGTTCTTAGAATCTCCATAGTATCGCCAGTCCTCTTCACATGTGTGGACCCTAATGCGCCCTAACTTTGGATCCAAAAAAGTTAGCATTCCGGAAAATTTTAAAATGCTCATATCTCGGTAAATATTGCCGACACAACAAGAAGTCCAAAAACATTTTTGTAGCTCTCAACACATAGAACAAGACCGCAAAATAGTCAAAAGCTCTCCGAGTAATATTTTTGTAGTTATCGAGTTTTTTAATTCTCAAGACCCCAGTGGTCCCCTATAGTCACGTATCTCAAAAACTAAGCAAGGTAGAGCGAAACGGACACAAATTTTGGATCAAAAACTATGACAATTTTTAAGGAACCCAACTAGGTCTAGGCTCATTGGGGTCTGGACCTATCGGATCCAAACCCAATGGGGTCCTCAGATGTGTATGAACTAAGTTAAAAAAAAAAAAATAGTTAACTAATTATTGGCAAAACATTTTTGGTAACTTTAGCAAAAAAATTGTGGGTTCAAAATCAGCAAATTTTCTTGTAGGTTTACAAGCATTTTTTGCTAACATTACAGTTTTTTTTTTTGAGTGTACTGGTTTAAAAACCATTCGGTATACCATTCTATTCAAATATGTCCACGAGCAGCAGATTTAAAGCATTTTGATTTTTGAGGTTATGTTGAATTTTCGATGTTTTCACATTTTCTTTGATAAATTTTGAGTTACCGAACCGATAATGCGCCACAGAAAGACAGACGAACATCGCTAGCATGTATTAGAATCGATCACTGACCAATAATAACACCGCTCAACACTCATTTTCCGGTTTGAATTCTGGTAATCAATTTTAGTAGACTTTATTCTCCTGATTCCAGATTTTTAGTTATTCATGGGTGAAAATGCGAAAAATGACGATTTTTGCATTATTTGAAAGCCTGCACAGCAGCCATTCAGTGAAATACAAATCTGGTATAAAGCGCAAAAGTATAATTAGTCTTTGGTTTCCAACATAGAAAACAATTTTTTTCTAATTATTGCGTTTGGTTGGGTTACAATTGCGTTTTAAAATGACTCTGTTAAAATTATCATTTTTGTAAAAAATATAAAGTAGATACCTTAGTTTTTTTTTTTTGATATTTTTCAAAGAAAAACTAAAAAAAAATATGTAAATATTTTACAAATTTAAGTTTTCTGTGTTATTTTTCGTATAAACCGGAAGATATCTTTTATGGGTTTAAAAGTCTATAAGAAAGAATGAGCTTTTGCCTAAATTTTGAGCTCATCACAGTAAAGATTGATGATCTGGTTTTTGTTTTAGAGCCTTTTTAAAAATGGTGCTTTTTCTAATTTTTTTCACAGTGTTTTTTTAAAATACATGTTGGCCAATAATAGTGCAACAACTTAAAATTTTTTTATCATATATTTGAGATCATAGTTCAGTTCTACTCTAACGCTTTATACCAGATTTTTATTCCACCCAGTGGCTGCTGTGCAGGCTTTCAAAAAAGGCAAAAATCGCGTTTTTTCGCATTTTCAACCGCGAATAATTAAAATTCTAGACGTGATGGAAATATTTGGAGCACAGATTTGGAATCAGCGAGTCAAAATCTTTAAAAATTTCATATCAAGCTTCAAACCGGAGTCAAAAACCTTCGATTTGTTGAGCGGTGTAATTATACTTTATGGATCCTTGGCTAGAACAATAAAAGTTTTCCCGGACAATTTGAAAAAATGCAGTTAACATAATATGTTTTTATTTTTATACCCTCCACTTAGTGAAATAGGGTATATATAAGTTTGTCATTCCGTTTGTAACTCATCGAAATATCGATCTGGGACCCCATAAAGTATATATATTCATGATTCCCGATCGATTTTAAGATATTCTAGCGATGTCCGTCTGTCCGTCCGTCCGTCCGTCTGTCTGACTGTCTGTCTGTCTGTGGAAAATGCTGTCGCGGACAAAATATTGCACAGAGATGACTGAAACTTAACATATTTATTGGAAGTTCTCCCGAGAAGTTTGGTATTGCATTTAAGCGATATCGGTACAGCGGTTCAAAAGTTATGAACGAAAATGTAAGCACACCTCAAAAATTTCAGTACATTCAACATAACCTAAAAATACAAAATGCTTTAATTCGGCTTCTGGTTGACATATGTGAACATAATTGAACACCAAATGGTATTTAAACTAGTACGAACATATTTTTTGAAAAAAAAAAAAATCGCGGATTTTTTTTAACAAAATTTTTTTTTGTGGACATATTTTTCCAATTTTTTTTTTTTTCAAAAGTAGTTTCCTTTTAAATAAAGTTTTTTGCAAAAATCTTTTTGAAATTGTGGAGGGTATCACTACATTCGGCAAGGCCGAATTTAACTTTTTTACTTGTTTTTCTCTTTGCTTGGATATAGAAAAAGAAAAACAATGTGGGGGCATTCCATGGCAAACCGGCCACTTAGATTTTTTTTTTTTAGGTTTTACCAATTTGTGTACAGTTTTTAGTACCCTTCGAAAACTCCTTTGTGGAACATTTTTAGATTTTTTGACGTTCAAAAAATATTTAATTTTCAAAAACTCGGAGCTTGTTCCTGTACTCATGACTTCTTCAAAAATGATTTTTTTTTTAAATTTTTGCTTTTTATGTACTTTTGAATAAAAAATTCTAAAAAAATTCTTAAGTGTTCTAGTACTCGATTTTAGAGGTTAGAATTTTATTCCCATTTTAGAAAATGTTTGTACTCTTTGATTTTTTTGAAAATTTTTTGTGAAAAACTTTTATCGATTTTACAAATTTTTTTGTCCAGATCGTGGGATTAAGATTATTACTCGTAGTTTTTTTTTTAATTTTTTAAAAAATTTGTATTGCAGATTTCCAATCTTCAAATAAGGTTTTCTGCTCCAATAGTGCGTTCTAGAGTGGTCAATACCAAGACTGACCCCTATTATTTTTAACTTTAAACATTTTTTGCGGACTTACAAACATTCTATCTGCAATTTCTAGGGGCTCTCCCATACAAAATGACATTGTTTAAAATTTGCTCCAACCGCTCAAACTACCATAAGAATACCCCTGGAGCAGTCAAATGTTTGACCGATCCACAATATTTTTTTTAATCCAAACATTTTCTCAAATTTATAAAAATTTGTTTTATTATTATTAGGGTTGTGATTTTCATGCACTAAAAAATGTATTCAAAAAATGCACTAAACAACCTTAAAATATGCACTAAAACAGCGGTTACCAACCTTTTTGGCTCGCGTACCCCTAATTTTAAATTATATCAGCCGCGTACGCCCTAACGAGTTTTTTGATTTCGTTAAAAAACTTCATATATAAAGGTTTCGACACAATGTCGGAGTACTCTGTATTACAGAGTACCATCTTTAAAAATAGAGAAGACATCATACAAAAAATGTGTAAGTGCTAAAGAGAATGGAACAAAATCAAGTCTCTTTCACAGAGTACTCCGTCATTGTGAATTCAGCTTATTTATTAGAATTAATTTTGAAATTTTTGATCTGCGGGTATTATAGTTTTATATCCTACACCACTCTGTGGTACAGGGTATAATGAGTTTGAGCTGATGTTTGTAACTACTCAAAATATTGGTCCTAGACCTACCTTCAAGCATACCGATCGACTCAGAATTACTTTTTGAGTTGATTTAGCGATGTCCGTCTGTCCGTCCGTCTGTCCATCTATCGGTTTAAGCACGATACAGGTCGCAATTTTCAATCAATTGACTTCAAATTTGAAACTTAAGCATCTTTTGGCCAATGCACTATAGGAAATTTTACCCTTTTTTTGGCCAAAATTATTTACAGCCAAACGACTGTACCGATTTGAATGATTGATTTTTTTTTGATTTGACTTTTGGAAAACTCTTTAGAGGGAGGGAGTGACTCTTAAAGTCTTTTATACACTCAAAAAAAAATTTTGTAAAGTTACCTAAAAAATTATCTAATAATTAGTTCCAAACAGGGTTCCCGGGTTATAATCATCTTTGATTTTTTAGATCCTTGATAGATTATCTGGTTTTCGAAACTCTTTTTACTATTTTTTTTTTTTTTTTTTTGAGTGTACACTAACTTTCGAAGATAACAGTAGAAATTTATTTTAACAATTTTAAGAAGTGTCAAACAAAGCTACTTTTTAATAAGGATTTTATTCAAAAATTTGATTTTTGAGTTCCAAGTCGTCAACTACATTTCAAAATGCCACTACGAACAGCCGTAAATGAAGCAAGAGCTAGGGGCTCAACTTCCCTATTTAAATTTTTAGAGATTTTTGCTGTAACTCGTATTTTTGTTTTCGCAGATTTTGACAAAAAAGTTAATTTCGGTCGCCCAGGTTTCGATTTAGTGGAGGCAGGCTGCCTTTTAAATTTTCTTAGTATTGCCTTAAAGCCAAACAGCATGCTGTCTTTCAAAAACTTTCAAGCTCCTACAACTTTTAATCCTTTTCATATTTATATTTGAACAATATATTCTTAGTTCCTCCTTTATATGTATATTGTTTAAAGTTTTCGAAACAATCACTCTCAGCAATGTAAGAAAAGAAATGGCCAGAAATATCCACCTTTGTTTTATTTCTCTCACCATGTATTAAATAACTCTGAATTTGGCACTCAGTAGTCACCTGGAAAAATGCGTTTTTTAAAAAGTTTGCACATATCCGACCTTGAAGTTTATTAAATTCGGAAGGTAATTGATTGTCCTAGAGAACTTTTATGGTTTTATAGCTAACATATGCTATCATTTTTTTAAAGTCAAAATAAAATTCCAATTCATGCTTCAATAAGTTCATCTTAAGGTCACTTTAATTTTTCCAATTAAATCGATCTACTTAATAGATGAGTTCACCAACATTTTACTATTTATCGTTAAAGTACTAAACTTCGACATTATTTTCCATTTTTTAAAAACTATAAATTCTTAATATAAAAACTTTTGTTAGAAGCTATCACAAAATTGACTGCACTCAATCGTTATTTTATAACTAATTAAGAAATTGCAAGAAAAACTACTGATAAAGTGACAGCACATCAATTCTGTCGAAAAAGTTTTTTTTATATAAATGTAAAAAAAATAATGTTTTGCAAAAATTTTAATTTTGACTTTTGGCCAAAAAAATGGGTAAAATTTCCTATAGTGCAGTGGTTCAAAAGTTACGAGCAAGAGAGTAAATTTCGACAAGGGGTTTTCGCAAATTTACGAGATAAAAATCACGATAACTTTCGAAAAACAATAATGAGACTGCTGAAACGTGGCACGTATCTTTGCCGTTCCTCAGGTCTTTTTGGTATTGAATTTCAGCGCAATCGGTCAAGTGGTTCAAAAGTGATAAGCAAAACCCCGAATTTCAGATTTTGTTCATCTTAAATGACACGTGGTAAACAAGTCTTAAAAGCATTGGTGGTAACTTAACAATGCTTTTCAAACATGTTTAATTTTAAAGCAATGCTATTTAAACTTAGTTTCAAAAGCATTGGTAACTTAAAAATTACACTCGAAAAAAATTTTACAATCGACAAAAAAATGTACACTCAAAAAAATGTTACACTCAAAAAAAAATTTTTTTTTTTTACAAAAATGTCAATATTTTGTGTACATACGTCGTTCAATCATTCAGAAATATTTTTACAGTAAAAAAAACATTACACACGAAAAAATGTTTTACACTCAAAAAAAAAAAAAATTAGTCAAAAAAAGAGTTTTTTACTCAAAATAAAATATTTCTAATCAAAATTGTTAATTTTTTTTCACGTTAAAATGTACTAACCTTTAAAAAAACGCATTGTGGAGGGTATTCATAGATTCGGAAAAGTCGAATTTAACTTTTCTACTTGTTTAAATATTTTTTTGGACCACTCTAATCATGCATTCTGGTGCATTTTAAAAACTAAAAAAAGCTTATGGGCCTAAGTTTTTCCGTAGAATCGAATACTGAAGTCAGATTTGATATATATTTAGCCGTTTTGTTGTATGGGAAAAGGGACGCAAAATCCGCGATTTGAGTCGCCTATAGGCACGGGAAGGAGTTGGAATTTAAAAAAACAAATACGCTATTATTTTTTTTTGATACAAAAACCTACATTACACGAACTCTAATGTACACTCTAATTAAAATAATTTCAGTTTCCTACTATAAATTGGGTAAATTTACACAAACTGCGTAATTTTACTAAAAATTATTGGAAATTTACCAAATTTATAGTAGTAAATTCTTTGTTGAAATTTACCCAATTTATAGTAGGAAACTGGACTCATTTTTTTAGAGTGTACTCTTAAATAAAAAATTCTAAAAAAATTCATAAGTGTTCTAGAATGCGATTTTTAAGATTACAATTTAAATCTCATTTTTAAAAATGTTTGTACACACAAAAAAATATTTTACCAATAACTTTGGAGGATATGCGTTTTTAAAGTTTTTTACATTAATTATGAAAAATTTTTTAACATTTTACCAAGTTTTTGCATAATTTTAGTTAAGGTTTGTAAAATTACACAAGGTTAAATACTCTCCCGAGTAAAAATTTTTATATGATGCAATATATAACGATATGTAACACAATATATATTTATACGCAATTTGATCCGAATAATGGTGGATGTTTTTGCATTAAAAAAGATCAACTTGTATAAAATATGATTTGATTTCATCCGAGTTTTGACCAGACATTGCCATATATTGGTGGATCTAATTAGATCTAATTGCATAAAAACATATAAAATCCTGGTGTTTTTTGGTTTGGGTTGAGATACACCACAGGTCAACGATACATTCACCAAACATATAATTTTCTAAAACAAAAAAATGTTTGGGTACTAGGGATATAACCATTTGCATATTTTTGAAAATATCAAAAAGGGCCTATCATAGTGAGAAAGTACATAGAAAATCAATAAGAAATGCGTCCTCTTTTTTTCGCGAATGTTAAAAAAGGTTCGGCACCGATCGCGATGAAGTTTTTGCTAATATTTTTTTTTCAAATATTCATTCAACTCATGTTTCAAATGTTGAAAATCATACTGCTAATTTTTTCTTGTTTCATTTTTGTTGTAAAACGACGAAAAACAAAATAACGTTGAAAGGGACGGATTCCCGCCATAAAACATACAAAAATTAAAATTTGAGGTGTTTTAGAAATTGCAATCTGTGCCGAAGGTTTTTGGACCAAAATGACCCCGTATAACGTTTTTTGTTATCAGTATAACATTGACCATACCGTTATGATAGGTTCTTATTTTGGTTATACCCCTATTGGGTACGCTTCGAACCAGATAGGTGATATATGTTACATAACCCTAACAAGGAAATGTTTAGGAACATTTTAAAAGGTTTTTTATACTTTGCCTAAAAAACTTAGAAAATTGTTGGTTAATTAGAAACATTTATAGTTATATATGGAACAGAATGAGAAATATATAATTTTATATTAAATTATACAGAAAAACAAATTTTGTATTGACCCTCATATAATTAAATATAATTATATCAACCGTACTCATTTTAATCCGAATCATGATTAAATTATATATAACTACATATGACTGCATTCAAAAAATTTAGAAAATAGCTCACGGAATATATGATTATATATGATTCGTTAGGTTTGTATCAAGTTATATATTGTTATATATGTTTATTTTTACTCAGGCTGGAAAATCGCCTTACCACGAAAATAGATTGATTACAGATCTTTTTCAAGAAAACTCTGAAAGTAATTGGTCTTAATGTAAACTTACACGATTATAATTCTATTATTTTACCTGGGTTTCATAAGAAAACAACACCATTTACACATCGTGGTTAATTTAAATTTTAATGTTTTATTATGTTATACCATGTTCGCATTCGTTTTGGCTGGTTTAGTTATTGGTTTTCCCCATACAATTTAAAATTGTATGGGGAAGATCGGTGATTGGGCTAGTTAGGGATGAATGCGAAAATGCACACAAAAATTTTTTTTTTCATGAACGATTTTCATAGTATTTATGAACAGATTCATACAATTTATTACTTTTTCATAATATTTATAAAAAAGTAATAAATTGTAAAAAAGTAATAAATTGTATGAATTTGTTCATAAATACTATGAAAATCGTTCATGGAAAAAATTTTTTTTTGTGTGTGGTATTTTGTATCTTTTCAGTTTTGTTAGTTAGTTTGGTTTTGTTTTGAGTGTTGTCTATAATTTAGAATATAGTATGTAGATTTAAGTTTTAACTGAGGAAAACTTCTCAAACAATCTGAAAAATTGTCGGGAGCAAACAATAAAAACAAATCACCTTCTACTTAATTGTAAATTACATATAATTTAGCATGTAGCGAAAAACTTTTTATCATTTAGAATAATACACTATACACTCAATAAAAAAACCTTGTAAAGTTACCAAAAAATCTCGTGATTTTACGAGGCTATTCTCGTAAAATATGAGGTAGGTAAAATTCTCGTAAAATTACGAGGATTTCCTCGTAATTTTGAATGCGCCAAAAATTGGTAAAATAACCAATTTAATTGGTAAAAATATTGTTTTAAAACCAGAAAAAAAAAATGGTAAACTTACAAGAAAAAATGGTAAATATGTTCAAAAAAATGGTAAATTTACAAACCAAAATGGTAAATTTACAAACCAAAGTGGTAAATTTACAAAAAAAAAATTTTTTTGTTAAACAACATAAATCCTCGTAATAAAATCATTTTTGTAAAATAACTGTTTTTTTTTTGTAAATTAACTAGAATCCTCGTAATGAATTTTTCAAAATTTTGTCAACATTTTTTTTTAAATACTTTTTAATAAAAAAAAATTTAAAAAAAAATGTTTTTTTTTTTTGTTTTACAACATAAACTCTCGTATAACATAATTTTTGTAAAATATCATTTTTTTTGTAATTCAACTAGAATCCTCGTAATAAAAACTTTGTTGTAAAATTACAGTTTTTTTTTTGTAAAATAACCTTTCAAAATGGTAAAATACAATTACGAAAATAAACTTGTAAAATTACCAATAAAACTGTAGTTCGCGTTTGAGCAAAGTACAAGATTTTTTGTTAAAAAACAAAGAAAATTAGTAAATATTGGTAGAACGGGATTACAAGGCATTTTACCAGGCGTTTTACAAGTTTATTTTTTTGAGTGTAGTTCTAAGTTAGTCCATTTTTAATTTTCATCTAAATTTAACCTTGTAATTTAACTATGAAGTCTCAATAAAGTAACTTTAACTTTAACTTGTTTTTGGTCCGTATTGGTCGCCGGACTTTTTCAGATATATTGACCAATATCCATAGTACTTATTTCAACGGCTAACTTTTGCGACCGTCTGCGACGCCGACTACAGTGGGGCGCTATGAAAACCTTGTTTTTACATATTTTTAATACATATTTTAAAAAAGTGAGCGTGGTAGTTGTCTGACCGCCCTCTTTTTTTGTGATATTATTTCTACGGTCATTGAGAATATATATTTCAAATTTAAAGAAATTATAACCAAAATTACAAATTTTTTAAAAGTGAGCGTGGCCCTTAACCGGCCTCCCATGTTTTTCATAATGTTATTTTCAAAGTCAAAACGAACATTTATACCGAATTTCAAGTCAGTATAATTAAAATTGGATTTTTGTCGTCCTAGATTGGCCAAATGTGGCACTGTGGGGCGGACCGAAAAAAAAGGCATTTTCTAATTCTCTTGGTCCAAGTGCAGGACTTTGAACTTCTTGTAGAATGTTAGATTTATAAAAACTAGAAAAGAAAATAATGCATTTATAAAACAAAAAATCATATAAAAACGTGATATTTTTCAGAAGTTGGTTTAGTTCATCAAGGGGGAACCTTTTTCCCCAGGTCCGATTTTGCTCATTTACGAACTTAACCTGCCTAGGACTATAAGACATATTCGTGCCAATGTCGGAAGTCTAGCTCTTTTATTTTGGACTGCATCGTGCTCTTTTATTTTGGACTGCATCGATCTGTTCAGACGGACAGAAGGACGGACAGACGGACGGACATCGCTAGAATGTCTTAGAATCGATCACTGGTCATAAATATATATACTTTATGGGGTCTTAGTCCGATATTTTGATGAGTTACATACGGAATGACAAAGTGAGTATACCCCCATACTGTGGTTGGAGGGTATAAAAAATTTATAAAATTGTTTTTTAAGTGTAAATTTTTTTTGAGTATAAAATTTTTTTTCGAGTGTAATTCTTTTTTTTTTAGTGTACAAATATTTTTGAGTGACAAAAATACGTTATTAAATATTTTTGTGACTTACCAATGTTTTTAAAACATGTTTAACGGCTTTTCAACACGGGAATTAAAATTAAACAAATCTGAAATTCATGGTTTTGCTAATAACTTTAGAACCAATGGACCGATATAACTGAACCCTTGCCGAAATTCAGTCTTTTGCTCATAACTTTTGCAATACCAACTGACCAGGTAAATGCCCAACATATATGCCAAACTTCAGGAGCCTCCGTAAAGTCTTTCAAAAGTTAGCATGTTGTCAACAGACAGACAGACGGACGGACGGACATCGCTATATCGTCTTTAAATCGATCGAGGGTCATGAATATATTTACTTCATGGGGTCCTACACCAGTATTTCGAGGGAATAAAAAAACAAAAAGCCGCGTTTAAATATAACTTTTACCATTTAAAACTTAATGCAAGATTTTTTTTAGAATTAAGATAATCCATAAAAAAAAGTTAAAAAAAATATATTTCTGATTTTCAAAATAAATTTTTAATATTTGAATAAGTTTTTTAAACAAATAAATTCCAATTTGCGTTTTTGCTAATTTTTGCCAAAATATGCATTTAAATGTTGGAAATATGCAAAAAACATGCATTTAAAACCAAAATATGCAAAAATATGCATTTTCACAAAAAAATGCAAAAATATGCAAACAAAAATCTATGCTATTTTTACGCAAATTTCTTAATTCGGATAATAATTGGGCCATATCGTTTTTAGACTATCAACAAAAAACATGAATTTGCATGGAAATCACATCCTAAATTATTATTCAAAGTTTTAACAGGGTAGGTAAGTTCTTTTAAAAAATTGTAAAATTAAAAAAAATTAAAGTGTCCAATTTGAAAAAGGAATGCTTCATGTTTATCCATATATATCAGCGTGTGTATGCATTTATATTTGTTTTAAAAATACTTGCGTGTTCGAATATAAACAAAAAAGTAATTTTTACTCAAATATTAATTTTTAAAAGAAATAAAAAAAAAAAATTGGAAAATTTATATTACTAATTAATAATGTAAATTAAAATAAATATTTATGAAGTGTGCTTTAATTATTAAGTAATGCCAGTATAAAATATACAAAATATTCAGTATTTTCAAATAAAATACAAAAATTTCTTAGTCATTATTTTTGAACAAAAATCTATATCTATTTATTGTCTAGACTTGGCGGTGGCAGTACATTGTATTTATAATCCTTAGAGAAAAATGATTTTCTTTAGATATAAAAGAAAAACTTTTAATACAAAATCAATCAATAACAAATATGCTAATTGATTGTCTCCCAGAAATATAATGATAATTTAAAAGTTTTTGGTGTATAAGAAATCATTTTAAAATTGTTTTCTGTGTAAAAAAAAGTATTAAAATATTTTCCCTATTAAAAATTTTGAAATGTATTAAGATTTAGTGGAAAAATTTACAGATTCGGTGACATTTTCCTTTAGAAAAATTCTAAGTTTCTAAGACAAGTTTCGTACACAAACACTTCCGATTTATCCTATACAAAAATTTCTCGATTTTGAAACAGTTTTTTTAAGATTTTGAGACATTTTCCATATTTATAGAAAAATTGTTCAATTTTGAGAAATATTTCCTATAGAAATTTTTTAGATTCTGAGATATTTTTTCCTGTAGAATAACATAAATATTTCCTATATGAGGTTTTCCGATTACCGCCTTTTTTCTTAAAGCCTTATAATTATTTTTACCCACCCAATACTTGTTTTAACTGTTTCATACAGTAAATGAAAGTAAAGATAAAGTGACATGTTATGTTTATGTGTATCATAGGGCGTCCCGTCAAATCAAAACTTTCGAATTTCGTCTCGTAATACCTGCCTAACGATAACCGCGGAAAGAACTGATTGTGGGAAAAATTTAGGAAAGAAAAAATGCAAGGGCATCTTCAGTCGACAACCAGCGGTCAAAGCTTAAAAGAATTATGATTTTCGACCAAAATTCATGACCAAATTTGATTGACCAAATCCGACTCAAAAATTATGTTTTTTGCGTACTTTATGAAAAAAATACTTAAAAAATTCCAAAGTAGTGATTTTAATTTATTTATAGAGGCGGATTTTTGAACATATAAACTATTTTTTAACCAAATTGGTGTTAAAATTTGGAGAATGATAAGTATGGTATGTGAAAAATATTTAAAAAAATATGAAAACACGTTTTTGGTTAAAAAATGCAAAATCGATGATCAGCATATTTTGAATCAAAATCGCGTTTTCTATACTTTTTAATATTCGTAAACATTTTTCCAACTTTTAGGACCAATTTGGATACAAAATAGTTTTTATGTTTAAAAATCAGCATCTGTGGACCAAAATCGATATTTTGGAATTTTTTAAATATATTTCATAATTTTGGAGTCGAATTTAGTCAAAAAATTTTGACATCAATTTTGGTCGACAAACAAATTTTTTTTCGAACTTTGACCGCTGATTGCCGACTAAAGATGCCCTTTTTATACCCTGTGTTACAGAGTATAATGAGTTTGTGCTGATGTTTGTAACTACCCGAAATATTGGTTCTAGACCCACCTTTAAGTACACCGATCGACTCAGAATCACTTTTTGAGTCGATTTAGCGATGTCGGTCCGTCTGTCCGTCCGTCTGTCTGTCCATGTAAATGGTGTAAACACGATACACGTCGCAATTTTGAATCAATTGACTTGAAATTTGAAACTTAAGCCTCTCTTGGCCCAAGGACGAAGACTATTGAAATTGGAAAAATCGGTCCATATTTAGACCTAGCTCCCATACAAAGGTCCTCTTTAGTTTTGGCATCTTTTCGTATCTTTTCGTAATTTGACAGATAATCATGTTCAGCCACACAAATCACCATTTTGAATTTTAAAGAAATCGGACCAGTTTTTCTTGTAGCCCCCATACAAACCACCTTCCCGATTTTCATATAAATCTCTCAAATTTCATGAAAATATGAAATATTTAATTAAAATTTTGTTTGTGTATGTTAAACGCGTACTTAAATAACGTTATCAAACCTGATAATCATCGGACCAGTTTTGGACTTAGGCCCACTTGTGAAAATTTCTCCCGATATTCAGCTAACCCATTTCGATCCTCTGTTCGATTTTTCGAACAGTAGAGAACACCTTTTTCAAAAAATTATTTATGTATGAAAGCGGTGGAATTTTGGGTTAATATGGTTACGAATGTTAAGTCTCATCATTCTGTAATTGAAAACAAAATATCACCACATGACCACCGCAGTTGTGTCCATGAAATGCAATGCAAATCGGCACAGAAATTGTTTCAAGCAAAAACGAAAATTTAGCATTTTTTGATTTTCGGCTTTTAATTTTTTTGACTAACCTAAAATTTTTTCAGATTTAATTTATTATCAAATTCCATTAATTTGAATTATTTTGAAACTATTTATTTTGAAAATAATGAAATAAATTAGTAAAATAGCAAATAAATCCAAATATTAAAATTGCATAAAAAGTTGAAATGCAGGCTTTAATGGGAAAACGGCACATTGAAATTTTTTTTTTGACAAGATTTTTGAGATCAGCGGGTGCTAATTACCCAAAAAAAGTACCCAAAAAATAAAAATAAAATTTAATCTTGGTCCAAAATGGGTTAAATCGGTTTATTGTCAACCAATAGAACCCCATTTCACTCAAATTTGATTTGTGAATATTTTTTACACTTATTAAAGATCTAATCGGTCCATGGGGCCCATTTTCCGGGACCCGTTTTCCGGACCCATTTTCCGGGAAACTCTGGTGTAGGGTATTATATGGTCGGTCTTGACCGACTATAATTTTCTTACTTGTTTGGTTTAGATTTAACGGGACGCCCTAGTGTTTAGTATTTAATAAATAGAAATGTTCTGAAAAAGAAAAAAGAAATAATCATAAACACTTGGCGACATATTTCCCAAAAGTCAAATACGTTTTTTGTTTATCCGATTTACTTCGTATAGACACAATTCTTTTTTGGCTAAAAGTTCAAGGTTAGATACTTGTTTTTTGTTTTTAAATTACTTGTATCCTTACTGAAGGATACATATTTTTTTTTTGTTTTCAAAGGACAAAATTGTGTTTTGTCAGTTAGCAACATAATTATATGCATGTAGAGTAGGGTGATACACGTCAACTCAACTCAACTCAGGGTGATACAAAAAATTATTTTTGCAAATTTCAAGAAATGCCAGAAAGATGTTTTTTCCTCATTGTATACAGTGTTGCCATATATCAAAATTTATCTTTTTATGCAAGTTTTTTAAGGTCCTAAAAAGATTTTTTTTCTGAAAAAAAGATTATTGGAAAGGTAAAAACAAAAATTTAATTTCTAAATAAGCTCAAATTACCTCAGAAATATTTTTTTTTATAAATTTAATATTATTTTTTCATTCTACGCTATACTGTAACTTGTTTTTATGATTTAAAATTGAATTTAAAATACAATTTGCGAGTTTTTTATAATGATTTTAATACTTTTTTTTAAAAAAAGTTTTTTTTTTACAAAAAAAAAATATTTTTTTTAGAAAAAATAAGATTTTTCAAAAAAATATATGGTAACACTGATTGTATATAAAAAAATATGTTTAAAATTTCGTTGTGTACAGCTTGGTGTCAAACTTGGATGTTGAAATATTTTGAATTTTTTTAAATTTCTCTTTTAAATCTGAAAACCTTATTCCATCAAAATGAAATTTTTTTAGTGTTAATAATATTTTGAAGCACAATAAGTCTTAAATAAAAAAAAACTTTAGTGCATGAATGTTTTTGTCGTTCAAATTTGATCACTGGGCACCTTAAAAATTTTTCTGATTTGACTCAAGCTTTAAACATAGAAAAAAAAGGAAAGAAAATTTTCTTCTCAAAACTCAACGAAATTATTTTTTCGTGCCACCCTAATATACGTATGACTAAAACTGCCTGAAACGCTTTAATATTGAAATACATAATACTGATTGATATCTTTTTATTTGTTTTTTTGAAAAAGAGAGCATTCTAGAACCATTTTTCGTATTAAACTGTGCCACATTTGTGTCAAAAATCAGTAAAACAAGTAAGAAAATTATAGTCGATCAAGTCCGACCATATAATACCCTACACCAGTGTTTCCCGGAAAATTGGGTCTCAAGTTCAAATATTTACCGATTGGATCTATCCTTCGTCGAATCTTTACTAAGTATGGAAAACACTTATAAACCAAATTTTAATATGTTGCCAATAAACCGCTTTAACTGAATATCGGTCAAAATTTTTATATGGGGCTGTATGAAAAAATCTCAAACAACTTTTTTTTGTAGTAGTTTCAAAAAATAAATACAAAAATTATACTACATTGTAGCAATACACACAGAGAAAGGAGTAGTTGGGATTCAGTTGGAATCATCAAATTTCTTTTATTAAATACACAATTTATTTCTTTTTATTAATTTTCTACCGCTAGGGAAGAAAAACTATCAATATAATCGTAAAAAAGCCTAAGTGACCATGTATTGGTTAAATAGTCAACATATTTATATCGCGACCTTGGAACAACAAGGTTCTATTTGCACCAACACTACTATTGAGAAAACTAAGGTTGAATATTGTTAATCGATTTACTAAGTCAGTTTTTACTAAATTTAAAAGGGGTTTTTGAATAATTTGAAATTAGTCCTTAAATTTTATTATCGATTTGAAAATATTCGCGCTACTATATTAGTTTTTGCACAATTTGAGTCTCAAAAAGCAGATAGAACTCTGTTGCTCAACGTTAAGGCACATGAATTTGGACAAAATGGTTCTAACTGCCAAATAGAACCTTGTGTTTCTGTAAGAAATATTTTTTTGCAGATAGAACCTTGAGTTATTTGGATTTATATATAATAATACAACATTTGTTAATGAAAAATAAACCAAATTACAAGGTAAGTCTCCCTTGCGTCCACCTGGGATCTTCATAATTTTTTTTATTTTGTAAAGCAGGAAAAATAATGTCACACGTAATTAAGGGGGGTACATAAAAGGAAGAGGACGGTCAGTTTATAGTCCCAGTAATGAGTATTCATTGTAATGCTTTCATCATCGGGATGAGTTGTAATAAAATACTTCATTGCTAGGGCCATAATGGAGTTTTTGCTTTTTAGTAGCACAAGAATCGCTCCATGTTAACAGTTTTGTGATATTCTTGTCTTCGAATACTTTTCCGACATTTTTTTTTTGGAGGCTGATGCAATATCGTTTACGCTTCTTCCGCCAGTATACGCAGTCCACAAAGCACAGTATATTTTTTTGTTGTTGACAAGTGTGTTGTTGGAGTACCTGAAGTTTTATCGAAAGCCTTTTAGTTCATGTGTTTTTACGTCAAAAACCTTGCTTCAGGAATTCGTTTTGCGGATTTTCACTCCTTATCGCATCTTTTAGCTACCCTATTCTTCTCGTGTGCGTTAAAACTGTTTTTTGGAAGTAGCAAAAGCTCCAAGCTTAGCCACTAGGGAAGAATCTCTTTATTTTGAATAAGTTTCAAGACACTACTGTACTCACGTGACTTTAAACACACATTTATCATTAAAGTTGGTTCTACACTCAAAAAAAAAATCCTTGTCAAATTACTAGAAAAAGTACCTTAATACCATTTTACAAATATTTGATAGTTTTCCTTGTTTTTTAACAAAAAATGTTTGATCGATATTTAAATTTTTCTTTGTAATTTTACATTTTTTTTTTTGTAAATGTACAAATATCCAAGGTAATTTTACAAAAATAAAAACTAGTTTAGGCACGAGAATTCCTTGTAAGCATAATCGCATCAAAAAAGTTGTAAATTTCCAATTTTATTGGTAAAAAACTTGTAAAATTACAAAAAGCTCATAATTTTTACTAAAAATTCTTGTAAAATTGGAGATAGCACAAAATCTAGTTAAGTTACGAGAAGTCCTTGTAATTTTTATCGCGTTAAAAAGTTGTAAATTTACAATTTTATTGGTAGAAACCTTGTAAATTATTTGTAATTGTACAAGCTTACTACCATTAAAATTGCAATTTTTACTAGGAACTCTCTTAAAATAGAAGGTACTCGTAGCAATCAATTATTTTAGGAGGCTTTTTTGGTAACTTTACAAGATTTATTTATACTAAAAATAACATTGTCAAGTTTTTAGAAAAATTCTCGTTATCCTATTTTACATATATTTAACCGTTTTCCCTGTTTTTTAACAAAAAATTTTGCTTGATCGAAATTTACATTTTGTTTGTAGATTTACAATTTCATTGGTAAAACGTTAGTTATACGCAGCCAAAATTTACGAAAAAAATTTTAATTTACAAGAAAAGATTGTTTTTCACAAGGAATTCTAGTAATTTTATAATAAAAACAAAAAACTCGTAATTTTTACAAGGAATTATCGTAAAATAGGAGGTACAAAAAAATTTAGTTGAGTCACGAGAATTCCTTTTAAGTTTTATCGCGTCAAAAAAGCTGTAAATTTACAATTCTATTGGTAAAAAGCTTACAAAGTTACAAAAAATTTTGTAATTTTTACTAGGAATTCTCGTAAAATAGGAGGTAGAAACAAATTACAAGCTTTTCTTATCATTTTACAAGTTTTTTTGTTTAGTGTATTTGTGCAATATGCAATTTTTAATTTGTGCAATATGGTTCTGTTTTCAATTAAAGTGTCCACATGGTTCTATCTACAAAACAATATTGGCTTTTTTGGTAAACAAGGTTCTATCAGTCAGTTAGAACCTTGTTAACTGAATCTCAAACCAAAAACACGTAGATAGAACCTTGTTGCATTAAATATCTCAGAAGCTGTAAGAGATAGACAAAAACTGAGAGCGGCAATCGAAAGAGCGTAGTCGCTTTAGTGAGATGCGATATATAACTCATTTTTAAAAAAAAAGGTCAGTTAGAACCTTGTTGTCCCAAGGTCGCGATATACCAAAACAGTTCAAGCAACTACTACTAGTACAAGGAACCATTAAAAAAACAAAAATTGGATATCACAATCATTATTAAGTCGTATGTAACTAAAATTGTTTTTTGCGATTAACATCAACAAAAATATCAAAATTTATTTTATTTCAATTTATTTACAAAATTTTAACACAAAACATTTCTCATATCTAAAGGAATTTAAACAAAAAACAATAGTTAAAAACTTTGGAAAGAGTAATTATCAGCAGTAACAAGAAGGAAATCATTCAAAACCGTAAGTTTTTGTTTAGTAAATAGAATTTTGTTCGAAAAGTGAAATATCCTTTTGGTTTTCAGAAATTGTCTTAAAAAAGCATGTGGCTCAACGAAACCAGAGAGATTTCGAAAATTTTTCAAATAACGTAAATTACGTAGAGGGATGAAGATGCGAGAAAAAAGTGGTAAGAAACTTTTTATGGAAATTGGAAAGCTCTAGTATTCTGGAAAAATTTCGCACAAAAAACGTTCTAGAAAAATATATCTCAGACTTGCAATATTTTAAGAGAAAAAATGTTTCAGAATCCCAGACTTTTTTCTCAGAGTTTGAGAATTTTTCTTTAGAATTTGAGACTATTTCTATAGATAAAATTTTTCAGAATCTGAGACTTTTGCTACAGAAAAATGTCTCAGAATCTGAAACTTTTTCTATAGAATTTTTTTTTTAGAATCTGAGACTTTTTCTATAGAAAAAATGTCTCAATGTTTTTCTATAGAAAAAGTCTTAGACTTGGAGACATTTTTTTATCGAAAAATGTCTCAGAATCTGAAACTTTTTCTATAGAAAAAAATTTTCAGAATCTGAGACTTTTTTTATAGAAAAAATGTCAGAATCTGAGACTTATGTCCCAGAATCTGAGACTTTTTTTATAGAAAAAATGTCTCAGAATCTGAGACTTTTTTTACAGAAAAAATGTCTCAGATCTGACACTTTATTTATAGAAAAAATGTCTTAGAATCTGAGACTTTTTTTATAGAAAAATGTCTTAGAATCTGAGACTTTTTTTTATAGAAAAAATGTCTTAGAATCTGAGACTTTTTATAGAAAAAATGTCTTATAGAAAAAATGTCTCAGAATCTGAGACTTTTTTATAGAAAAAATGTCTCAGAATCTGAGACTTTTTCTATAGAAAAAAGGTCTCAGAATCTGAGACTTTTTCTATAGAAAAAAGGTCTCAGAATCTGAGACTTTATCTACCCGGCTAAAAATGAATTGTATATGAGCATATATGAACACATCTGACCATACATCATAAATTCGAAAACATATATGATCATATATGAACATATATTAAAATTGGCGCTTATTCAATGTATGACCATATATGGTAAAACATATGATAATATGCGATCATATATTGGCCCATCCTTAACATAAATTATCATATATGATCGTACATGAGCTTGTATACATTATTTTTAGCCGGGTATAGAAAAACTGTCTCCGAATCTGAGACTTTATCTATAGAAAAAATGTCTCCGAATCTGAGACTTTTGCTACAGAAAAAATGTCTCAGAATCGGAGACTTTTGCTACAGAAAAAGTCTCAGAATCTGAGATTTTTTTTATAGAAAAAATGTCCCAGAATCTATGACTTTTTCTATAAAAAAAATGTATCAGAATCTAAGACTTTTTCTATACAATAAAATGTCCCAGAATCTGAGACTTTTTCTATAGAAAAAATGTCTTTAAATCTGAGACTTTTTCTATAGAAAAAATGGCTCAGAATCTGAGACTTTTTCTATAGAAAAATTGTATCAGAATCTGAGACTTTTTCTATAGAAAAAATGTCCCAGAATCTATGACTTTTTCTATAAAAAAAATGTATCAGAATCTAAGACTTTTTCTATACAATAAAATGTCCCAGAATCTGAGACTTTTTCTATAGAAAAAATGTCTTAAAATCTGAGACTTTTTCTATAGAAAAAATGACTCAGAAAAAGTCTCAGAATCTGAGATTTTTTCTATAGAAAAAATGTCCCAGAATCTATGACTTTTTCTATAAGAAAAAATGTATCAGAATCTAAGACTTTTTCTATACAATAAAATGTCCCAGAATCTGAGACTTTTTCTATAGAAAAAATGTCTTTAAATCTGAGACTTTTTCTATAGAAAAAATGTCTCAGAATCTGAGACTTTTTCTATAGAAAAAATGTCTCAGAATCTGAGACTTTTTCTATAGAAAAAATGTCTCAGAATCTGAGACTTTTTCTATAGAAAAAATGTCTCAGAATCTGAGAATTTTTCTATAGAAAAAATGTCTCAGAATCTGAGACTTTTTCTATAGAAAAAATGTCTCAGAATCTGAGACTTTTTCTACAGAAAAAATGTCTCAGAATCTGAGACTTTTTCTATAGAAAAAATGTATCCGAATCTGAGACTTTTTCTATAGAAAAAATGTCTCCGAATCTGAGACTTTTTCTATAGAAAAAATGTCTCAGAATCTGAGACTTTTTCTATAGAAAAAATGTCTCAGAATCTGAGACTTTTTCTATAGAAAAAATGTCTCAGAATCTGAGACTTTTTCTATAGAAAAATTGTCTCAGAGTCTGAGACTTTTTCCTTTTTCTATAGAAAAATTGTCTCAGAGTCTGAGACTTTTTCTATAGAAAAAATGTCTCAGAATCTGAGACTTTTTCTATAGAAAAAATGTCTCAGAATCTGAGACTTTTTCTATAGAAAAAATGTCTCAGAATCTGAGACTTTTTCTAAAGAAAAAATATCTCAGAATCTGAGACTTTTTCTAAAGAAAAAATATCTCAGAATCTGGGACTCTTTCTTTAGAAAAAATGTCTCAGGATCTGAGAGTTTTTCTATAGAAAAAATTGTTCAAAATCTGAGACTTTTTCAAAAAAAAAAAAAAAAAAAATTGGTCAGAATCTGAGACTTTTTATGGAAAAAATGTCTCAGAATCTGAGACTTTTTCTATAGAAAAAATGTCTCAGAATCTGAGACTTTTTCTATAGAAAAATTTTCTCCGAATCTGAGACTATTTCTATAGCAAAATGTCTCAGAATCTAAGACTTTTTCTATAGAAAAAATGTCTCAGAATCTGAGACTTTTTCTATAGAAAAAATGTCTCAGAATCTGAGACTTTTTCTATAGAAAAAATGTCTCAGAATCTGAGACTTTTTTATAGAAAAAATGTCTCCGAATCTGAGACTATTTCTATAGCAAAATGTCTCAGAATCTAAGACTTTTTCTATAGAAAAATTGTCTCAGAATCTGAGACTTTTTCTATAGAAAAAATGTCTCAGAATCTGAGACTTTTTCTATAGAAAAAATGTCTCAGAATCTGAGACTTTTTCTATAGAAAAAATGTCTCAGAATCTGAGAATTTTTCTATAGAAAAAATGTCTCAGAATCTGAGAATTAGTCTGTAGAAAAAATGTATTAGAATCTTAGAATTTTTCTATAGAAAAAATGTCTCAGAATCTGAGAATTAATCTGTAGAAAAAATGTCTCAGAATCTTAGAATTTTTCTATAGAAAAAATGTCTCAGAATCTGAGAATTTTTCTACAGAAAAAATGTCTTAGAATCTGAGAATTTTTCTATAGGAAAATGAGAACTTTTCTACAGAAAAAATGTTTCAGAGAAAAAACGTTTAAGAATCTGAGAGTTTTTCTATAGAAAAAATGTCTCAGAATCTGAGAATTTTTCTGTAGAAAAAATGTCCCAGAACCTGAGAATTTTTCTATAGAAAAAATGATGCAGAGAAAAAATGTCTCAGAATCTGTGAATAATCCTATAGAAAAAATGTCTCAGAATCTGAGAATTTTTTTACAGAAAAAATGTCTCAGAATCTGAGAATTTCTATAGAAAAATTCGCAGATTCTAAGACATTTTTTTCTATAGAAACATTCTCAGGTTCTGAGTCCTAAATGCTGAGACGTTTTTTCTATAGAAAAAGTCTCAGATTCTGAGAAATTTTTTTTTGTGGAAAAATTCTCAGTTTCTAAAACATTTTTTCTATAGAAAAAGTTTTAGACTCTGAGACATTTTTGCTATAGAAGAAGTATCAGATTCTTACACATTTTTCCTATAGAAGAAGTCTCAGGCTTTGAGACATTTTTGTTATAGAAAAACTCACAGATTTTATACGAAAAGTCTGAGATTCTGGGTTTTTTTCGGTAGAAAAAATCTCAGATTCTGAGACATATTTTCTATATAAAAGTCTCAGGTGCTGAGACGTTTTTCACAGATTCTGAGAATTAGAAAAAAAATATATGTTTAAAAAATGTAGTATTAAATATAAACTTTTGTAAATATTCTTGTAAAATTAAATTATTTAATAAATATATTACAAAAAAACATAAATTTTGTATTTTTATTTTATGGTTGTAGTAGCCCATTAATAAAATATTTTAGTTGTGGTGCTATAATATCGGTCAAAATAACCATTTCTTACCAATTGAATAAAACGAAATTCGGTAGATCGGAATGAAGTTATTGGTAATCACAACTGATAAAAGTGATAGTTGGCTGGACTACAAAAATTTGGTTGGTTCTAAATTTGGTTGGCACAACGAATCTGTTTTCTCTGTGTAGTTGATTTATGTAGTTGTTTTTAGTTTTTTTCTAAAAACTCGTTTTTTTCTAGAAATTTTTATTGCAAACGAATGTGTCGAACGAGTTGGTCGTGCGGGATGGGAAGGAATTATTTTTATACCAAATAAATAATATCTAAATAAATTAAATTACAATTTATTAAATTTAATTATTACAAAAAATATGTTGTTAAAAAAATATTCTTGAGCGCATGGACGTATACAGGGGGTGGGCACAGGGGGCACGTGCCCCCCCTTTTCGATTTGAAAATTTTTAAAAATTAATACGCTGCAACGCATTGTTCAATAAAATACACAGGTATCAAAATATTTTGGTTTTTAAAGAAAAGATTTTAGTGTTTTATAAAAAGTCAATAGCAACAGCGTAATCTAATTTCATTTCTAAAAAGCCATTTATATCGAAATATCTGTAAAATATGTTTAAGAAACACATAAAATGGTTTTATTTAATAAAAATTATGCATGAGGATCATAAAAAAATGTCTAAAAAAAAATTTAAAATTACAAGATTCTAAGATTAAATTGTGAGATTCAGAAATATTACTTATATCTATAGGAGATTCTCAGATTCTGAAAACATTTTTTTTTTAACATTTTCAGATTCTAATACATTTTTTCGTCAGGAAATTTGTTATATTTTGGGAGATTTTTTTTTTTCTTATTGAAAAATTGTTAGATGAAACATTTTCACTATAGAAAATTTTGAAATTCTAAGTATTTTTTATAGACAAACTATCAGATTCCAAACTATATTTTTCATAGTAAAATTTTCATATTCTCAAATATTTTTATACCAAAATATATCAGATTCTGAAACAATTATTATATAAAAACTTTTTAGATGCTGATAATTTTTCTATCAAAAAAATCTTAAATTTTGAATTTATTTTATATTAAAATCATCACATTGTACCACGGAACAAGCTAAAATCTAAAACAGCGCGATTACCAGACTTTTTAATGAATATGAATTTGGAATATCTAACAACAATTTTTGGATATAAATCTAAAATTTTCAATGTAGCACTTTTTCTGGGTTAAAATTGCACAAATGAACAAAGTTTTGTAACTATACTCAAAAATACACCCATTTTGATGCATATGAGGATCTGCGTATTTTAGCAGACGCGTGTTAAATTTCTGTCTGGGTCCTTCAATAAAGGTGTTCCCGTTGTGTTACCTATAGAAGAGATAAGAAAAAGAGAAAAAGAAAAATATAGGGATAGAAGAGAGAAAGGTGAAGAAAATAGTAGTGTTCAGGTGGCCTCACTGGGATCCAAGCTGAAACGCTTAGAATCCCGGATGAACGAGACTATCCTATTCACATCCATGCGGGATAGACACGTCAAATCTGCCAGTATCGGGTTACCAAAATGTTTGGCTCTCCGATGGGCGTATGCCGGACATTGGCATAGGAAGTGCGTAACCGTATCTTCCTCTTCCACATCCTGACATCCCACGCAGTAATCATTGTGGGGAATTCCGCAACCTAGTTGCAGCCGTTACGGGGCACAGTGCGCGATTCGGCGCAAACGGCAGTAAAATGGGAATTCCCCACAATGATTACTGCGTGGGATGTCAGGATGTGGAAGAGGAAGATACGGGGGGGGGGGGGGGGGGGGTGGGGTAAATAGGGGTTAAAAAGAAGGTAAATAGGAGGTACATAGGGAGTGTAGTCATAGTTAAATCTACGATGACTTAAAAAAAGTTTGAAAGTTGTGCCCCCCCGTTTTCAAATTTCTGGATACGTCGCTGCTTGAGCGAAAGAAACTAAGTGGATAAATGAGATAACAAGTGTGTATAATATAGCGCTCACATAAGCGTGCGTAAAAACCAATCGGAAAATACCAAAATAAAATGTATTCAGTGTTTTGTTTTCTTATGAGCGTGCCATCTTTCTTTTCTTTGTATACACAACAGAACAGGTACATACTTTTTTGAAATATTGCAAATTATTTTTTTTTTTTTATAAATCAATTCTACCAAAGCATTTCGTTTTATTTTATTCCAGACAAATTTTGATCAGAAGCGGTGGAAATTTTAAATAAATTAGTAAAAAAACAAAGGTAACCACAATCAATTTATTTTGTTTAACATTTTATTAATATAATTTTTTTCTTCTATAATTCCAGATAAATACAACAAAAAATTTTAATTTCATGTCGAAATTCTATACAACCAACTGAAAAGTATTGCTTTTTAAATAAATAAATATCAATCACTTAAACGTTTAAGAAATTTTTTTAAATAAAATTTCAGGCAAGTGTAGTAAAAACAACTGTATACCGTCTTTTGTAGTAGTTTTTACTACATTTTGTAGTTGAAAATCAATAGTTAAAAACAACAACATGTTCAGTTGTTTTTACCGTAATATGTAGTGGACGCCTTTTCAACAACAAAATGTAGTCAAAACAACTGTCTTTTGTAGTAGATTTTACCGACATACTTTTTTGAGTGTTGCCTTTTTAAAGGACTTCAAAGTTTTAGAGGATTAAATTTTATAAAACATTTTTTTAATATTTGTACTCGTCCTAGGATGCCACTTGTGATAGCAAATGAAAGAGGAGGATCTCGCCTAATTTTCCTTTTTTATTATTTTTACATATCAGGGAAAAGCAGGTAAGTAACATACGTTGAAAATTATATCCTTCAATACCATTCAAAATGTTAAACAAAATATTTTAAAGTTTTCAAATGAATTTATTCACATCCTTTTATCCTGATATGGCAAAATATAAAAATGGAGAGAAATTAGGAGAGATCCTCCTCTATCATCTGCAGTCACCAGTATCTATCTTCCTAGGACAAGTACAAATATTTCAGAAATATTTTACAAAATGTATCCTTTAAAACTTTGAAGTCCCTTTAAAAGGAAACAGGATCAAGAAATGAAAAACCCTAAACGCAGTTTTACTCCATTTGATCTCTACTTTCAGACGTATATCATACAGTTCATGTTTAATAATGGCTGTCGGACGGTGTTATAATAAGATTTGATAAGGTTATTAAAGTTTGTGTCTGTTGAAAACACGCAAATTTTTTAAGGACTTTACTGAGGCTGCTGTTTGGTATATATTTTCGTCATTTACCTGGTCAGGTTGGTATTGCAATTCAGTGAAATCGGTCCCGTGATTCAAAAGTTATAAGCAAAAGAGTAAATTTCGGCAAGGGTTTTTTGCGAATTTACGATATAAAAAAACAAGCTTATTTTCGAAAGACAACCCTGAGGCTGCTGCAAAATGGCATATATCGTTGTAGCCTCCATAGGGTAGTTGGGGTTGACTCCAGCAAAATCGGTCCAGTGGTTCAAAAGTTTTTAGGAAAACCGTAAATTTCAGATTGGTTTCACATTAAATTAGGGTTTGCAATTAACCGCAGTTTTGCTTAACCGTGGTTACGGTTAAAATTCAAGCGATTAACCGCGGTTAACGGTTAACCGCACTCTTTTAAAATAATTTAATTTAATTATTTTTTTTGATTAATAAATAAATAAAAGTACATTACTAATTTTATATAAAATGTAGACAGTGGAGGGTATAGTTTTTGAGTTTTGATGGGTGAAAGTTATAATGAAAGTTTTTCGTCCCTTTTAAAAAACAAAAATATTAATTCAAAATAAAATTAATTATTGTGCTCGATTCTCGAATACGACTTCACCATTCACCAAATTTTTAAAAATTTAATATTCTTTCGAACTTTAATATTTTAAATTTTTTTTCTTGTAACAATTAAAGATCTAGGTAATAAATTTATTAACTACACTCTTATAAATTTTTGTTGAAATTTACCCACTTTATTGTAGGTAACTGTTCTCCTACAATAAAGTGGGTAAAAATACTCTATGTGTTTAAATTTCAACATTTGCACACAAAGTGTGTACAACTATTAAACATTTTGTGTTTACACATACAATTTAACTGCTTCCAAAATTCTATAGAAGTACACATAAAGTGTGTAATTTTAAAATATTTGTGCCTAAAATTCGTTCGTATGTGTGTAAAAATGCATATAAAATGTTCAAAATTGCATGTTTTTTATTCCTATACAAAAAAAAATTAAAATTGCCTTTTATTATTTTCATATTTTTTATTTTCACTATAGGTAAATATAAATTGCAAAAATAATAATTTAACGGTTACAATATTATTAAACACACTATCTAAAATATAACATGAATTGATTTTAAAACATCAATTTTCTTCTTAGTCCGTGATCTTTAATGTCCTCTTTTCCTCAATTACTTGCTTTTCTCTAAAAGGAAGTCCTCCGACTCTGAAAATATTAAAAAGAAATTGTTATAGAAAAATGTATTTGATTTTTAAAATTTTACTATTAAAAAATTTCTCAGACTTTCAGATTTTTTTTATAGAAAAATTCTCAGAATCTGTGACATTTTTTCTGTAGAAAATATCTTAGAATCTAAGATATTTTTTCTGTAGAAAAATTCTTAGAGTCTCAGACAATTTTAATAAAATATTTTCATAGAAAAAAAAATTCTCAAAATCTGATACATTTTTTTCTCCATTAAAATTCTCCAAATCCGGGACTTTTTTCTATAGAAAAATTATCAGAATCTGAGACTTTATTCTATAGAAAAGTTTTCTGGATTTGAGACATTTCTTTTATAGAAAAATTGTCGGAATCTGAGACATTTTTTCTATAGAAAAATTCTCAGAATCTGAGGATTTTTTATCGAAAAATTCTCAGAATCTAAGACATTTTTGATATAGAAAAATTCTCTAAATCTAAGATATTTTTTCTATAGAAAATTCTCAGAATTTGATACATTTTTTCTATAGAAAAATTCTTCGAATCTGAGAAATTTTTTTTATAGAAAAATTCTCAGAATCTGAAACATTTTTTCTATAGAAAAATTATCAGAATCTGAGGCATTTTTTCATAGAAAAATTTTAAGAATCTGAGGATTTTTTTATTAAAAAAATTCTCAGATTTTTAGAGACAAATTCTGAAAATCTGACATTTTTCTATAGAAAAATTCTCAGATTCTGAAACATTTTTTCTATAGAAAACTTCTCTGAATCTAAGATATTTTTCTATAGACAAATTCTCAGAATCTGAGACATATCTTCTACACAAAAATTTTCGGAATCTGAGACATTTTTTCTATAGAAAAGTTCTCAGAATCTGACTAATTTTTTTATAGATGAATTCTCAGAATCTAAAAAAACGTTTTGTCTATAGAAAATTTTTCTAAGTCTTAGGATTTTTTCATAGAAAAATTCTAAGATCTGTGATATTTTTTTATAGAAAAATTCTAAATATCTGAGACATTTTTTCTATAGAAAAATTCTCAGAATCTAAAACATTTTTTCAATGGAAATTTTCTCTGAATCTAAGACATTTTTTCTATAGAAAAATTTTCAGAATCTGAGACATTTTTTCCATAGAAAAATTTTAAGAATCTGCGGATTTTTTATAGAAAAATTCTCAGATCTGTGACATTTTTTTTAGCGAAAAATTCTGAAAATCTGATACATTTTTTCTATAGAAAAATTCTCAGAATCTAAAACATTTTTTTTATAGGAAACTTCTCTGAATCTATGACATTTTTTCTATAGAAAAATTCTCAGAATCGGAGACATTTTTTCTATAGAAAAATTCTAAAAATCTGATACATTTTTTTTATAGAAAAATTCTCTAAATCTGAGACATTTTTTTAATAGAAAAAAATCTAAGAATCTGAGACATTTTTTCTATAGAAAAATTCTAAGAAATTGAGACATTTTTCCTATAGAAAAATGTTGAGACTCTTTCTATTCATTGGACACTTTCTATTCTAGGACACTTTCAGTAAGATTTTTCCATAAATAAATGTCAGATTCTAAAACCATTTGTCTAAATGAAAATATATCGGATTTTAAGATCTTAACATTTAGAACTGGTCTTGGATTCTGAGATACATTTCTGTTGAAAAAATCTTCCATTTTGGGATATAAGACACACCTGATGTTTTTAGAATATAAATAAGTAGATATTGATGCTTTATACATATTTCTTGATGCATTGTTTGATGTTTTCTCAGCTTAAGATTTTTAATAGAACTCCTTAAAAATACAACTGGAATAAACTTCAAATTCACCGCATAACACATGGTATGAATTTTCTGCCTCTTTAGCCAATTGCTGTATTTAATATCTAAAAAAAAAAATGTGTTAAACATGCATACATACATGTGTGTTAATGCAGTTCTATATGTAAGAGTCGTTGTTTCTACTCACCTTAATACACTCTTTTTCACACATCTTCAATTCATCAATTGCTCGCAAAACATCCATTATTAATTTTTTATTTTATTTGTCTGGTTGCAAAATGTTTTCTTTTATTTTTTTAATATTTTTTTAATTTATTTCTGATGTTTTCAATTTTGATTTTCGATATGACATTTTTTTTACTACTATAGAAATTGAAGATTACACATTTTATGCCTAATATTCGTTTTCAAACACAAAATGTGTAATAATAAAAGTAAATTTTTTCTAAACTTGCAAATTACTATACAAAATGTGTAATTTTCAGTATTTTGTGTTTAAATGAATTTTTCAAACATTTCATGCGTAAATTTAGGCGTTGTGTGTTATTTTAAACAAAAATTTACTAACATTATTGTAGTGATTTTACATTCATTTTTTAGAGTGTACAGGAACAAATTTAAAAATCTTAAAACTCGAAAGAATATCAAATTTTTAAAAATTTGGTGAATGATGAAGTCGTATTCGAGAATCGAGCACATTTTTTTTTAATTGAAAAGTATCAGCTTTTGAGAAATTTTTAATAGATTCTGAGACACTTTTTCGATTGAACAATTTTCTGAGAAATTTTAAACTTAAAAAATGTTCAGTTTTGAAGCCATTTTTTGTTAAAAAATAATGTTAGATACACGGAATTGTTTTTAAATAGTCCTAAATATCCGTATTTTTCTTTAGAAAAAGGTTCTGTTGCCGAAAATTTTTTCCTATAGCAAAAGTCTCAGATTCTAAAACATTTTTTTTTGTAGAAAGACAGAAATTTGTTCTGTAGAAAAAGTCTCAAATTATTATATTCTTTCTAAAGAAAAAGTCTTACAATTAGATTCACGGAAATATTTTTTATAAAAACTGTTTCAGATTCTGATCATTTTTTCTATAGAAAACGTTTCAGAGCCTGAAACATTTTTTCAATAGAAAATAATTCAGACTCTGAGGCATATTTTCTTAAGGAAAAGAAAAAGACTCTGGGCCACATTTTTATTAGAAACTGTTTTAGAATCTGAGAAATCAATGCTCTATTCACACGTACACCTAAAAACTGTTTTAGCAAAATTTTCCGTCTATATACTGTAATAGAACAAAGAAAGTGCTAAAAAATATTATTGCTAAAAACGGTTTTTAGCTGTATGTATGAATAGGGTATTATTCTACAGAACTCTAACACATTTTTTTAAATAGACAATTTTTTAGACTCTGAGGCATATTTTCTAAAGAAAGAGTTTCAGACTCTGAGGCATATTTTTATAAGAAGCTGTCGCAGAATCTTTGAAATTTATTCTACAGAAAATTTTTCAGATTCTGAAATATTTTTGCAATAGAAAGTTTCATATTCTAAGGCATTTTTTGTATCTATAAATTTTAAATTTTTAATATTCTTTATTCCTTTTTTCTTTGTTTTCCTAAAAAAAACTCTTTTGTCCTAGAAATCTAATGTTAATAAAATTAACCGTAACCGCAGGATTTTTTATACGGTTACGGTTAAATAGTGCGGTTAACCGCGGTTACTGTTACGATTAAAACCGCATTGCAAACCCTACATTAAATTCACGTGGTGAAAAAAACAAAAAAATGAGGCTTTGAATCATTGGTAAAAGCAACAAAAATATTTTATAAAGTATTTTCGGTACTCAAAAATATTTTTACAGTCAAAAAAAAAATTAGTATTTTTTACAAAAATGAGTAAAACAAAGTTTTTTACCCACTTCTTATTAATATTTTGAAAAAATTTTCATGTTAGAAAACTATCTGTCATTTAAAAATGACATTGGGGAGGGTATTCATAGATGCGGCCAATTCGAATTTAACTTTTCTACTTGTTTTTAAATAAATCTGAAATTTCTACTCTAAATTACTCAACATTTAAACCATAATTCGAGATGTGATCACAATTCTTTTTTGAAAATTGTACCTTTTTTTTTTCATATTTTTTTATTTAATATGGTGCTGCATGGATAAGGCGTGCTGCATAGGCCATGAATTTAAAAATCGAATTACACGGCGAATATGTCCTTTTGTTCATTTTTAAGATGATAACCTCTGTTTGACTATATAAGCTACCGATTGACAAAAAAAGAATATAAGAATTAATGTTTTGCATTTTTATAAAACAAAAATTTTAGTAACTTGGGTTTGTAACTTTGATAATAATTCACCTCGTGGTGAAAAAAATATTCACCAGCTGGTGAATAAAACGTAACATAATTATCTGATTAATTTTTATTTAAAAAATAAAAATTGTTTTATTCGATCTTTAAAATATTATATTTTGAGGATGTTTATTCTGGCTCGAGGTCATCATTTTCTTTACTAATTAAAACCATGATAATTTTCAAGAAAATAATTTTTTGTTTTAAATTTATTTATGTTGGTCATTTTTGCTAGACTTAATCGACACGTGTTTCGGAATTTGACAGATTCCATTGTCAAGATTATTTAGCAAAAATAGAAAAGATTTACTACAAAGTAGCAAACGAGTCTAATGACAAATCGTTTGTGCACAAACTAAAATATTAGTACATATTCGACTTTATCCACAATGGGAATTAAAAAGACGAAGAAATTGTACTATACTAGTAAAGCAACGATTGTCAATAACCAACAAAAATATTTAAAACATTTTACATATGATAGTCCATTGGACTACAACAATATGTTATTTGTTGTTGTGAATGAAATAATACCATATTAGGGTAATTCATCACTATGGCGTTCCAACCATTATGTTCAAATTCTGATTACTTTTTATTAAAAAAATAAAAATTGTTTTATTCGACCTTAAAATATTATATTTTGAGGATGTTTATTCTGGCTCGAGGTCATTATTTTCTTTACTAATTAAAACCATGATATTCTCATAAAATAATTTTCAAGAAAATTATTTTTTGTTTTAAATTTATTTATGTTTGTCATTTTTGCTAGACTTAATCGACACGTGTTTCGGAATTTGTCAGATTCCACTGTTAGGATTATTTAGCAAAAATTTCTGCGTCTTTTAAATTCCCATTATGGATAAAGTCGAATATGTACTAATATTTTAGTTTGTGCACAAACGATTTGTCATTAGACTCGTTTGCTACTTTGTAGTAAATCATTTCTATTTTTGCTAAATAATCTTGAAAATGGAATCTGACAAATTCCGAAACACGTGTTGATTAACATAAATAAATTTAAAACAAAAAATAATTTTCTTGAAAATTATTCTATGAGAATATCATGGTATTAATTAGTAAAGAAAATAATGACCTCGAGCCAGAATAAACATCCTCAAAACATAATTATTTTTCATCATATGTTTTTTTCATCAATTTTTTTTTTCATCAATATTTTTTTCATCAATTGTTTTGATCAATATTTTTTCTTCATTAATATTTTTTTTATCAATATTTTTGCCATAAATTTTTTTTCATCAATATTTTTTTCACAATATTTTTTTTTTTTCATCAATATTTTTTGCTCATTTATATTTTTTTTATTAATATTTTTTTTTCATCTATATTTTTTTCATCAATATTTTTTTCAGCAATACTTTTTCTACATCAATATATTTTTCATCAATATTTTTTCCATCATTATTTTTTTTTTTACTCAATATCTTTTTTTCATAAAGTTTTTTTTTTCATTAATATTTTTTTTCATAATTTGTATTTCATACACATTTTGTTCAATCATTTTCTTTTTGTTTTTGTTTCACCAAAAATTTTTTTTATCAACATTTTTTTTCAATTAATTTTTTTTTTATCAATAATCTTCTTTCATCAAAAACTTTAAAACCCAGCCAATTTATTCCAACTTCCCCAGACTTCTTCATTTCAGAATAATCGGAGTGTTAGCTATGGGATACCTTACTTGTAAGTGTTTTTTCATACATTTCATTAAATATGTTAAACCAAAGTATAGAATTTTTGGGGGAGTGTGGAGTATTTATCAATTTGTAAAAATAGACAAAAAAAAAAATAATATTAAATATCCATATGTACTTGCAGGTTAACTATAGTGTAAACATTATTCATCAATGTCAGATGTTAATGACATTATATATTATATTTTTGCATATAAGGCATTCCATAGTAGGCTGGGTCGATGATTTGCATGTTTACGAGTTTTTTAAACTAATACACATTAAAAAACCTTCTAAAATGACAAGAAAAGTTTTTTAACTTTTATTTTTTGCTACCTCCTATTTTACGAGAAATTCTAGTAAAAATTACGATTTTTTTTTAATTTTACAAGCTTTTTTAGCATTAAAATTGTAAATTTACAAATTTTTTGACGCGATAAAACTTACAAGGAGCTTTCGTTATTTTACTAGATTTTTTGCTACCTCCTATTTTACGAGAATTCCTAGTAAGAATTACGAGATTTTATGTAATTTTACAAGATTTTTAGAAATAAAATTGTAAATTTACAACTTTTTTGGCGAAATAAAACTTACAAGAAATTCTCGTAAATTTCCTAGATTTTTTTTGTAAAAAATCTTGGAGAGTTTTGATATTACAAGAAAAACTGTAAAATTACAAAAAAAAAATTTAATTTCGATCGAAAATTATTTGTTAAAAAATAAGGGAAACTGTCAAATATTGGTAAAATGGGATTACGAGACTTTTTCTAGTAATTTGACAAAGTTTTTTTTTTTTAAGGGAACCTCCAATTTTACGAAAATTCCTAGTAAATATTACAAGTTTTTTTTTTGTAATTTTACTAGCCTTTTACTAATTAAATTGTAAATTTACAACTTTGTTGGCAAAATAAAACTAACAAGGAATCGTCGTGAATTTACTAGAATTTTTTTGTAAAATTGCCTTGGAAATTTGTACAATTACCAAAAAAAATGTAAAATTACAAAAAATAAAATGTAAATTTTGATCGAAAATTTTTTGTTAAAAAACAAGGAAAACTGTCAAATATTGATGAAAATATTTTTAAAATTTAAAGAATTTGAGAGAATACTTATCGTTTTGGTAAAAGGCGCCACAGTGCCCTTCACGTCTCACTACAGTGGGACGTTCACTTCAACTGCGCTGATATATATCAGCACAGTTGAAGTGGAATACCTCATACTCCATCCAAACACTGATAAGAGTACAAATACATGAGAATCTATTAAGGGTTAATACTTTTATATTTTATTATTATCGAATATTACAACTATCAAAACATCTCATTCTAGCTATTTTTAGACTACTACAAATGTTTAAGCATATATGTGCATTTAGCGTCCCACTCCCATTCGTTATAGATAGTACACCTTAATTAGGGGAAAATTCATTTATTATGCTAATAGCGCTAATGGATGTGGTAAACAAGCGTTAAAAGGCATAAAATATTTTAAAGGGGTTGAGAAAATTTGTAGTAATAACAAAGTTTTATTCGTTTTTAAACACAAAGTTTTACTAAAAATTTGTATCTTTTAAATTAACAAATTGTAACAATTAGTTTAATGCTAATTGCAACCTAATATGCCCTAGACAATGTTAAAAAATTAATCAGACACAAACACAGAAGTTTGAACAGCTAAAAAGCGCTGACGATAAAGTGACAACTCGTTAAACCTTTCAACAATTGAGAACCGCTGAACCAAAACGTAGTCTCAATTGTTGTAATAGGGTAAATCCATCTATAACCATCTAACAATATAAGCATTTTGGACCTGACGCCTTTCAAACTTGATGAAACTTACAATTAGTAAAAATATTGTATTCGAGTAGTAAAAGAAAGACTCCAATTTTTGTATCGCTTGACCAAATAGTTCGGGAGAAAAAACCAAAAAAATTTTACTAAAGAGGTCCTACAAAATCGCAAACTTTTTTTTTCAAATATTTAAAAAAAAAGAGCTGCAAAATTATTTATAATATCATGTTCGTCCTCTGTATCAAATCTATTAGAATCGAAGTACAGCATTACAAACTAGTCAACTTTAAAATTTTTTTGTAAATTTAACCCTGAAAATAACAATTTTTTTCTAATGCGGCATAACAATTTTTTTGCATAACTCGAGAACCAGGCGAGACTCCCCTCTACGGTTTGAACGTAAGTAGTAAGAAGGGATAAAGGCTTAACATTTATTTTATTTAAAAAATTTAAAAATTACCGTTTTGTGAGATATTTCATCTTAAACCACGCATTTGCTAAATATGACTTTTGACAACAAAAAAAATCTAGCTAAATATTATTTTAATAGACCCCATTACCTTTAAAATGTGACATCACTTAGATTTGTATCATTAAGATTGACGGAGATACTGTCAAAAATGTAGGACCACTTTGGTAAGATATTTTTATTTTTTTAACTTTTCAAACCCTGGTATCTACCAAACTATTTGGTCCAGCTGCCCACAAATTGGAGTTTTTCGATTTTTACTTGAATACAATATTTCTACTAATTTTTATCTAGTTCTGAAATGGTGATGCAGATCGGTCAGATTGTTATACATATATATTTTTACCCCATTTTTTTTTTTTTTTTAATAGAAATTTTTATCAGAAATAACTCAAACGATCAACCAAACTAAATACATTTAAAAAAAAATACGTCCTTAGAAATATGACCACACACTTTCTGCAAAAACATAAAACTTATATATTTATCTGACGTCTAAATGTTTGTTATACTTTTTTATAAAAAAAATTGAAAAATAAATAAAACGCGGAGGAATATAACACCGTCCAACAAATTTAAAATTTTGGCTGCACAAATGAACAGGACCAAAAATTCTGAGAGTAAGGCCAAAATGAGTCATCGTAATCATAAAATTGTGTCTTTTATCAATACACAAAAAAAAAGACTTTGTCAAATTACTAGGAAAAGTCTCGTAATCCCATTTTACCAATATTTAAAAGTTTTCCTTGTTTTTTTAAGAAACAAATTTGGATCGAAATTTATTTTTTTTTTTGTAATTTTACAATTTTTTTTTGTAATTTTACAAATATCCAAGATAATTTTACAAAAAAAATCTAGTAAATTCACGAGAACTCATTGTAATTTTAATTGCAAAAAAAAAATTAAAAATTACAAAATTATTGGTAAAAAGCTAGTAAAATTACTAGAAATTCTGGCCAAATAGGAGGTAGCAAAAAATCTAGTAAAATTACAAAACCTCATTGTAAATTTTAGCGTGCCAAAAAATTTGTAAATTAACAATTTTATTGGTAAAAACCTTGTAAAATTACAAAATTATTGGTAAGAGCTTGTAAAATTACTAGGAATTCTTGTCAAATAGGAGAAAAAAATTTCTTGTCATTTTACAAGATTTTTTTTTTGAGTGTCTAAAATAAAACTTTTAAAATTTTATGTTCATCAAAAGTTGACTTTTAAAAAGTACCGCGAGAGGCCAAATAAAGTTTTTTCTAAGGCCTCTTCAAAAAAATTTTAAAACAAATACCTCCATTTTTAGGCGTAGATATGATGTATATTTGATTTATATTCTACATCATCGTTTTATCTATTACTAGCTTACCATCCCGGTACTTCGTTACCGGTTGCATTGAATTCCGGATAATAGAAGGATCAGAATTACTCTACCGATTTCAAGAAAATTCCCCTACGTAGTCTTTGTTTTATTTACTTGTAAAAATTTAAGTCTTTTAATAATATTTTAATGAATAATTTAAACAATAAAATTTTAATAATTTTCGAGCCCTTATTTCGGGATTTTGGATTTTGAGTGAATGAATATTTCAGTGAATAAAGAAATTGGAATAAAAATAAGTTTGAGTGAAAAAACATATAAAGAGAAAAAATATGGATTAAAAAAAGTTAAATACGAAAAATTTGAGTAAAAAGTATCATTCCATATTGTTCCCTGCTCTATTCCATTTCGTTCCCCGTTCTAAGATTTAAAATTTTAAAATATGTCCTTCTCTTGTCTGTTATTTTTGGGGCTTTTAGTTTAATAGTTAGATGGTAAAAATAACCATTTGCCCCCTTTTCCTCTTAAAATTAAATTTTCCAAAAACTTTTTTTTTTGTGCTAGGTGATCCTTTATTTAAAATGTAAAGTTTCTGAGCCATTATTTCAAGAAATATAAGAATAACCAAAATTTACACTTTTTCATTATTATAGGAACAAAGAAAAAAGTACCAAAAGTATACTTTCTTACCCCCGATAGAAACGGAATTTCCAAAAAGAACCTCTTCCAGAAAGATTTTTCTTCACCGAAGGATCTTCTTTTCCAAATTTAAATTTTCTAGTATCATTGTTTTAGAAAATATTAAAAGTACAAAAAGGATTTTACATTCCTAATTTTAAGTTTCTAGAATTATTACGTCAAAAAATATCAAAGGTATCGAAAATACACTTTTTTAGCTATTTTATCCCACTAAGAAGCGGAATTTTAAAAACATATTTTTCCCAGAATGTTTTCTTTACCAAATTCTCCTTCATTACAATTTTTAAGAATTTAGGAAATATAAAAATTTTCAATAAATAAAATTTCAGGAAATAAAAAAGTACCAAAAAGTGTACTTTTTATAAAAGGTACTTTTTATAAAAGGTACTTTTGTTTAAAAGGTACTTTTTGTAAAAGGTACTTTTTATAAAAGGTATTTTTTATAAAAGGTACTTTTTATAAAAGGTACTTTTTATAAAAGGTACTTTTTATAAAAGGTACTTTTTATAAAAGGTACTTTTTATAAAAGGTACTTTTTATAAAAGGTACTTTTTATAAAAGGTACTTTTTATAAAAGGTACTTTTTATAAAAGGTACTTTTTATAAAAGGTACTTTTTATAAAAGGTACTTTTTATAAAAGGTACTTTTTATAAAAGGTACTTTTTATAAAAGGTACTTTTTATAAAAGGTACTTTTTATAAAAGGTACTTTTTATAAAAGGTACTTTTTATAAAAGGTACTTTTTATAAAAGGTACTTTTTATAAAAGGTACTTTTTATAAAAGGTACTTTTTATAAAAGGTACTTTTTATAAAAGGTGCTTTTTATAAAAGGTACTTTTTATAAAAGGTACTTTTTATAAAAGGTACTTTTTATAAAAGGTACTTTTTATAAAAGGTACTTTTTATAAAAGGTACTTTTTATAAAAGGTACTTTTTATAAAAGGTACTTTTTATAAAAGGTACTTTTTATAAAAGGTACTTTTTATAAAAGGTACTTTTTATAAAAGGTACTTTTTATAAAAGGTACTTTTTATAAAAGGTACTTTTTATAAAAGGTACTTTTTATAAAAGGTACTTTTTATAAAAGGTACTTTTTATAAAAGGTACTTTTTATAAAAGGTACTTTTTATAAAAGGTACTTTTTATAAAAGGTACTTTTTATAAAAGGTACTTTTTATAAAAGGTACTTTTTATAAAAGGTACTTTTTATAAAAGGTACTTTTTATAAAAGGTACTTTTTATAAAAGGTACTTTTTATAAAAGGTACTTTTTATAAAAGGTACTTTTTATAAAAGGTACTTTTTATAAAAGGTACTTTTATAAAAGGTACTATTATAAAAGGTACTTTTTATAAAAGGTGCTTTTTATAAACGGTACAGAATTTTTAGAAAGTACTTGTTCCAGATTGTTTTATTTCACTAAAGGAACCTACATTTCAAATTTGAAGTTAGAAAGACCATTATTTCAGTATATAAAAAAAAGTACCAAAAGTACACTTTTTTACCCATTTTACCCCCGTTGAATCAACATTGGCAAAAACCCAGACTTAGTGAATCTTTTTTCCGGAAGGTGAACCTACATTGCAAATTTCAAGTTCCTAGTACTATTATTTAAGGAAATATAAAAGGTACCAAAAGTACAGTTTTTTACCCTTTTTACCCCCTTAGAATCAACATTGGCAAAAATCCGGCCTTACTGGATCTATATTCCAGGAGTTGAACATACAGTCCAAATTTCAAGTCTCTGTGACCATTATTTCAGGAGATATAAAAAGTACCAAAAGTACAGTTTTTTACCCTTTTTGTATCCTTAGAATCAACAATGGCAAAAAATCCGGCATTACTGGATCTACATTCCGGGAGGTGAACATACAGTCCAAATTTCAAGTTTCTATTACCATTATTTCAGGAGATATGAAAAGTACCAAAAGTACAGTTTTTTACCCTTTTTGCCCCCTTAGAATCAACACTGGAAAAAATCCGGCCATAGTGTATCTATATTCCGGGAGGTGAACATACAGTCCAAATTTCAAGTCTCTATGACCACTATTTCAGGAGATATAAAAAGTACCAAAAGTACAGTTTTTTACCCTTTTTACCCCCTTAGAATCAACACTGACAAAAATCCAGCCTTAGTGGATCTATATTCCGGGTGATGCACCTACAGTCCAAATTTCAAGTCTCTAGCTTCAGCGGTTTGGGCTGGGCGATGATGAATCAGTCAATAAGTCAGTCAGTCAGTCAGTCACATTACTCTTTTATATATATAGATTTCTATTTTCTGATTTATTATTTACTTTGTTAATGTGATTTTATGTTTAAACAATTATCAACAAAATAGCCATATGTTAATAAATGTTTATTATTCGAATTTGTGGTTATTGTTAAAATATTTGTTTATATGTTTTATTTTAATATCTTTTTAAAATACATAGTTCAACATAAGCAAGTCCCTAAAAGTTTGTTTTTATTGAATTTTTTGCGGACACCCTAATCGAATAAATCTTTTTGTTTAGATAACAAATTGTTGAATTGCCACAAAACTTTACAAAGTCGTAAGAGCAAGCACTTTGAAACACATGAAAATAGTATGTTTACACCTATTGTGCTATTTCTGGCAAAATCATATGTTGATATAAATAATTCTGTATATCATGTGCCTATGATATTTGTGACCTTTAGTTTATTACTAGGGCAAGTACTTTCATGCATCTAAAAAACGAAAATATGTGCCTATAATATGCGTCTAAAAATCCAAAATATGCACTAAAAACTTTAAAAATATGCATCTAAAAATTATTGTTTTTACTTAAAAAATAATTTGTCAACCTAAATTAGACTTTGTCAAATATTTTAAGGCCCTCGACAATTCTTAAAAATGTTTTATCGAGTGGAAACAATTTTTAGTTAGTAAAATATTTTTTTACTTGAGAAGTTTTTTCTTTGAGTCACTAAATATTACTGAAGTTTCTAAAAGAAAAAAAATATTAAAATCAATATTTTTCTAAAACAATTAATTTTTCAATACTTTGTGTTCTTCATTAAAAAAAATATTTATTTTTAAAATACTTTTTTTTACTTTTTTTTCAGAATTTTTCGATTTTCAAGTCAAAATATTAACCTTAGGCAAAAGACCCCACCCTAACTCTAATAAAAAAAAATGCAATTTTGCTGTAAAAAATCTTAAATTCGAAAATATTTTTTTCTTTACGATTAGTGAAGAGATATTCATAAAAATATCAGAATAGGAAAAATTTTTCAGAATCTAAAAATTATACTTCCAGAATCCATTTTCTTTAAGAAATGCATTAGAATATGATTTCGATAAATAAATACATTTTTCTATAAAAAATATGGGAATCCATTTTCTTTAAAAATGAATTAGAATATGATTTCGATAATTAAATACATTTTTCTATAACAAATAGGGGATAGGGTTTGAATTTTCCTAAGGAAGTTTTGAAAAAATATTGATGAAATTTAAAAAAAGTCTAATTTATATCAAAATATGCAAAAATATGCATTTATACCAAAATTTGCAAAAATATGCAACTACAAATCAATGCCATTTTATTGCATTTTATTGAATCAAAGAATTGATTCGGATAGATATTTAATTTATGCTATGTTTACAATGCTGAGTAAAAATATGCATTTTCATGAAAGTACTTGCCCTATTTATTACATATGTGGTAAAAACACACTTCTTTAAACATCCCAGCAAAAACTAGGTAATGAGTACTTATTCCCTCTTGGATTACCTGGTAATGATCACTAATTACTCCCTGCGTAACTTTATAGCCAAAAAAAAACAAGTGAGAGTGTTAAATTCGGCTGTGTCGAATCTTTGATACCCTCCAACATGTTAAAATATATTTAAAAAAATTCAGAGGCGTTTTTTTTTGGAGAGGGGGGATATGTGGGGGTGGTTGGGGATACCTTCCCCATCGCGATAAATGTTTACTATTTTATTTGTTATGCTTTTTTAACTTAAGTAATACCATTTACTCATAATTTTTATGATTTTTTTAAATCCACGCCCACAAAAGGGGGCGGGCAAAAAAAAACTTAATTTTGTAGCCCCCGGGGTCTAAGTGCAGGACTTTGAACACCTTCAGACATAAAAAGATTTCATTTGTTTAAGAGCAATGCAAAACTGTATTTCCATTGATATTTTTCGAATTACAATTGGAATCTTCGAATTACAATTGATCTTTTACGAATTACAATTGATCTTTTACGAATTACAATTGATCTTTTTCGAATTACAATTGATCTTTTTCGAATTACAATTGATCTTTTTCGAATTACAAGTGGAATCTTTGAATTACAAATGGAATCTTCGAATTACAATTGGAGTATTCGAATTACAAATGGAATCTTCGAATTACAAATGGAATCTTCGAATTACAAATGGAATCTTCGAATTACAAATAGAATCTTCGAATTACAATTGATCTTTTTCGAATTACATCTGTAAATGGTGTAGACGATATTCCTGTTAGTTCGGGAGTTATCAAAAATTTCCCGAAGGTCCACATTGTTTAATAACGAACGAGCGAAAATTTTAAACACTGATATGGCCGATAAGCTGAGACACCCCAACCTTAAAATCGTCTCTTTTATATATATTTTAAGTTTCAGGCAAATCGGTTCATAAGGGTTGAGATACTTCCCTTGCTAGTTTCAACTTACTTTGTAACTAGATTTGCAATCTGAATTTTTAAAATTAGTTCAGTTTCACAGTAATATATCAAGGGCGAATATTGAAAACTTACTATCTGCAGTGTTAAGAGTTTTCGTAAGCGAGCTAGGAATGCGCTATTTGTTAGCTTTTCCATAAGCGAATAAAGAAGGCCTTGCCTCCAATGATTATCGGAAATACAATTGATATTTTCCGAAATACAATTGATATTTCCTGCAATACAAATGGAAAATTTCTAAAAAACAATTGATAAATTCTGAAAAAATTGATAATTTCTGAAGTACAATTGAAGGGTTTATTCTAAAAACTCGATAAGCAACATTTCATTTCATAGTGGTCTTTGCCTTAAAATTTTTGAAATAATGTTGATATAAAACTTTTGCAGAACTTACTCAAGATACTTGTACGAAGGGTTTAAGCAAGACTTCTGCCAAAAATCTGTCAATGGAACATCAGAAGAATGCGGAAAACACCAAAAAATAAAATGTTGCTTATCAAGTTTTTGCAGTAAGCCATTCAATTGATAAATTCTGAAAAACATTTGATAACTACTGAAATTGATCATTTCTGAAATAAAATTGATAGTTTCTGAAATAAAATTGATAGTTTCTGAAATACAATTGATAATTTCTGAAAAACATTTGATAATTTTTCAAATACAATTGATAACTTCTGAAAAACTAATGATAATTTCTGAAATACAATTGATAAATTCTAAAATTCAATTAATAATTTCTGAAATTCAATTGATAATTTCTGAAATACAATTGCAAATGATACACTCAAAATATTTTGTAGGCAAAAACAAATGAAATAAATATTATCATAATAACGTCACTTTAATTTTTCTTACCAACAAATTCGAAAAAAATAACCTCCGAAAGCACTAAAAATTAATGGCGACACGAAATAACTCCCACATGAAATAACTCCCACCTAAAAAATGAAATAAGTCCTAAAAAAAACTCCATACAAAGTTGGGAGTTATTTCATATGAAATAACTCCCAATTTAGTGGGACTTTTATCATTTTTGTTGGGAGTTATTTCATAATTTTTTCGGTGGGAGTTCTTTCATACGAAAGGACTCCCACTACAATAGCGATGAAATAACTCCCACTATTGTTTCATTGTTGGTGGAAGTATCTGGAACATTTTGACGTATAGAATATTATTATTAATAAATTAAAATTCGTTGTGATTTTGGTACCAAATTTTAGGACGAAATGCCTTTTTACAAATTTGTATGTTTTAGAAATGGATTTTTGAGGTAAGAGCGTACTGCAGCCGAAAATATTTTCGTTAGAATAGAAAATTGTTATAAAAAAGCGGAGAACGCGAAAGTTATCCAAAGTGTTGCGTTTTCGATAACATAGAAAGATTTTCGATAACATACAGGATTGTTGAAAAAATCACCGCATGTGAAAATTTAAAAGATTTAATAAGAACTTTTTGTAAAAAGCGCCGCATGCGAATCGCCGCGATTACCAAAAATTTGATAACAAAATTCGACTACGGAGCTTTATACGAAGTGTTTGTATGTTACTGAATATTTGGTGCAAAACATCGCCGCGATGTTTGAATGTAACCGAAGCAAGTCAAATAGAACAAAATTAATGATTATTTTGTTATTTTTGCCAACAAATTAAAAAAAAAAATACCTACGAAAAAATTTAAAATTAATGATTTTTTAGGTTATTTTTACAATTTTTCTATTGAATTATATTTTAAAAAATTTTTAATAAAATTTTGGGGAATCGATCAAGCAATCAACTACATTCTGGCCAGACATTCTACCTATATTGCCAAAGTCACTTGATACAAACATGATTTCATATTTCTATAAATAATTTTTTGAATTATTTTTTTACAAAAAAATAACTCACACAAGTAGGTAAAAACTATGACAATGCCAACAATTAAAAAAAAATAACGTACACAAATCATTAAAGAATAACTTATTATTACTTGCAGAACAAAAATAAATGACTTTAAAAATTGAATGCAAATGAAAATCTTTAATTTTTATGTTGTTATTTTTGAAACGAAGAACAGAAATAGTCATTTGAAAAAAAAACTAAACATAAAACAAATGTTTTTTCTTTTAAAAACGACAAAACATAAATCTTTTTAAATAAATTACAAACAGTTAATAACATAATTTTTTGAGTACAGCTTAGTAATTCGACCTTGAATTATAAGGTCAAATTTATTTATTTTTTTTTTTAAACACAACTGCCATTTTAAAGGATGTCAACAATACATTAAAATTCGTTTTTTAAATTAAAATTCTTATTTCATCAAAATGTTTATTAAAATTCACCAAAATATGTTCTTTTCAAAAACATCAAAACTTCCCAAACCTGTAATTCTGCCAATATGACATCAAAAATTTTTATATTTGTAATTTAGACTACCCATCATTATCCTAATATTTTGCTAAAATTACACATAAATCGACAACATTTGTTTTTTGGTGTAGACCGTTGACGCGTTTTGCCCCATATGAAGATTTTCTATTACTCATACGGCATGTAGTACTTTTTTACATAAATAAATGAATGAACGAACGAATATTACAAAATAGTAAACAATAGAGTAATTAAAATGTTACCACTGGACAATAATAGCAAAGGATACAATATATTTTTTTACGGAGAGGTTTAAGCATTAGTAGTTCATAGTGTGGTGATAAATTTCACAAATTGGGCTAGATTGCAATTTTTACACATCGTCGCACAGTGGCTGGAAATCATTTTTAATTGGCAAAAATTCTGTAGCTTTTAAACCGATCAAAATATTTTAGTTTTTTTTTTATGTCCTGTACACTTTGCAACAAATTTTGGGTCATCACTTTGAGCCTCAATGGCTTCAATGCCATATGAAAGTTGACCATTAAATAGATAAAATCACTAAATTGTTTTGCAAAGTCAGCTCGACTTTCTGTTTTATGGCCCACTGAAGTTTTTAGTTTCTTTTTCAAAGTCGTTTCTTTTTCAAAGGCATCTGAGCTTTAAAATATCTGTCACTTCATTGGGTAATTTTAGTCCCTTTTCATCGGCACAGCCGGATTTAACACTCTTACTTGCCTTTTTTTTTAATTTAATTGTTTTTATCAAACAAAAGGTTACTAAAATTATGTTTAGAATCAAAGTCAATTAAAATGTAATATTTATTACTATGCAGTTTTATATAATAAAGGATTTACATTCTGTATACTCGTACGTCCACGTGTAGGAATATGTATCATATATCGATTTTCAGTGTCAAGTTCACATGGCCAAATAGACCTCACATACATACATTGATATTTGTATTATAAATACCTTGTCTTGTGTTTTTTGGTCTCATACAATAACGTACTTACATGTATTTTCCCAGGCAGAAAAATACGGTGGGGCCTACATTGAAAAAGTGTTAAAAGAGGTACAACAAACGTTGGCAAAGTCCCGGACAAACAAAATTTTCCAAATTTTTTTGTTTTTCTGTATATTGAAGTAAAAAATTTAAACAATTTTAGGAAAAAAAGAAATCTAAAATTTTCCAAATTACTAAAAAAATTTTGAAATATTTAAGTCCCGGAAAATTTTTTTGGACATTTTGTATATGTTTTTGGATTAAAACATTTTATTAAAAATGCTTTTAGTTAATTTTTTTTTTGACAAACTTTGAAAAATTGTATTTCAGAATTTATCAATTGTATTTAAGAAATTTTCAATTGTTTTTCGGGAGTTATCAATTGTATTTCAGAAGTTATCAAATGTATTTCAGAAATTATCAATTGTATTTCAGAAAATATCAATTGTATTTCAGTACGTATAAATTGTATAACAAAACTTATCAATTGTTTTTCAGAATTTACCAATTGTATTTCAGATATTATTAATTATATTTCAGAAATTATCAATTGTATTTTAGAATTTATCAATTGTATTTCATAAATTATCAATTGTATTTCAGAAATTATCAATTGTATTTTAGAATTTATAAATTCTATTTCATAAAATAACCTTCGTAGAACAATTGAAAATTTCTGAAATGCAGTTGATAAATTCTGATATACAATTGATAATTTCTGAAATACAACTGATAATATCAGAATTGCAATTGATAAATTCTGAAATACAATTGGTAATTTCTGAAATACAATTGATAATTTAATGCAAAGATATTTGGTTTATGTTTTTCTAAGACTAACAGGGAGAAATTTCGGCAGAGGCCTCTGTTTTGCCTTTCACAACTTTTTAATTTACGTGAAATTTTCCAAATCACATGAAATCGAATTGGGTGTTTTGTTTTTCACGTTTTCATTCGAAATTGAAATCAAACAAGTGAGAGTGTTAAATTCGGCCGTGCCGAATCTATAATACCCTCCAACATATAACAAAAAAAATTAAAAAAAAATTGCAGTGGCGTTTTTTTTTGGGTTTTTTTTTTGGCTTTTTGAGCTTCAGTAATACAATTTTATCATTACTTAAAAACATTTTTAATATCCACTCCCACAAAAGGGGGGCGGGCAAAAAAAACGATTTTTTTTTTTATTTCCTAAGTCCAAGTGCAGGACTTTGAACTTTTTCTGACATCAAATTGTTTCGTTTGTTAACAAAAATACAAAAAAAAAGCTGTGAAAATATGGAGTTTTTCAGAGGTTAGTTAAGTTCTTCAAGGGGGAACTTTTTTCCCCCTGGTCCGATTTTGCCCATTTACGAACTTAAACTGCCTAGGACCAAAAGACATATTCCTGCCAAACTTAACGAGTTTATCTATTTTATTTTGGACTGCATCGTGTCTTATACAGATGGACGGACGGAAATACGGACATTCTAGAAAAGTCTTAGAATCGATCATAGATCAATAATATATATACTTTATGGGGTCCCCGACCGAAAAAACTATAAGAAACAAGTAGAAAAGCTAAATTCGACTTTGCCGAATCTATGAATACTAGAGTGTCCCTTATTTTGGAAATGTTGGAAATGTTGAGACGGTACCCCCTCATTTTTTTCCTTTTGACTAAAAAATAACTCAGGAAAAATTTTACGCCCCTACGACTACGCCTTCCCTACGCGACGGGGCCGTAAAGAGCGGGGCCTTAAAAATCATTTTTCCATACAAAGCAAAAAAATTTTTTTTTTATTTTTAATTTTTTTGTTATTAATTATAATATTACTTGGTTAGCTTATTCACGACAAAAAATTTGATTTTGGTGGGATGAGGCTTTCAGTTCTAAAAAATTTTTCGAAAAAAAAAACTTAGAGCTTTTGGGGTCCTACAGTAAAAATTTTTTAAAAATTTTTTTTTCTAAGTTTTGACAAGCAACGGTTTTAGTTGTAATGTTGCTTTTAATGATATATATTCATAAATAAATATTATTCACATCTGTGACATCTTGATCGTGTATCGAAAAACATCAATAATGCATTTTTTACCCTTTTTTAGACTAAAAAAAAATATTATAATTAATAACAAAAAAATTAAAAATCAAAAAAAAAAATTTTTTGCTTTGTATGGAAAAATGATTTTTAAGGCCCCGCTCTTTACGGCCCCGTCGCGTAGGGAAGGCGTGGTCGTAGGGGCGTAAAATTTTCCTTTTTTTGCTTTGTATGGAAAAATGATTTTTAAGGCCCCGCTCTTTACGTTGATTTGATGCTGGGAGACATCTCATGGAATGAGCGATATTTAATTTTTAATTTAATTTTTTTTGTCTGAAATTATTAATATTTTATCATATTAATCATATTTAACAATTTAAAATAATAAAAAACTCAAAAAAAAAAAATAAATCGTTATAAAACGCGAGTTCGTGACCTCTAGATATTATTTTAAAAATCCCAAAAAAACCCGAAATTTTTTTGCACAAAAAGGAACAAAATTTGCAGGTATCCCCCAAGAAAATAAAAACTTCGCTTTTTTTCTGGGCAGTCTAATATACAATCATGATCCTCGGTCGATTTTAAGTCGATCTAGCGATGTCCGTCCGTCCATCTTTCTGTCTGGCCGTAGAAAACACGCTAACTTTTGAAAGACTTTACAGAGGCTACTGAAGTTTGACATATATGTTGGTCATTTACCTGGTCAGATTGGTATTGCAATCCAGCCAAATCGGTCGAGTGGTTATGAGCAAAAGAGTAAATTTCGGCAAGGATTTTTCGCGAATTTACGAGATAAAAAACACGATAACTTTCGAAAGATAAAAATGAAACGTGGCACTTATCTTTGCCGTTCTCCAGGTCTGTTTGGTATTGAATTTCAGCTCAATCGGTCTAGTGGTTCAAAAGTTATATGCAAAACCCTGAATTTCAGATTGGGTTCATCTTAAATGCCACATGGTAAACAAGTTTTAAAAGCATTGGTGGTAATTTAGCAATATTTTTCAAACTTGGCTAGTTTTAAAGCCATGCTTTTAATACTTTAGTTTAGTTTTAAAAGCATTGGCAACTTAAAAATTACACTCGAAAAAAATTTTATACTCAAAAAAAATTTTACACTCAAAAAAAAAAAATTGCAAAAATGTCAATATTTTGTGGGCATACGTACGTGCATTCACTCAGAAATATTTTTACAGTAAAAAAAAAACATTACACTCGAAAAAAGTTTTACACTATAAAAAAAAATAAGTATTTTTTTTTTTTAAATGACAAAAAATAGTTTTTTACTCAAAATAAAATATTTCTAATCAAATAATTTTTTCACGTTAAAAGTTTACTATCCTTTAAACAAGGCATTGTGGAGGGTATTCATAGATTTGGCATTTAACTTGTCTACTAGTTTTTGTTTATTTTTTAGTATTTTTTTTGTATGCCTTACCAGTACATTTATTTTTATACTACTCGGTATTTCTCCAAAGCGTATTATTTTTTAGTGTATTTTCTACCGTTAGCAATTTCTGACTGGGTTGTTATTGTTGTGCTTTATTGAAATTGGCATTATGCCCAACCAGCTACTTGCAGTGATGATGTTTATGATGATAATGATGACGATGCTACTGCATCCATGAAAACTACATGGTAGACAAAATATCTGATACTGTGTGGTGTGTTATTTTATGTATTGTGTGAGTTGATTTTCCACAAACACCAATAAACCACAAAAGTTTTTTTGTTTTTTTTTTCCTATTTGTACATGGGTTCATGTCTAAAACGGATTATTGTCAGACAGACAAATTGTTTTTAAAGAAAAGTGTGCTGTGAATCTCTATGGAATCAATACAAAAATATATATGTACGAGTACTTGCATTTATGGAATCATGAACTTGATTCAATTTTTTCTATATTTTTAGTTTTGTTTTGAACCTTTAATATTTACATTAGGGGATTTACTTGGTATGAATGAAAAGTAATTATTAGTATTTATGGCAGTCCATGCCAAATTACAAATGTTCGCAATCAATGTTTCAGTATGTATTAATACCTATTTTACACTATCACACTTTTCCATTATACACAACGAAATTTACTAACTTCTAAAAAATGTTTGTATTCCTTTTTGATTGGAGCCTGGTCGTATCTAATAAGTGAACAATTTCTGGCAAAATTTTTCTAAAAAATATTTCCCTAACGTGGAAAAATTACGCTCGTATAATGGAAAAGTATAATAGTGTAAAGTGGGTATAAGCAGAGCTCCCTATTACTCGAGTAGTCGAGTACACGAGCTACATTTCATGGATGTTCGGGTAAGATCCTACTTCATCTCTAATTTTTATCACAATAGCCTCCCGCTACCAGACCAACATTTCTATCTATACTATTATTGCAAATCTTATTGTCTTTTATCTCTTGTTAAGTGCTTTGACCTTAAATTGATTTTAAAGTAATAAAATTTGTATTTATTTATTTAAATCTGTTTAGTTATTTTAAGTCGCTCAATAAATATTTTATAAATTCATTAATTAGTTTATGGTATTTTTTCTATAAACATTAAAATTTCAATTTTTTTTTATCCAACTGTGCGTTTTAAAACATAGAAAGCAATTGAACACATATAAACACAGCATATGCAAAACAAATGTTAATTTGTTTTTATTAAATTGAAATATTTAGAATAAAATATTCCACTTTAATTTGGTGATTCGATTTTTTTGTTTAAGATTTAATTATGTTAAACGGGTGCCATTTTTAAATCACGGTTTTATTAGAAACAAGATAACTTCGCAAGACATTAATAGGCCACAATATATCGTAATTTTTTAGAAAAAAGTTTTTCTTCCGAATTTGAATTTTTGATTTAATAAACCCGTAGCACCCGGGGATCAAAGTTTCGGATTTTGTAAGATTTTTGAAAAAAAAAAAATAAAAAACATGTCATACACCACATTTATAAAAATTTGACGGGCTAAAGACGAATATCAAAAGTATTTTAAAATCGGTCAAATGGTATTCAAGGTATCACTATATAAAATTGGCCAAAAATGTCGATTTTTTCCACATTCAAGAATTAAAAAAAAAACATGAATATCAAAAATATTTTAAAATCGGTCAAATGGTATTCAAGATATCACTATTTAAAATTGGCCAAAAATGTCGATTCCTTCCTACATTCAAGAATTTCAAAAAAAAAAATCTTATAATTTCTTTTCCTTGACCCTTCCATAGAGCTTGCGATAATCTTTCATTTAAACTTATTTTAGAACCAAACCCGATCAGTTCAACCAGTAGCCACTTTTTCTCAAAATTTTGGATTTCTGGAAAATTTCCACCAAAATTTAGAATCTTTTGAAAAATAAAAAAAAATATCTTGCGATACATAATTTTTATTAATTTAAACATGCTGATATCGCTCAAGCGGTTTTTGAGATATAATATAATTTGTCGAAAAATTTACAAAAATTGTGGGGTTTCTTTCAAAAATCTTTTTTATTGCTTATTTCATAGCGATTGGCACAAACTATCATTTAAACCTTATTTGAGCCATTTTTAAATTTTTTTTTAAATTTCTTGATAATGTTTTAAAACTGATGCAGGACGCCATCTAACAAGGGAAGTCTCTCTCCGATCTTCATGAAATTGGGACATGTTGATCAGAATGAAAATTAATTCGACACTTATTTTTTTTTTTGAGTGGACAAAACTCATTTTATGGGGGGTCGATTTGTACGGGTAGATGTTGACCTTAAATTTTTTACGATTTAAACCTATTTAATCAAAATAATATAGGTATTTTTTGTATCAGAATAAAGGTATTTAAAATAAATATTTTCTGGTGCTAACAACGCACATTGGGTTCAAATGGTACCAAAGTGGCGATTAATTGAAATTTATAGATGAAGTTTTTGTTATAAGTTTTGGTATGGGGTAAAAGTAGATAAAATTCTGCAACGCTAGTTATCAAAATCAATAAACTAAGTTGTTTACTTTTTTTTCGGTGAGCTGTCAAAGCTAGCAAATTATTGCAGTCTTTGAAAAAAGTAAAAAAAATAAAATTTTTTACAATTCAAGCGATTACACAGTGCAACACCCAAAATCGGAATGGGATGAAACCAAAAGCAAATGAAAGTTGACATATTCCATAACAAACCCCTCAAGGCTTTTTTCTAGTTCAGAGCTAGATTTTGTTTTACACGCATTTGAAGTTAGTGCAATTTTATTATAATTATAATAATAAATGCTTGAAAAATGTATCAGTGGCAAATGCTTAATATTGTAATTGCCCTTAAATAACAATCATACGCAACGGTGTCCAGTGATTTATATTAATAATTGCCTTTAAATAACAATCATACGCAACGGTGTACAGTGGGTTATTTTAATAATTTGGCTATTCAGTAAATAGGTACTGGACCGATTGCAGCAAAATTCATACCAGTCATAGCTGAAGTAATTTTGTGCTTAAGTTTGGAAACTGGACCCTACATGTTCAATAAGGGCACCACCAGCGGCCTTTAAAGTAGGACATGTTTAGTACACAAAAACTTCAAATGCTTTAAAATCACCAACTTTAAATGCGTGTAAAATAAAATCTAGCTCTGACCTAAAAAAAAGGCCTTGAGGGATTTGTTATGCAAAACGTCAGCTTCCATTTGCTTTTGGTTTCATCCCATTCCGATTCCGAAAGTTCGATTTTGTATCACTGTGTTATTAGTAGTATTAAATCTTTTAAAAGAAAATCTTTTATAATGGAACCTTAAACAACAGGTATTAGACTAAATTGCAAAATTTTTTATGTTTATAAAAATTGGGTCATAACATTTTTAATAATTTTTTTAAAAAGGACCCGAAATTGGGATATTTTCCCCATTTAATGGGCCACACATATTAAGTTAGTAATAGTTGGATTTAGTTTGTGGATTTTAAAAAAGTATAGGATATCAGCTTTTATCTTATATAAATAAAAATCAATTGTCGTTCGTTGGTAACCGCATCAGTTGAGAACGGCTGGACCGATTTGGACAATTTTTTTTTTGAAATTTTCGTCATAGTCCAACTTAGGTTTTTACATAACGAAAAATTGGCCACGCCCACTTTTACACCCACTTTCTTCGATTTATCTAAAATCGGAAAACGGCTGCACCGATTTGGGATATTTTTCATTTAAATGTTCATAGTAATCCAATTTAAGTTTTTACCGAAAGAAAAATCGACCACGCCCACTTTTACGCACACTTTTTTCAATTTATCTAAAATCGGAAAACGGCTGCACCGATTTTGGAAATTTTTGATTTAAATGTTCGTAGCAATCCAATTTAAGTTTTTACCGAAAGAAAAATCGACCACGCCCGCTTTTACTCCCACTTTTTCAATTTATCGAAAATCTAGGAATGGCTGGACCGACTTGACAAATTTTTTTTTAAATGAATTTTTATCATATTCCAACTTTGGTTTTTACGGAAAAAGAAATTGACCACGCCCTAATTTTTGTTGAAAATGTTCGTCATAGTTCAACTAAGGTTTTTACAGATAGTAAAATTTCCCACGCCCATTTTTTTCTATGTAATGAAAGAACTATAAGGGCTAGACCGATTTGGGGTTATTCCGAAAAGATTTTTAAGAAAAGAAAAATTGTCCACACCTACTTTAACGCTCACTTTTCCCGATATATATTAAATCATGGAATGGCTGGATCAATTTGTCTAATTTTTTTTAATGTTAGTCATAGTCCAACTAAGGTTTTTCAAAAAGAACAATTTTCGATTTCTACGGCCACTTTTGAATGGATGGACCAGATGGTTAAATTCAAATAAGGTTTTTATTAGTAACATTTGTTGACGTTCGTGATGGTACAATTAAGGTTTTTACGGAAAGAAAAATTGTCCATTCCCACTTTTTTCAATACATCTAAAATCGGAGAACGACTGGCCTGATTTGGTAAATTTTTTTCTTTAATGATCATTATAGTCGATGTTACGAAAATAATTTTTGTCCTCCCCCACTTCAAAGCCTACATTTTTCAATATTCTTAAAATTTGCAACACTTGAGAACGCCTGGACCGATTTGGCAATTTTTTTTGTTTTAAATTTTCGTCATAGTCCATACAATTGTTCGGAAAGAAAAATTGTCCTCGCCCACTTTTTTTCGATATATCTAAAATTCATTTACTCTTATTCTGTCTATTTAAAAAAAATATCTCTCAACAGATTCCGCTTAAACTTGGTACAAATGATTTTAAATCCTCGGGTATTGTTACCATGTGTACAAGTTTAACTTACCACACAAATTTTACGCCCACTTTTGTCAAAATATGTCGACAACTAATGACCGGACCGATTTTTTATGTTAATTATAGTTCTAATTAGGTTTTTAAGGAAATGTAAATAAGAAAGTGTTCCTGAAAAATGGAAAATTCGGGAAAACTTTGAAGGTTTGTTTAAACTCAAGGAAATAGCTCAAGATAAGAACGAAGGATATGCGTAATTTATTTTTGTGTTGTTCGTAATGATACTAAAGAAGTTTTAAATTTGTAAATTTCGCAAAGTCGAAGACATGGTAATTTTAGTTCCTAAAATTAAATTTAAAGATGATTATCTGTCTGATCGGGTCTTTAAAACCACGCCCACAAATTTTTCTAAGCCAAGAAATTCATTACATTTTTTGCAGGGCTATACTAATATTTGAAGCGAGACAAAATATAGCACTAATCTTATATTTGGGCCAGCAACGCGGACCGGGCCAGCTAGTTTAAAATAAAAAAAGTCCAGACAATGCCTGGCCCTTTTTTTTTATTCCCGTTTTTGTGTAAAAAGTCTGGGTATCGTTTATTAAACAAGACCATTATATGTGTGTTTATACCCTTCAACTACAATATGGGCTTACACTCACTTTGTCATTCCGTATGTAACGCATCAAGATATGGGTCTAGGACCCCATAAAGTGTATATTATTGATCACTGATCGATTCTAAGACATTCTGTGACTAACAGTGTGTCCGTCCGTCCGTCTGTTGTTGAGCACACCATAAAGTACATAAAACAAGAGCTAGAATTCTGACGTTTGTTACAAATATGTATGATGGTCATAGGCTGGTTAAGTTCTTGAACGAGCAAAATCGGACCAGGGGGGAAAAAGTTCCCCCTTGAAGAACTAAAACTACCCCAGAAAAATATTTTTTTTACAAGTTTTATTTGTATATTTGTTCAATAAATGAAACATTTTAATGCCATATGAAGTTTATCGACCTGAATTTGAACCAAGGGGGATCAGGAAAGCGAATTTTTTCGGTCCGCCCCTTTTTGGGGGCGTGTATAGAAAAAATAATTTAAATAATGGTAAATTTTTATTAATTACTTAGGTGCAAAAATGACATATATTTTTGGTAACGTTTATCGCGAGAGGAAGGTGTCCCCCATAGTCTCCCGGTTAACCCCCCCCCCCACCCCCCTACGCCCAAAAAACGTCCCCTCCATTTGTTTTTAGTAGCTTTATTAAATGTTCAATGGTTTCGTGTTTTTTTTCCAAAAACAAAAAAACGATGCTGTGTTTTTATGTATTTTAGATAATTCGTTAATAAAAAAACTACAATATTCCCATAAATCACTTTTTTCAGATAAATTTGTACATTTATGAGATTTTGTGAAAAACAAAAATTTTATTTTAAATAAAACTTAAAATAATATAAATACATATTGTGCGCTCTTTCTTTGATTACTTTGATGGCACATTATTTACACTTTAATTTCCATTTTTTTTTTATTAATTTATCGCTTTTCATTCCAAAGTTACAGCAAAAATTGTGAACTATAACCCTTTTTTCCGAAAAACAAAAAACCGCCTAACAGGTTAAAAAAAATTTTTTTTCCAAATTTTTTTTTCCAAAATGTGTATTTTTACGTGTTTATATTAGTTCATTAATAAAAAAATATAATATTCTAAAACTACTGCTTATCTGAATTAATCACCATTTTGGGTACCATCGAACCCACTGTGCAACGTGCCAATTAAGTTAATATTTTTCGACTTTTTAACAAAAATTTCCTAAAACTTTGGTATTTTTCTCAATATAACGAAAAGTTGTGCATATTTGAACACGTTCTTTACACAAGTAGATACCCAGGCAGAAAAATACGAACGGGAGAGCGCTGGCAAAGTACTTTTTATGGTCGCTTGAGTGCTGGGAAAGCATCACAGTTTAGTACTCTCCCAGCGTCCAAAATGATAACCACGGTAAACGGTATGCCGTTGCTATTTTAAAGCGCTTTGAAAGCGCTTTAAAACCCAAAAATATGGTACTATTATAGCACTTTTAGAAAAATGGGACGTATCTAAATTGTATAAGTCCATACCCGAGTAAAAATAGACATATAACAATATATAACTTTGATTACTTTGATGGCACATTATGTACACTTTAATTTCCATTTTTTTTTATTAATTTATCGCTTTTCATTCCAAAGTTACAGCAAAAATTGTGAACTATAACCCTTTTTTCCGAAAAACAAAAAACCGCCTAACAGGTTAAAAAAAATTTTTTTTCCAAATTTTTTTTTCCAAAATGTGTATTTTTACGTGTTTATATTAGTTCATTAATAAAAAAATATAATATTCTAAAACTACTGCTTATCTGAATTAATCACCATTTTGGGTACCATCGAACCCACTGTGCAACGTGCCAATTAAGTTAATATTTTTCGACTTTTTAACAAAAATTTCCTAAAACTTTGGTATTTTTCTCAATATAACGAAAAGTTGTGCATATTTGAACACGTTCTTTACACAAGTAGATACCCAGGCAGAAAAATACGAACGGGAGAGCGCTGGCAAAGTACTTTTTATGGTCGCTTGAGTGCTGGGAAAGCATCACAGTTTAGTACTCTCCCAGCGTCCAAAATGATAACCACGGTAAACGGTATGCCGTTGCTATTTTAAAGCGCTTTGAAAGCGCTTTAAAACCCAAAAATATGGTACTATTATAGCACTTTTAGAAAAATGGGACGTATCTAAATTGTATAAGTCCATACCCGAGTAAAAATAGACATATAACAATATATAACTTGATACAAACATAATTAATCATATATGATTATTCATCGCGTGAGATATTTCCAAATTTTTTAAATGCAGTCATATGTATTTATATATAATTTAATCATGATTCAGATCAAAAGGTGTACGGTTGATATCTATATATATAAAAATGGATGTGTGTATGTATGTATGTATGTATGTTCCGCATGGACTCGAAAACGGCTGGACCGATCTTGATGAAAATTTCAGGGAATATTCAGAATATCCTGGCGAGTAACACTGTCAAGTCAGATTTTTGATTTTCTGTCGGAGGGCGGAGGGGCGTGGCAAAATCAAATTTTTACATTCCACCACTAATAACGCCTATAAATAAAAAACGGATGGACCGATTTTGATGAAACTTAAACCAAAGATAGTACTAACCAAGTACTAACTATATGCCAAATTAGAGCGTGATCGGTCAAATGGGTGTAAAATGCCATGCTTTTTTGCCAGTGGCCGGAGGGGTGGCCAAATCGAATTTTTACATTGCACCACTAATGACATCTATATATAAAAAACGGTTGGACCGATTTTCATGAAATTTAAACCAACGATAGTACCAACCAAGTACTAACTGTGTGCCAATTTAGAGCGTGATCTAATAAACGGACGTAAAATGCCATGCCACTTTGTATTGAATTGAATTTTATTTCTGCATGCTCCGCAATAACTTAAAAACTGTTGATTTTATTTTAATTAAATTTTCAGCACTGATGTGTTAACCGAGTGTGGAACTATGGGTCATGTTAAACTACGATTGGAAAAAGGGGCGTAAAATGCCACACCCCTTTGTACTATACTGGGCATTGTCTGCCTGTTTCGCAATCACACAAAAACAGCTGAACCAATTCTCTTGACATTTTCACTACATACAGTGCTAACCAAGTGCATATGTAGGCCATATAAGATCGTTATTGGAAAAAAGGATCAAAATTGCAACTTCCTTAGTACTATACTGACCACGTTTGGAGTAAATTGACACGCCCCTTTGTTTTATACTGAACGTTATATCTGCCTGTTTTGAAATCACGCAAAAACGGTTAAGCCGAATCTGTCACTACTGATAGAACTAACCGAGCGGGAACTGTAGGTCATATGTATAGCGCGATTCGGCAAAAGGGTTTAAAATATCACTCCCGTTTTTCATAAATAAAAAGTTATTTCCTCCTCTTTCGCAATCACACAAAAACGACAAAACTGATGTCAATGAAATTTGCAGCACAGATAGTACTAATCGAGGATGCAGCATGGAACTTTAGACTATCACGATTCGAAAAAAAATGCGTTAAATCACACGCCCCTTTGTACTATACTTAACGTTATGTCTGTCTGTTTCGAAATCACGCAAAAACGGCTTTTGTTGAGATTTCTCTATAGATTGTGCTAACTGAGGGTGGAACCAAAGGTTACTAGCTGGACCCGGACCCGTGCTTTAGTTTTGTCCGACACTATATTTAAATTAAAATGCATTAAAAAACTGTTTTTTCTTAGGGCCAGCAACGAGGACCGGGTATAGCTAGTAATTATATAAAACTATAAGTGGGTCAATACAAAATTTGATTTTCTGTATAATTTAACATAAAATTATATACAGCTTATTCTGTTCCATATAAAACTATATATGTTTCCAATTAACCAACAATTTTCTAAGTTTTTTAGGCGAAGTATAAAAAACTTTTTAAAATGTTCCTAAACATTTCTTGTTAGGGTTATGTATATCACCTATCTGGTTCGAAGCGTACCCAAACATTTTTTTGTTTTAAAATATTAAATGTTTGGTAAATGTATCGTTTACCTGTGGTGTATCTCAACCCAAACCAAAAAACACCAGGATTTTATATGTTTTTATGCAATTAGATCTAATTAGATCCACCAATATATGGCAATGTCTGGTCAAAACTCGGATGAAATCAAATCATATTTTATACAAGTTGATCTTTTTTAATGCAAAAACATCCACCATTATTCAGATCAAATTGCGTATAAATGTATATTGTGTTACATATCATTATATATTGCATCATATCAAAATTTTTAATCGGGTAAGACACAAATTTTTTGTGTGTTTATTTGAATAAAGAAATTTATTAAATTAGGATAAAAAATTGATTGACTAATTTATTAGGATAAAAAAAATTTCGACAAACTTTGAAATAATTAAAAAACAATACATTATTTGAAATATTTTCCTGGAAAATTTTGTTTTCCGTTTTCTTTGCGTTTTGGAATAAAAAATTTATTAAAAATGCTTTTAGAAAAAATTTTGGAAAAGTCCCGAAAAAAAGTGGTGTATTGAACCGAAACGGGTTGTGTTCCAAAGGTATAGGTCCAGTGACATTTCATATCCGAAGTTTAAGACACTTCCTCACGAAAGAAACAGATGTTTTTATATAAAAGGTGTCAAGTTTGTAATATGTGGGTCATTATGTATAAGTGACATATCATGAGAACTATCAAGGACTGATCATTGGATCAAATTATTACTAATGTAGGAGATAAGCGAAAAAAACTGAAAAATGGCCGTTTCTTCCACCTTATTTGTATCCCTAAATATGAATTTGGGCGATAATAACATGTTGCTTTATTTTCCCTGTTTTACAAAATACAACCAATTTCATAAAGATCGGTGGGTTACACTAGGGAAACTTCACTTGTCAGCTTATCTAGACCAGCGGTTCTCAAACGGTGGGCATGGACCCCCTAGGGTTCGCGTAAGCATTTCTGGGTGTCGCTAATAGTTTGGTAAAAATCATGATAAAAACATTGAAATTTCTAAAACACAAAAAAAAAATTTTTGACAATTGTTGAGTTATCAAAATATAAAAATATCCGGCTACGTTAGCGTCTGGCAAGTGTTTACTGCATGCATGCCAATTTTAGCTTTCTAGCTCATCGGTGGATTTCAATATATCTTGAAATACAAAAAATTGTGCACCCACAACAAAGAAAATATAAAAAAAAATATAGAATTAAATTTGACATGGCTCTTTTTTCATCGGAAATCAAAAATTTAGGTTCAAACGGATATTTCCCATGGTCCGTACCATATGCATTAGAGTACCCACAAAATGTATGGGATGTGCAAAATTGTATTTTTTATCGCTCCCCGCTCATTTTCGGTTGAGTTGGGATAAAAAAATAATATCTATCCAGAAATTGGACTTCTAGGTTGCAAACAGGCCAAGCGGTTTGAACTTTTGACCTCAAAAATGGGCTAAAAAACCTTTATAGATTAATTTGGCTGTAACTCTTAAAATAAAAGTTTTTCGCAATTAACTTTCATAACAATTTTTTTGTAGAATCAAAATGCAAAGATTTTTCTCTCATACTGTTTTGACCTAAATATGTCCGATCGCGGTGTTTTTAGCGGTTAAAGTCGAAATTTGGGTCAGAACTTTTTTTAAAAAAATTCTCGTAAATTTTTAAATTGGGGAAAATTTGAGCTCTTTGCACAATTCACTAGGGTATTGAATGTAGTTTTCCAAAAAAATTTTTTTTGCAAAAATATATCGACTGTTCCATGAAAAAATCCTAAAGTTCTACTCTGAATCTCATTTTTTTACAATTCATCCTCAATATAGGCGAATACTCACTTTGTAATTCCCTGAGTTTCGCACCAAAACATCTATCTAGGATTTCCCTAAATATATATGGGGTATTCAGTGCCAAATTGGACACTTTGAAATTTTTTTTTTTACATTTTTTAATTATTTTTAAATTTTTTTAAATCCCATTAAAACCCCCATCCAAGTTAGTTTTAAAATTTTTTTTAAATTACCCGTTTCGAAGATATGAATTTTCAAAAAAAAAACTATCGTTTTCCGTATTTTTATCATAACAAATTCAAAAATGGTCAACATTTTTTTTTTTTTTTTTTTAATTTTTGTTTTTTTATTAAAAATTTCTTAAAGTGTTCTAATATGCAATTTTTAAATGATTGCTACCTTTGTTTTTTTTTTCAATCTTTTCTTAAAATTTTTTATTTGATTTTTTTTTATTTTTTTTTTTTTAACTTTTCGTGGTAAACTTAATATTTTCTTAAAACTTTAAGCTTAAGTAGATCGTGGGATTATGGTAATTAATATATTCAGCGGTTTTTGAATTTTTTTTTTGTTGTTTTCCAATCTTTATTAAAACACTTTGAAGAAAATACTAAAATTTCAACAAATTATTTTGAATTTGGACCATTTTTAAAGAAGTGAAGACAGAAAAAATCGTGTTTTTTTTTTTTTTGAATTCAATATTTTTTGAACGGATTATCAAAAAAGATGTCAAAATTTACTTGGAATGGGTTTTTGAAGGGTACTAAAAAATTGAAAAAACATAAAATTAAAAATTTTCCAAGCGTCCGATTTGGCATGGAATACCCCATATATACTATGTGGAATCCTAAACTCATCTTTCGATGCGTAAAACATGCAATGACAAAGTGAGTACACCCTCTTAACGTGGTTGGAGGTAAAAAAATTGTGGTTCAGGGTAGGATTTTGGCAATTTCTCATGGAAGGGTCGATATATTTTTGCAAAAAAAAAATTTTTGGAAAACTGCATTGAATACCCTATTAAATTATGCAAAGAGCTCAAATTTTCCCCAATTTAAAAATTTACGAGAATTTTTTTAAAAAAAGTTCTGACCCAAATTTCGACTTTAACCGCTTAAAACACCGCGATCGGACATATATAGGTCAAAACAGTATGAGAGAAAAATCTTAGCATTTTGATTCTACAAAAAATTGTTATGAAAGTTAATTGCAAAAAACTTTTATTTTAAGAGTTACAGCCAAATTAATCTATAAAGGTTTTTTAGCCCATTTTTGAGGTCAAAAGTTCAAACCGCTTGGCCTGTTTGCAACCTAGAAGTCCAATTTCTGGATAGATATTATTTTTTACTCCCAACTCAACCGAAAATGAGCGGGGAGCGATAAAAAAAACAATTATGCACATATGGGTGCTCTAATATGCATGCCAGTTTTCATCTAGGTCATTGGGGAATTTCAAAATTAGTTAAAATTAAAAAAAAAACGAAATTTTCCACGACCATATTCCTTCTAAATTCTAAATCTAATTACTTTGGGAAATGCCCCACCGCCAGAACAATATACTTCGCAATTTTCAGCTTCCCCTTTCCGACGAATCCCACAGCCATCATAAGGATCTGGCCCTGGTTAAAACAAAATTATAACACAACAATAAGGAAATTATATATAGATTTATGTTCATTTTGTAAGGGGTCGTGAAGCAAAAGTTAGTGAGAAACTCTGATCTAGGCTATCGAAAAAAATAGGAATTACTGTTTTCAATTTCATGAAACCAACAAGGTTTGTAACTTGGGTTCGTAGCTTGGATAATAAGTAGGGTTGTCAATTATTCGCCTTTCAACTTTGTTCGAATAATTCAAATAATTGGTTTTGTTCTTTCGATCAAACGATTAAATCTAAAAAAATTGTTCGATCCCAGCAAAAAAAAACATTACTTAGAACAATGATAAAAAGGACTTCTACTGCTTCTGGAGTAGTGAATATCTACTGAATATCTCATTACATTTTCATATAGTTGTCGCAGCAAGTAAGTAGTTGTTTCAACTCGTTTTTCAGTACATATGAAGTGGTCTTCATACTATTCTATAACTTTGAACTTTTGATTATACTTACTAACCACTTCATTGCGAATGCATAATATTGTATATTTAAGAAGTGATTAAACACTACACTCAAAAAATTATGTTAGTAAAATCAACTGAAAATGTCAGTTAAAATAACTACTTTGTTTTGGGGTCAACTACTTTTTCAGTTAAATCAACTAACAATGTTAGTTATTTTAACTGACACAAAACAACTGACTTATGTAGTAAAAACTACTAACATTTGTAGTCAAAACAATAAAAATGTAGTAAAAATAAAATAACAAGCGCGGGTACAAGGGGGGGGGAAAGGGGAAATTACCCCCCCCAGACCAAATTTCAAAAAGAAAAAAAAAGAAAAAAGAAAGAAAAAGGAAGGAAAAGAAAAAAAGGAGGAATCGCATACGACTCGTTTTAAATTAAACGACTCGTTTTAGCTCATCATTCTATTACCATATAGTGTCATTTCGTTGTAATGGAATAAATACTAAACGAGTCGTTTAATTTAAAATTAAAAGACGTGTATGAGAATACGGGATTATAGCACATTCGCATTGATATGGTAAAACACGGTTTAGTTGAAACATTGTTTTATGATTCGTTTAACCATATATTTTGATAGCAAGAAATATTAGCCCTGTTTTCGCGTAACCGTTTATATTTTAACATTAAAATTTTAAATTTTTTTGGCACCACTTTTGTTGAATGTCAAAGTTTATTTAAGCAAACACGGAAAAAAGCATTTTATTTTCAAATGCGAACTTGGCTTCACTTTTTATCGAAACTTAAATTTAATGCCAATAATTATACAAGTTAAAAATAAGCGTGAGTAGTTTAAAATTTGTATAGGTAAGCGTATATACGGTTATGCGAAAACAGTGGTATTGCTAAAACCGAGTTTATAATAGTCATAAACTTGAATATTACCAAAAAAAGCTCTAGGAAAAAGCTATAGAAAACAAAAATCAAACCCAATATTCTGAATTTTCATGATATTTCCTTACTATACGTAAGAACCCAGCAAAAATTGGCATTGCTAGTAATGGGTTTTGTAATCCGAAACAGATGTTAATAAGTAGTTACTTATTGAATGAAACACTAATTATTTTAACAAGGGCGTGAGACAAAAATAATTAGTGAAGAGTATAGAGTTAAATAAGTAGTTACTGACTCGGATTACTAATAAGGAGTAAAAACCCATTACCAATAAGAAGTAAAATAATTAGTTAATTAAAACATTTTTTTTTACTAAAAATATAAAATTGAGTAATTTTTATTAAGTTTTTAAGTACTTTTTAAGTTAATTGAATTGTAAAGGTTAAAAAATGCAAGTGCAAGGAGATATTATTACTTGAAAGTACTTTTATAGCATATTACTGAAAAGTAGTTACTTTTAGGCTTAAAATAATGTTAATGGTAATGTGTAGTCATTATAAATAATGTTCTTGGTAATGATTACTTTTCACAACTCATTACCATGTTTTTGCTGGGAAGCTTAATATAATTTATAAATACATTCCTCAATTGAATTATTTCATGTAATTTTTAAATATAAACCATTTGTAAAATAACCAATATTTATTAAATAATTATTGATAATTTCCAAATTTTTTAATGAAGTTTTATAGTGGGGATTTCTTTAGTGAGGAAGTGCATACTAATGTCTATATTTGGAAGTGGTACAAGCCTTAATTTATGACATTATATATCAATTTTTTGAAGTTGTTTAAAAGTATCTCCATTTGAATAATAAATCAGGGGTTAACTGCTTTTTTTGGAGTACTTCAGAAGTGGTTTGATTTGGACTACTTCCCTTATTTTTTGCTGGGATTAATCGAGGAGAATAACGAATTAAAAATGGTTATTTAGAAATATTTTTATTAACAAAAAAAATAAACAATTCATACAAAAAACTTAAAAATAAAATAATTTACATTTTACTAACAAAAAATAAGTAAAAAACTGAATAACAGAATTTACTTTTTTAGGACAAAATGCATAAAACACTTAAAATTCGAATAATTTTAAAATTATAGTTGGTGGATCTCGGCGGGGGACGTTGGAGGATGACTGTTACCTCTTCATAAATGTTAAACAATTTATTTTTACCATATTAACGCCTAATAGAGCATTTAATGGACCTCAGAGTATATGTGTGCTGACGTTAAACGTCAGCACCCACTTACAACGCCTAAAAAACACTTTTATCATTTTTTTGTATTATTTTCTACAACCACGCCCTTTAAAGGGAGCGCGCTGAAAAAATAGCATTTACTAATCTTCTTGGTCCAAATGCAGGTCATATGGCAAAAAGTGTCTGCGAATTTTGTACTCTTGCCCAAAACATTAAATCATGATAATGTTTTGTGGAAGATTTGGGTGTACTTGCCAAAGCAAAGTTTTTTTAGAAAAAATAATGTTATATTACTTTGCTATTCCATGCAAAACGAATTGAAATATCAGTCGAGGACGCCATTAAAAAACCAAAAGAGCTGTACATTTCGTAAGTGAGTGCAAAAATAAGTGCAAAAATGTGTTTTTATATTTCGGAGAGTATAAAAGATTCGGCATATTTGATAAACAAATGGAAAATTTTTATGCGAAAAGCTTAGACTTGGTAAAAAAGTAGTTTTGGTAAAAAAAAAAATATTTTTTTTTCACGAAAAACAAAATTATGTTAAAAAAATTTAATGAACCCAAAGTTTTTTGTGGAAAAAAATTTTGATGAAAAAAAGTTTTTGATGATTTTTTTTGATGAAAAGAAAAAATTTTTGATGTAAAAAAAATTGATGGAAAAAAAAATATGAAAAAAAAAAATTTTGGTGGGAAAAAAATTGATAATAAAAAATTTGATAAAAAAATTTTATGAAAAAAAAATTTATGAAAAAAAAATATGATAAAAATAAAATTTATGAAAAAAAATTTTTGATAAAAAAAAAATTTGATAAAAAAAAAAAATAATGAAAAAAAATTGATGAAACAAAAAATTTTATAAAAAAAAATTGATGAAAAAAAAATTTGATGAAAAAAAAAATTTAATGAAAAAAAAATTTATGAAAAAAAAATTGATGAAAAAAAAAATTTATAAAAAAAAAAAATTTGATAGAAAAAAAAATTTTATGGGAAAAAAATTTATGAAACAAAAAAAAATTTAATGAAAAAAAAAATTTTGATAAAAAAAAAAAAAAAAAATTGATGAACAAAATTAATGAAAAAAAATGATGAAAAAAAAATTGATAAAAATAATTCGATGAAAAAAAAATTGATAAAAAAAAAAATAATTATTGTTGTGTATCGTTGACCTGTTGTTGTTACTTAGTGTTGTTTTAATTCGGCTTAAGGTCATATAATTAAAATAAAACTAAAGTTTTTTAATTTTTAATTTTATTATTTATTTTGTTGTCCAATATTTCGGCCAGACTTTCTGGTCTTCATCAGGGTACTATTTAAATAAATAACGCGACTTTAAAAATTAACTTCTTTACTGGTGAACTTGTTCTTACTTAAAAAAAATTGATAAAAAAAAATGATAAAAAAAACGTTCGATTAAAAAAAAAAAAAATTATGAAAAAAATTTGATAAAAAAAAATTTTGATGAAACAAAAAAAAATTGATAAAAAAAAATTTGATTGAAAAAAAATTGATGAAAAAAAAAATTTGTATGAAAAAAAAAAAAAATTTGTATAAAAAAAAAAATTTGATGAACAAAAAATTTTTTTTTTTTGTTGAAAAATAATTATGTTACTTTTTATTCACCAGCTGGTGAAAAACGGTTTTATTCACCACGAGGTGAATAATTTCCAAGTTATAATTAATTATTATCCAAGTTTCAAACCAAAGTTATTAAAATTTTTGGTTTTAAGAAAATGAAAATAGTAATTCTTGTTTTCTTTTTCGTTAATTGTTAGCTTATATTGTCAAACTGAGGTGGTGTCCTGAAACTTTTTTAAAATTAGACACCAGCCTAAAAACATTATCATGCTAAAAAATCCAAAATTTTTGACAATTCATAAAAACTAAAAGGTGAAAAAGTTTTTGCAAAAAAACTTTTTAAAAAAAAAACAAAATAATTATGAAAACAAAAAAAAAATATTTTTGGTGAAAAAAATTTTGACGAAACATTCGGTATCTAATTCTGTTTGTATATGTCCACCAGCAGCCGAATTAAAACATTTCTAGGTTATGTGGAATGTATCAACATTTTCAAGGTGGTTTTACATTTTCGTTAATAACTTTTAAAATGCTAAACCGATATTGTTCAAGTGCAATACCATACTTCTGAAAACAACAAAAAGTAAATAAATTATAGTAGCTGTCACCTTAATGTTAAGTTTTGGTCGTGAAAGACATTTCAACAGACATTTTAACGGTTTAAAAGTATTAATCATAAGTGCGGAGAATTCATCAAAATTCACTAGACCAAAGAAATTCCTTTATAAATGTAATAACTATTACGACGAAAAAAAATCAATTAAAAATCAATTATTTATTTGTAATTAGTATTCTAAAGTAGAAATATGTTTCTAAAACACCCACACTGTAGTCTTACAAGTTTCTATTATCAAAAGTATGTAAGTAGCACATAATAAACTTTTTGTTTTTTAATATTTACAAGGGAAGTATTCCAACCCTTGTGAACCGATTTGCCGGAAACTTAAAATATATATAGAAGAGATGGTTTTAAAGTTGGGATGTCTCAGCTTTTCGGCCATATTAGTTTATGAAAGAATGTGGACCTTCAGATAAATTCAGATATCTTCCGAACTAACAGAAATATCGTATAGAACAAAAAAAGGTGTCGACTTAAATTTAATAAAGATTTTTTCGTATTCATATGGATATCGCAGGCCTTCACTTAAATACCCTGCAAAATTTATACATTTTCGGTTCATAAGGGTTGTATTACTTCCCATATTAGAAAATTAATTTTATTCAAATACTTTAGAAATTTAAAACAAAATAATAAAAAAAAATATTCCTAAGGCATTCTACAGTTTCCTTATTAGCTAATATCTAACAATTTTCTTATTTCTTAAACAGTTCTTTGCTTATAAAAAGCTTTTTCAATTAATTATATTTACTACTGGGAACTAAAAACATTATTGAATGGAATTTTGAAAACAAAAAAATAATATAAAAAGATGCTCGTAATTAATATCATTAGGGAAATAATAGCAAAATTACAAAAACAAAAATTTAAAAGTTCTTAATGATTCGATGTAAAGGAAAATACCGAAAAGTTGCAATACAAAGAAATGTTAAAGTTCTTCTTAAAGATCTAAAGACTTTTGTAGTTTAATTTTCTCGGTTACTTTACATTTTTAACACAAAATAAATAATCAATAATTGCCAAACAAAAAAGAAGATAATGTTTGTAAGACTGTGTATGTAAATGTTTGTGTGTCTTCAGCACAGTAAATATCGTCCATTCCACCAGACATTTGGTAATTTTAGGCATTTTTTGACCGAGGGTCTTCCGATTTTTGTTATTTTTTTGCATACAGATACTCTATGGAGCCAATTTCAAATTTCATCCATCAGATCGGAAATATTTGAAAAACTCGCTATTTTATTCACGATTTTCGTTTTTAAAAAAGACAAAAAAATGCAAAATCTGTGTAACTTTGAGCAGCTGTATTTTCTAAACTACTTATCGCATTTTAACAATCCATAGCGCATACGAATGGTTTGCAAGTCTATTTTGATATCTTATGAACTGAAAAAATGTCGGTGGTTTAAAAGTGCATTTTATATGCAAATGCAGTTTTGAAGTGCATTTTGCGAAACTTTTACCCCATTTAATTTATTTTTAATTACAATATTTGGAAAATTTAGAATTTTTGCTACAGAAAAATGTTTTCCTTACAATGGACCGAGCATGTGTGATATTTTTAATATATTTTTTTAAAAAATACTTCCTTAAGTTTCCCTTAGAAAAATTTTTATTTTTTAAATTATACCAAAATCATGTAAAAAGACATGTTTTTAAACCGTTATATTTTCAAAAGTACTAATCGTATCTCATTGTTTTTATGCACATTAGAAAGGTATTTTTGTATATTTTTTGCATTTAATGACCGCAAATATGTTGGTGTTTCAGAAATGCATTTTAAATGCAAATGCACTTTTGAAGTGCATTTTTCAAAACTTTTACCCTTTTGAATTTTTTTTTAGTTATCATATTCGAAAAGTTTACAATTTTTAATACAAAATAATGTCCTCCTAATAATGGACCCACTGTGAGTGATATTTTTTTAGAATTTTTTAAAAAATCATGTTATTTCAGATTTTTTGGTTTTATTTAAAATATTGAAATTGTTTTAAGGAAATTTAAAAAAATTATTAGCAGGACATTATTTTGTAGTAAAAATTGTAAACTATTCGAATATGATAACAAAAAAAATTCAAAGGGGTAAAAGTTTTGAAAAATGCACTTCAAAACTGCATTTGCATTTAATATGCAATTCTAAAATACCAACATATTTGCGGTCATTAAATGCAAAAAATAGACAAAAATACCCTTCTAATGTGCATAAACACAATGAGATACGATTAGTACTTTTGAAAATATAACGATTTAAAAACATGTCTTTTTACATGATTTTGGAATTATTTAAAATATAACATTTTTTATAAGGGAAACTTATGGAAGGATTTAAAAAAAAAAAATATTAAAAATATCACACATTCTCGGTCCATTGTAATGAAAACATTTTTTTGTAGCAAAAGTCCTAAATTTTACAAATATGCTAATTAAAAAAAAATTAAAAGGGGTAAAAGTTTCGCAAAATGCACTTCAAAACTGCATTTGCATATAAAATGCACTTTTGAACCACCGATATTTTTTCAGTCTATAAGATTTCTAAAAAGACTTACATACCATTCGTATGCGCCATTGATTGTTAAAATGCGATAAGTAGTTTAGAAAATACAGCTGCTCAAAGTTACACAGATTTGGCATTTTTTTGACTTTTTTAAAAACGAAAATCGTGAATAAAATCGCGAGTTTTTCGAATATTTTCGATCTGATGGATGAAATTTGAAATTGGCTCCATAGAGTATCTGTATGAAAAATATAACAAAAATCGGAAGACCCTCGGTCAGATTTTTTAAAATGACTCATGGAATGGACGATATATAGTAGGCTAACAAAGATAGTAATTGTGTACTTTCCAATATGGTGGTATGGTTATTAGTACACTCAAAATATTCTGCAGGCAAAAACAAATGAAAAAGATATTTAAAACAAGTGACAAAACATTTGAAAACCATCCCAGTAATTATTCATTTGTTTTGACAAACATTAACATTTATTTTTTACTGTTAATCAATTTTTCTAAAATAAATAACATTGAACATTAAATAATAACGTCACTTTCATTTTTTTACCAACAAATTCGCAAAAAAACATACGAAAACATTTACATTAACATTATATAACAGATTACCAGGTTATGTATGTATATTAGGGTGGTTTTTTATTTTATTTTTTTTGGAATTTCGAGGAGCGCGCAGCGGATTTTTGTGCCATTTGATGTTAAAATAATTGTGTAAAAATTTGAGCTAAATCGGATAAAATTAACCCGAGGCGCAAGGAGGTCAAAGTTTCGAGAAAAAGCCAAAATGGCCAAATTTTGAAAAAACTTAAAAAAATGTAAATTTTGTAGAAATAAAAAAAAATAAAATATTTTTTATTTAACTTTCTTTTAATAATACTCAGAAAAAATTATCTTAACTTTTTATGACGGCAGTAACACTTCCAAACATGAAATACAAAAATTACCATGCATTTTGGGGGGTACCTGATATGAGTGTGTTCGATTTTTTGAAAATTAAATCTTAGTATTCTATAGCAATGGATTATTAAATACATCCTAAGGCTTAAATATTTAAAAAATTGGGGATATCCATCGACTCAATTTTTTTTTGGAGTCATTTGACTCCTTGAAATCCGCAAAACTCAAATGACTCCAAAATAAAATTGAGTCGATGGATATCCCCAATTTTTTAAATATTTAAGCCTTAGGATGTATTTAATAATCCATTGCTATAGAATTGTAAGATTTAATTTTTTTGTTTAATAAAATTTTCAAAAAATCGAAAACACTCATTTCAGGTACCCCCTAAAATGCATTGTAATTTTTGAAAGTGTTACTGCCGTCATAAAAAGTAAAGATAATTTTTTTTGAGTATTATTGCAAGAAAGTTAAATAAAAAATATTTTGTTTTTTTATTTCAACAAAATTTACATTTTTTTAAGTTTTTTCAAAATTTGGCCATTTTGGCTTTTTCTCGAAACTTTGACCTTCTTGCGCCTCGGGTTAATTTTATCCGATTTAGCTCAAACTCTTACACAATTATTTTAACATCAAATGTCACAAAAATCCGCTGCGCGCTCCTCGAAATTCCAAAAAAAAATAAAATAAAAAACCACCCTAAGTATATACCTTATTTGTAGCATTATTTTAGGATGTCTTACTAAACATATGTTCCATAACGTATTATTTTAAAGTGACTAAATAATGCTAATAATGTAATATTTCAAAGTACAAAAGTTACACTGTGCGCTGTCAACAATACTTACTCATATCAAATGAAACCCTGTGAGCATACTATTCATGTACTGTGGTCTTCAGTGACTATATTTAGATGTGTATGTGGCTTGTTATTTGTTTATATTCATTTTGAATGAGTGTTAACGAAAAAAACATACTCACGCTCCCATTTACAAAATTTACAAAGTAAAAAGTATTTGATATTTGAATTTATTATTACTTGTTGTTGTACTTTTATTTCTTATTCTTGTTCTTGTTTTATTCTTTTTGTTATTATTATTATTTTTTTTCAAGGCAGACTTTTTTTTGCATAATTTATTAGTAAAACAACAAAGAGTAAACATCAATACAAACAAACCATAAATGTTGAAAAGAGGGTAAACATTATTACATTTATTAACATACCACACATTTTATACCAGATGTCCAGCAAAAACGCAGGCGAATTTTGTACCCCTGCCCAAAATAGTAAATCATTATAATGTTTGCTAAAAATATGGGTATATTTGCCAAAGCAATTTTTTTTAGAAAAAATAACGTTATATTCATTGGTCATTCCATGCAAAACAAATAAAAATATCGGAGGACCCCATTATGTTTATATATTATTGATCCTATGATGGTTTCTTAGATATTCTAGCGATATCCAATCATCCATTTGTCTATGGAAATCAAAATGAAGTTGGCATATAAGCAACATCTTTAAATTTAAATTAAATTTATATATTTTCTGTTTAATTTTTCCCGAAAAACGCCTATTGATTTAAACGACTTGAAAGATTCGGGAATGTTATTTTATCCCCACTTTCTGACTAGAGTAAACTTTTTCTATAGTGGAAAAAAATACCCGAGTCATTTTCAGCACTACTTTCAGAATTTGTTGGTCCGGTTCATGTGAACAGCCAGAATTTTTAATTTGTCGGACGGTGTAATAAGTACAATAAAAGCAAGGTAATTTTCATTTATAACACCGTCCGACAAAAATCAAAAAAAACGTCGTTAAACAAGAACTGGATAATATACGTTTTAAACTAGAGATTAAATGTAGTAAAACTGCATTTACGGTTTTTTTTGTTCGTGATCTTGTTTCTTTTTAAAAGGACTTCAAAATTATAGACGATAAAATTTTATAAAATATTTTTTTAATATTTGTCCTAGGATGCCACTAGTGAAAGAGGAGGATCTCCCCTAATTTTCCTATTTTATTATTTTTTCATATCAGCAAAAGCAGGTTACTTACGTCCTTTAAAATATTTATCCTTCAATATCATTCAAAATGTTCAACAAAATATTTTGTTGAAGTTTTTAAATGACTTTATTCACACCCTTTTGTCCTGATATAGCAAAATAAAAAATGCAAACATGAGGGGTGATCCTCCTCTTTCTTTTGCCATCACCAGTGGCATCCTCTAGGACAAGCACAAATATTTTACAAAATGTAACCTTTAAAACTTTGAAGTCCTTTTAAAAGGATAACGAAATGAAAAACTGTAAATTCAGATTTACTCCATTTGATCTCTTCTTTCAGACGTATAATAACACTGTGCTACAAAAAAACACAAAATCGAATATACTTTTAAAATGAGGTAGTTAAGGTTGTAGCTCTCGTCGAAAAGATCACAAAAATTTTAAGGTTATTGTCAAAAAACATTTTTTTGGGAGTTTTCTCACTAAACCACGTGTAACTTAAACATTTTTCAACCGATTTTAAATTTTTCAACTGTTTTGGATAGAAGAAGTATAGAGCTTTTCATGTGTGTGAATTGGTCTATACATATAAGAATGATATTTATTGATTTTTTCAACAATATCTAATTTTTTGTTATTTTTGAAAAAAAATTTCAGTTTATCGATTTTTTCTGCTATAGTTTGTTCAACAACAATAATATTAATAAACGTATTCCAAAAGAAAATTTAATTGTGAATACGATGAGTTTTTTGCCAAAAAAAATCGGATAAGAATTGACAGAGTTGTGATAATTTTTCTAAAAAAGAAAATTAAGATTTTGTATGAAATTGACGTGCGGTTAAGAGGTTTTTGGCCTCCTGAATTCGAATTTGACCTTGAAATTGCGCTATCTTATTAAGTTTTTGATATATCAATTTATGTTGAATATCTCAAAAACCTGACGAGATAGAGCAATTTAAAGGCCAGATTCGGATTCATCGCGCCAAAAACCTTTAAAAATATTGTACAGGATTATTTATGATAAATTTATTTTTTTTTGCCTGGGTTATCTGAACGGCGATTTCCTGCAAAATCTTAATTTTCTTTTTTAGAAAAATTATCACAACTCTGTCAATTATTATCCGATTTTTTCAGGATAAAGCTTATCGTACTTAGAATGAAAAAAAAATTTGATAAAAAAATTAATGAAAAAAAAATTATGAAAAAAAAAATTTGATGAAAAAAAAAATTTTATGAAAAAAAAATTTGATGAAAAAAAAATTTTATAAAAAAACAAAAAAAATGATAAAAAAAAAGATAAAAAGTTTGATGAAAAAAAAAGTTTGTCGAAAAAAAAAAATTATAAAAAAAAAAATTGGGGAAAAAAAAGTTTGATGAAAAAAAAAAATATGAAAAAAAATTTATGAAAAAAATAATGAAAAAAAAAAAATTGATGAAAAAAAAAAAATCATGAAAAAAGATTTGATAAAAAAAAAGTATGATGAAAAAAAAAATTTGATGAAAAAAAATTTTTTTTTTTGTTGAAAAATAATTATGTTCAGTGTTGCCATTTTGACGCTTTTCGGGTATTTTCTGGTGCTTTTTTGTCTTTTTGCCCGGAGTTTTTTCGAATACCCTTTTTTAAAAAAACGGGTATTCATGGCGCTTTTTTATTTTTTCGTGACGCTTTTGGTGCTTTTTATAAAAACTCTGTGAATTTGTTATTATTTCTTTTTATTGATTATTTTTATGTCAAGGTCTTTCAGAAAATATCAATGTTGGCAATCGATACCTTTTCAATACCGTTATCCGTTTCAAAACCCTTTAAATTGAATACCGGTACCAATACCAATACCGAAACTCAGTTTTGGTATCGGTTACCGGTATCCAAAAACCTTTTCCTTCGGTACCGGTACGTACCGGTATTGAAACGGTTTTTCCTAAAAACCTGTTTTTCTTACAAAAAAAAAAAAAAAATTAATAGAAAATTTTTAATTTTTTTGGTTTTTGTATATGAAAAATCGTACTCCAAATGCCTCCCCGAAGTCTCATTAAAATAAAAAAATCTTTGTGCACCCACATCGTGGATTAAGTAAAAGTTTCCAAAAAAAAATCATACTTCAACCGCTATGCTGGAGCAGAAGAAAATTATTGATTTTCACGAAATTTTTTTGAAATAATTTAGACTCTCAATAGAAACTTTCTGAACCCCTTAGTATAGTTTGGTTTTTTGGAGATTTTTATTTAATCCGCGATGTGGGTGCCCAAGGATTTTTATGATATTTATAGGACTTCGTGGTTCAAAAACTATTAGAAAAACCGTGAATTTCAAATTGGTTTCACCTTTAGTTCACGTGTTGAAAAACGTCAGAAAATTATTTTACAAAGTATTTTTGTCACTCACAAATATTTTTACAATTAAGCAAAAAAAAACTTATACTCGAAAAAAATTTTACACTAAAAAAAAATTTTGTAATTATTTTTTTTTTTCAAAAATGAATAAAAAAAGTTTTTTACTCAAAATAAAATATTTCTAATCAAAATTGTTAATTTTTTTTAAGTTAGAAAACTAACTATCACTTTGAAAGGGTACCGTGGATATTCATGGATTCGGCTAACAGGGGACGTCTCCCTGGTGTCACCCTCTGATCTTCATGAAATTTGGATATGTTGTTAAGAACGAAAATTAATTCGACATGTATTTTTTTTAGCGGCCCAAACTCATTTTTAGGGGGGGTCGATTTGTATGGGGGGAAATTGACCTTTTTCAGTTTTTTACGATTTACACCTTTTAAACAAAATTAATATAGGCATGTGTGGTATCAGATTAAATGTATTAAAAATACCTATCTCGTGGTGCTAACAACGAGCCAAAGAAGTTGATATGTTTCGACTTATTAACAAAAATGTCCTAAAATTTTGGTATTTTTCTCAATATGACAAAAATTTGTGCATGTTTCGACACGTTCTTAGCACACGTAGATAGGTTTTCTAAAGACCTTTAATTTGGTATGTAACATGACTAGGTTTCTTTGCATAATATAGGAGATAAAGGAAAAAAACTGAAAAATGGCCTTGTCTTCCCCCCTCCTTTTTACCCCCTAAATATGAATTTGGGTCGCTAAAAAAAATACGTGTCCCTTTATTTTTTCTGCTCTACAAAATAAAACCAATTCCATAAAGATCCGCGGGTGACACTAGGGAGACTTCCCTTGTAAGTCGAATTTAACTCTTCTACTTTTTTTACATATTTTTCTTTTACTTTTCATTAACAAATGAAACATTTTTATGTCAGAATAACTTCAAAGTCCTGCGCTTTAATCAAGGGTATAAGAAAAGTTTTCTCGGCCCGCCCCCTTTTGTAAGTGTGGTCCGGCAACGTCCCCGCCGAACCCCTAAGAAAACACTATTTTAATTTTTTTTTCCAAGGGCATTTTAGCAAAAAATGGTAAAAATAAATACGCAAATACGTGTTTTAATATTAAAATTGAAAAAAAAAAAAAAATTTTTTAGTTTTTATGCGTTTTTTATATTTTTAGCATTTTTTTCGATAATATTGGTACGTACCAGTACCGACGTTTCGGTATCGATAATACCGTAACCGATTCAACTCAAATACCGTAACCGATACCGATACCGAAATAAATAAAAAAACGATACCAATACTAGGGTATTCAATTAATCGAAGATTTGGTTTAATCGGTTAATCGAGCAAATAATTAATCGGGGTTGAGATTTAATCGGTTAATAATCGGTTAAATTTGAATTATTCGGTTAACCGAATAATATCAATTTAAAATTTAAATTGAATATAAAACCATGAATTGTATATGGGGCATTCCAAGCCAAATCACTCACTTTTAGACCCGACCCCATTCGATTTATTTTATTTTTGGATATGTTTTAGTACTTATTAAATGCAACTTGGACACCAATTTTCAGCCTTTTATTTCAAGATGGTGTTGAGTAATCAATTTTTCAAAATGGCGATTTTCTCAAAAAAATTAAGAAATTAAAATTTTCAATTAATTTTGACCATTAAAAAATATAGATATTTTAAAAAAAGTTGGACAACGTTTTGTTGGTATTTAAATGTAGTTTTAGAAAAAAAATATGAAAAAATTATTCGAAGTAATTATCACTTATTTTTTGACGTTTAAAAATTAAAATCGACTTTTTGAAAAAGTCCGAAACCTTCGATTTTTTTGTAAAAAACTATAAAAATTCTACTCTAAATTACGCAACTTTTAAGCCATAATTCGAGATGTGATCACAATTCTTTCTATTTTTTTTTTTAATTTTAAAAATTGCACCTTTTATTTTTTGGCTCTGATTTATTTTATATGGTGCTCCAAAAAAAATATATTGGTAGATATTGACCCTAACTTACACTAGATATATTCATTTCGAGGTAGAAATACGTCTCACAAAAATTTAGAGCGATCGGAAATGGGTAAGGCGTTCCTCATGGGCCTTGAAGTTTAGAAAACAGATTACAAGGAAAAATATGAATTTTTTTCTGTTTTCTCAATATTTTTGGTATTTTAAGTTAAGTTTAAATTCAAGCAATTACAGAATTATGATATAGAGTAAAATGTCTTTCTAATAAGATACTAAAAACTAAAATCGGTTGAAAATCAGCCAAGTTATTACAACTTCCCCAGGCATCTAACGTGTGGCAGACAACTTGATTAAGCAATACAAACCGATTTTTGAAATTCATTGAAATTTTCTACTGTAATAACATTTTTTTATTCTTCAAGTTCAAATGTAATAAGATGACAAGTATTTTTCATATTGTGTTTTGCTAACATGTTTTAAATTAATGCTAAAAATGCCTGCATTTTCAACACCCTTTTGAAATCTCTATTTAAATTTTTTTTTTTTTTTTTTGTTTTAAAATTTGGAAAAACCAAAAAAATATTACACTGAAACATGAATAATGAAAAAATGTTATTACAGTATAAAATTTCAATAAATTTAAAAAAAGGGACTCGTATTCTTTAATCAAGCGGTATGACACACGCTAGATGCCTGGGGAAGTTGTAATAACTTGGCTGATTTTCAACCGATTTAAGTTTTTAGTACCTTATTAGAAAGGTATTTTACTCTACATCACAATTCCGTAATTGCTTGAAATAAAACTTAACTTAAAATACCAAAAATATTGCGAAAACAGAAAAAAATTCATATTTTTCCTTGTAATCCGTTTTTTAAACTTCAAGGACCATGCTAAACGCCTTACCCATTTCCGATCGTTCTAAATTTTTGTGAGACGTATTTTTACATCGAAATGAATATATCTAGGGTAAGTTAGGGTCAATATCTACCAATTTATTTTTTTTGGAGCACCATATAAAATAAATCAGAGCCAAAAAATAAAAGGTGCAATTTTTAAAATTTAAAAAAAAATAGAAAGAACTGTGATCACATCTCGAATTATGGCTTAAAAGTTGCGTAATTTAGAGTACAATTTTCATAATTTTTTACAAAAAAATCGAAGGTTTCGGACTTTTTCAAAAAGTCGATTTTAATTTTTAAACGTCAAAAAATAAGTGATAATTACTTCGAATAATTTTTTCATATTTTTTTTCTAAAACTACATTTAAATACTAACAAAACGTTGTCCAACTTTTTTTAAAATATCTATATTTTTCAATGGTCAAAATTAATTAAAAATTTCAATTTTTTAATTTTTTTAACCCTTCTGCACTCCTTGGGTCAATTTGACCCAATTTTGGTTTTCAAACGCAAAATTTTTCCCTTTAGTTATAAGATATCAACGTGAAACTTTAATTTATCCATTACAGGGACGAAAATTATGGTTTTAAAAGAAAATAATAAAATTTAAATTTTTCCTCCCACCTTCACATTTAAAAACACGATTTACACACATTTAATATCCTTTGGGTCAATATGACCCAACAAGCGATAATGCAAGTTTAGTTCTACTTTACCATTTTTTCTTCTTCTGAATATAATTGAATTGGGTTCATTTTCATTCAAAACGATAGATCAATAAGTTTGTCGGTCAAAGAATCAATAAAATCGCTTTCATTGAATAGTTTTTCATTCTAAATTTTATTATTCTCGTTAATTATTTTATCATTCAAAATTTTATTATTCTCGTACTGTGAGTGGGATTTTGAGAAAATCGCAAAGGTCCCGCCAACCCCAAAAAAGGTGAGGTAACAAACACAGAAAACTAACGCCCAATAGCAATTTTCTCTACGCTCTCGCAGGTCATGAAGAGCATGATCAATCACCACTTGGTAAATTAGCTGGAGTCCGATTCACTCTTGTTTCGTTGAGTCGTTCTACAGGGGACATGTTAGCATTATCTTACGACAATCTCCGAGTAGAGTCTTGCAAATAGGATCGATTTTAATGCTCGTAAGTCCCAATGTTATGTGTTGACCCTTAGACGGCTTGTGGAATCACCATCATCTGTATCCATGGGTGGAATAGCTATTGAGGAATCAGGCATGAAAATCCAAAGTGATGTTCGTTGGAACAAACATGTTTTTCAACTGTCGAAAGAAGCATTCTTGTCTTGATTTCCCAAAACGGTGCAAGAATTTCTTCACTCCGTCTGATCTCACTATTTATGCCGCATATATACGACCGAAAATAGAATACAACTCGCATATCTGGGCAGGTGCTTCAAGGTCTATCTGATCAGGTGCAAAGGAGTGCGTTGAAGCTCATCAATGACAGTAGGGTATCCAGCTCTATTGACTCATTGGAGCATAGTCGGAATGGTGTTGTGCGTCATTGTTATATAGATATAACCACGGTAAGTGTTCAGCTGAGATTGGCGCCTTTCCAGCAGATCACATCCTTTCGTTGTCTACTGTCCAATGTCTTGCACAACGAATTATAAAATTGTAAATTTACAAATTTTAAGCCACGATAAAATTTACAAGGAGATTTCGTAACTTTACTAGATTTTTTGCTAATTCCTATTTTACGAGAATTTTTAGTAATTTTACAATATTTTACCAACTTTTTACCAATAAAATTGTAAATTTACAGTTTTTTGGCGCAATTAAAATTACAAGGAATTCTTTTACTAGATTTTTTTTGTAATTTTTTTTTTTTTGAAATTTGTAAAATTACAAACAAAATTGTATAATTTAAAAAAAAAAATTTAAATTTTGATCCAAATTTGTTTGTTAAAAAACAAGGAAAACTGTCAAATATTGGTAAAATGGTAAATTACGAGACTGCATTAAGTGTTGGCTCAAAGTAAAAAAAGGTTAAATTTCAAATTTGATTTATTTTTTTTAATAATTGCTCTGGAAGGGCTTATTTATTTTAGTTTTCATTATTTTTGATTACACTAAAACATGGAATTTTGTTTACATTTTAATGTTGGGTCATATTGACCCAAAGGATCATAGGAAGGGCACATATACAAGGGATGCAGAAGGGTTAAAAAAATGGCCATTTTGAAAAATTGATTACTCAACACCATCTTGAAATAAAAGGCTGAAAATTGGTGTCCAAGTTGCATTTAATAAGTACTAAAACATATCCAAAAATAAAATAAATCGTAAGGGGTCGGGTCTAAAAGTGAGTGATTTGGCTTGGAATGCCCCATATACTTTTAAGAACTTTATTAATAAGAATTCTATACCCGCTATGGTGAAGCTTTAAATACCCTCTATAATGTTAGCTCAAATAAAAAACAAAGCAATTTTTATAAAAAGGAAAAACTGACCCAAATTGGTGCCGGACTTTGATGTACCCCTAAAAGAGTTTCGAATTCGGTACTGAAAATATCAACAAAAAAAAATTTTTGGTATCCAAATTTGTTTTCTTTTATTTTATTGCAATAATTTTATCGGTCGATATCTCCGTAATGAAAAAAGATATCTAACAATAAGTGCTTCCAAAAGTATTTTGCAGAAAAATAGTACTACTAGTATTTTCAGATGTGCTGAACTATTTATACATCGTAAAATAATTCGCGGTTTTTTAGGGTCACGAACATTGCGAAAATCTAAGTTTATTCAGTATTGTCAATCATAAATCTAATTGTCTCAAGATATGATAAATCAGTTCTAAGGCCAGATTGGGATCTACTGTTGGCAATGTATAAAAAAATTGGCTAGGGTTACTAACAATAAGTTTGTTTTTTCTTTAACCGAAATATCTTTTTAGGACCTCGATAAAATATTTTCTTGACGACGTTTTTACACATTGCTAAAAGAGAGTTTGATATTTTTTTTAGACCTTTTTTTAAACTCAGAACCATAATTTAAATTAAAAATAAAACATCAAAACACAAAATAAAGCAAAAAAAATTGGTAAAAGTACTAAAAAAAAGAAACTTCGGTTAATCGGTTAATCGACACAAATTAATCGGTTTATTTGTTATTTGAAAATTGACAATTTTAAATTATTCGAACAGTTAATCGACCAAAATTAATCGGTTAACCGATTAACGGTTAATCGATTGAATACACTAACCAATACCGATATCGATACCGTTATTCGTTTCGATTGCCAACCTTGGAAAATATTTATTGAAGTTTTGTAACAAAACTATAATTTTTGTATGTTTTTCTGAACTGTTGCTTTTTGAAACAATTCTGAAATTTGCTGGAAAAATTATGAACTGCCTATTTACAGTCAAATTATTCCAAATCTAAGCTATCAAATATCATTCACAAAAGAGGTATTTTATAAAAAAAAAATATTTTGTGGCGTGATGAGTGCGACAATGGAATAGATTTATTTAAAAATTGTTTATTTTTCTATAAAGATAAATAATTTTATTAAAAATTTATTGTTAATTGTTATCTTAATATTATTTTAGTAATTTGAATTGCAATTTACTTTTTAGTTATGTCTCAATAAATTTATTTAATTCACGAACAAAATCATATATATTTTTTTTAATTTTATGTTTGTGGCGCTTTTTACCCTTTTTATGTGCCAGTTTTTCCCCTTTATACTCTTTTTTAAATGATCTTTTCGTAGTGAAAAATTACATTTTCAAAAGAAATTTTTAAATTTTGACTTTTTCCTCTTCGCTCTTTTTTACCCTTTTTTTTGTACATTTTTAACCTTTTTTACCCTTTTTTCAAAAATTTTGGCGCTTTTCTTCATCTTGGAAATGGCAACACTGATTATGTTACTTTTTATTCACCAGCTAGTGAAAACGGTTTTATTCACCACGAGGTGAATTTTTATTCAAGTTACAAACCCAACTTATTAAAATTTTTGGTTTTAAGAAAATTAAAATAGTAATTCTTGTTTTCTTTTTCGTTAATTGTTAGCTTATATAGTCAAACTGAGGTGGCGTCCTGCAACTTTTTTAAAATTGGACACCAGCCTAAAAACATTATCATGTTAAAAAATTATATTTTGAGGATGTTTTTACTGGCTCGAGGTCATTATTTTCTTTACTAATTAAAACCATGATTTTCTCATAGTATAATTTTCAAGAAAATATTTTTTTTGTTTTAAATTTATTTAAAATTCTTATTCAAGTTAGAAATTCGATTTTTCAAACCTTTTTGGTTCTGAAAAAATGAAAACAGTAATTCTTATTTCCTTTTTTGTTAGTCGGTAGCTTGTATAGTCAAACTGAGGTGGCGTCCTGCAACTTTTTTAAAATTAGACACCAGCCTAAAAACATTATCATGTTAAAAAATTTTTTTAAGAATAAAATAAACGCAATTTTTTTTTTTAATTTCAAATAGCGATATCTAGAAAACCGTCCGACCGATTTTAAATTTGTATAAAATTCGTCCGGAATGACGTATAGCAAGACATATTTTTGAATTCTTTAAAAATCCAAAATTTTAATCGAAGTGCGCTATGGGTCAATTTTTATTAGATTGACTTCAGATGTGTACCACATAAATTTTCGACCTAGAAGAACAAAAAACTTCCCGGATACTTGGGACAATCAAAAGCTGCAAAAACTGCCGCTCTAATGTCTTATTTTCGTATATGGGTAGATTAATATACATTGTTATACTTATTTTGTTGTACCTTTAAAATAACATAATGTTATTTTAAAAGCATTTTAATAACCCAATGAAGTCTTTAAAACATCTAACCAACTGGCATTCATTCCTTAACAAACAAAAAATTACGCACAAACAATAAGTTTTTGTTATTCATGCTCGTTCGCATTACGGGTCTGAGTTTAAATTTGTGTTTTATTAAATGTTTTGTTTTTGTACTCGTAGTATTTGTGCTTCAACGAACATAAAATACAATTTTATGCTACAACAATGCCAATTGTTTTTATATTCTTAAGAAAATATAAAAAAATTTTTTTTAATTTTTTTAATATTATTTAAGCAGAAAAACATTGTAAAGGTGCTTTCTTATACATAATATCACAGTGCTAAAAAAAATAATAAAATACAAGTAGAAAAGTGAAATTCGACTTGGTCGAATCTATGAATACACTCCACAATGCTCGTTTTAAAGGATAGTAATTTTAAGGTGAAAAAAATCTGAAATTCATTAGCAAAAGCTAATAACTTTTGTAGACCAGGAAAATAAGGAGAAAGGACTGTGGGGACTCCCACGCAAAATTTCGCCCGATATTCAGTTAAATCGGTCTTTTGATAATCGGGAGAAGCCTATTTTAATCAAATATGGTTTGTGTGTGTTTCTACACAAACTAAACATTTTAAAAAAAATATATATCAAATCAGTCCATGTTCGGACTTGGTAACCATTTTACATATAATATTTCCGTTTCCTATGGACTTCAGCAAACCGTATTTTTATATGAGAACCGTTGCATTTTGTTTTTGTGTAGCGCAGTATATTTAAAAAAAAAATACTTACTTTCGTTTTGAAAAGGATTATTTTGTTAATTTCAGTGTAATTCTAAGGAATTTTTATTAACAGTTCAAAAAAAATCTTAATTAAAAGAAATTTTCTTGCAGAAAAAAAAATAATTGTATTCCATTCTTGGATTGTCATTGTAACGTATGATGAATATTAATTTAAAAAAATATTGCTCATACGCCTATTAGATGAATTAAATAAATACCATTTATCGGGGTTAATAAGCATAATCAAATATGTCATACGGTTAAAATCTGTTTCAATACGCATTTCCACGAAATTAACGTAATACGATTTTTAAACAATCATGTAATTTCTCTTCTTCAGTGGAATTTTACTTTTTCTTCTGTTGTTATATTTTTTTTTTTCAAATAATTAATTGTCCTGTAAATGCTTAAATTTTTTTTCAAAAATGTTCATACACACTTCATAATATATTAAACACTGTTTTTTTAATCATAAGTATTTCATGGATACAATTTCACTATTCCAGTGTTGCATGGAAATGAACATTTGACACTTGTCAACAAAAATAAATTTTTTATTCCACACTCAAAATAATCACTCTGTTAAATTACAGAGATACTCTGCTGAGCCAGCAGAAAATACCATAGATTTCCAACCAGCAAGATTTTTTGTTATTTTACGAAGAAAACTCTGTAAAATAATTTCGATAAAAAAAACCCTGTAAATTTACAGAATTATCTGTAAAATATTGATAAAAGCGACCAGAATTTTCTATTTTATTTACTATTTGATTTCTGATCAATTTCTCTTTCCTTAATGTGCAAGTAGTGTTGACAATTGGAAAATGCCACCGAGTAAATTTGCACGCATTAATGCTTCCAAATTGTAAATTTACTTTTTTTATTTTTGTGAAAATTACGATGTATTTTACGAGTACCTCCAATTTTACCCGACATCCGCGTAAAATTTACCAGGTTTTATTGTAATTTAAGACAATTTTTAAAGAGCGGTTGAAATATTTTGGAGTTTTTTGAAGAGTTTTTTATTTAAAAACTGTATTACAGAGCAATAAGTAAAATTACAGTTGAAATTTAGTATTTTGGTTACGAGAAAATGTATAAAATCTGTATTTTAACAAAAAACTCTGTTTATTATCTGTAAAATAAAAATTACAAAGTAAAAAGTAAAATTACAGATAAAATTTTGCTTTTCGGTTACAAGAAAATACAAACTATATTCTTAAAATCTGTATTTCGACAGATAACTTTGTCAAATGTCTGTCGAATTGAGATTACAGTCATTTTACAGAGTTTTTAACAGAGTAATTATTTTGAGTGCATATTCCCTGCTGGCATTGGAACCGATACAGGTTAGGTTAGGGTGGATGGGCGCTCACCATTTGGCGAGTTCACTCGGAGGCCATAAGGCCCATTGTGATTCCCCTAATCATATTTCCCCTCTCCCTCTCTGATACAAAGTTATACTTTTTAAACCACCCCGTTTCCCTGAGGTATTCCGCTAGAGACGTCAATGAGACACCGCTTAGGCAGTCCAGGTCATCGAAAAAACTTTGCCCCAAATGCTTAAGGCGGCTCCTCATTAGACCCGGACAATCTCATAGCAAGTGCTTCACTGACTCCTCTTCCTCCACTTCCCCACAGCTTCTACAATAGTCCCTATCAGAAATTCCCATACGCACGGCCATTTGGCCAATCATACAGTGTCCTGTAAGTACTCCAACTAATAGGCTAACCGTCCGTTTGCCAAAAGTAAGAAGACTTTTTGTCCTCTTAGGATTCGACTTTTTGTCCTCAGTGATATCCACCTATCCTTCATCCTATTTCCAGATATCCTATCAATTTCGTTCATCAATTCCACTATAGGAACCGAGATGTCAGGTTCTACACGTTCCCCCACCAGCCATTCCTCGCGCACTCATCAGCCAATTCGTTCCCAGCGACCCAAATGTGGCCTGGGACCCAGATTAGCTTGATTGTGTGCTGACTGATTCGACTAAGCGATTGTATACAATTCAAAACTATTCCCGATTTTACAGTATTTGACTCTAAGGCCTTCAGAGCTGCGAGACTATCCACGAAAATGTTAATGACGCAAGGACGAAGATCCCTTGTCATAATTAACTGCGCGGCTTTGTCAATTGCAAGCACCTTAGCCTGGAAAACACTACACTTATCCGGAAGCCTCAATGAGACCCCGATTTCGAGGCATTCAGAGTAGACTCCCGAACCCGTACCCATCTCCATCTTCGATCCATCCGTAAAGATTGAGATCGCATTCTCTGTAATAACAGAGTTTTCCGCCCAGTCCCCCCTAGTCGGTATTTGGACTTCGAAGGTTCTGTCAAAGTTCGTCTGTGGTGAGATATAGTCGGTTCTCTGTTCCAGTTCCGTCCCGCCCACCGTACTTAATATAGTCGAGTGTCTCCAAGAGCGTTGCTTAAGCATTTGCGACTCTCTTAACCTGAGAGCTGATTTTGCTGCTGTGCTCTTGACGTAAATATCCACGGGCTGAATGTTTAGTATCACTTCCAAACCGGCCTGGGGTGCTGATCTAATAGCACCAGTGATACCCACACACGCCAGTCGTTGTACCTTCTGTAGATTGCCGAGATATGATTTCTTATCCACTACTTTCCACCACACAAGGGCACCATAGGTAAGTATTGGTCTAATTATCGCATCATACATCCAGTGTATGATATACGGTTTTAAGCCCCACCTTCTCCCGAAAGTTCTTCTGCAGGTGTAAAAAGCACATAACGGCTTTTTCATCCTTTCCTCTGTGATTCTTTTCCAAGAAAGCTTTGAGTCCAGGATCACACGCAGGTATTTCGCCTCATTGGATAGCTCCAGGGTGATTCCATCTAAGAGTCCCCGCAGAACAATGTCGGTGACGTTTTTTTCATACAAATTTGGCAAGAAAAAACGTTCGACCGAAATCCGCTTGAATAAAATCAATTTTATTTTTGTGTCAGTTTCTCTCTCTCTTTTAATTTTTGATAATAGAGAAACATAGAGGCGAAGGTGAAAGAAAAAACAATATTGCTATCTTTTTCTAATTTCTCACACGTACGTTGTCGATGTGAATTCACCACACAATACATGTTTACAAGTCGTACTTTGTCAACAAATACATGTATACAAGTACTTTGACAACTCAATTTTTGACGCCTTCGCCTCTATGTTTCTCTATGTTTTTGATATTAAAATGTTGCCACATTTTTATAAATATTTCGATTATTTTCGATAAAGTAAACAAAAAATGTGATCTCTAACAAAAAAAAAATTAAAAATTCTAAAAAAAAACACAAAAAAACTAATCAATATGAAAAAATCATATTGATATTAAAGAAAAAACAATAAAATCAAATAGTAATGTGTGGAAAAAGTGAAAAAATAGTGTAAATATCAACGTATGACGGAATTTCCCGCTGCCGCTTTTGTTTTGCGCCTATACTCTCTGATGACCGAAACCGTCAACCGCTCCGACATTGTTGTGCGGGAACTCTAATTTGGGAAGGACAAACATGTCTATCTTAATCTTCTTCGTGAACAAGACGAGTTCGGTTTTGGCGGGATTGACTCCCAGACCGTTGTCCCTTGCCCACTTTGAGAGTATCTTAAGCGCTGATTCCATGAGTTCACTAATCCTTGGTAAAAACTTACCTCTTATTAGGATCACAACGTCATCAGCGTAAGCAACCGCCTTGATACTCATTTCGTTAAGTGACTCGAGGATTTCATTTATTACAATATTCCACAGAAGAGAAGAGAGAAGATGACTCCTCCTTATGGAGTGCCCCCTGTAACTATTTTCCTCGCCTCACCATCACCTATCTTCGAGTTAATTGCCCTGCTTTTCAGCATGGTGCCCGTCCATAAGGTAATCTGTGTGTCCGTGCCCGTATTCTGTAGGGCATTAAGAATAGATGATATTTGATATAGAAACGTTTTTTCACACTTTAGGCTCAAACTAAAAAACCAATGAGCATGCTATTTGGATGTGCGAATAAAAAATACCCCATACACCATGAATATTTTTCAAATTTTAACTTTTAGAATTTTTAAATTTTTGTTGATTTTTTTTTTTTTCAATTTGGCTGAACTTTTCTATCCTTTTTAAAGTTTTTTTTTTTTTTTTTTTTTCTTTAATATTCCTGATTTTTTCTTAATTGCTGAAATTTATTCTAATTTTTGGGAATTTTAAAGGAATTTTATGATTTTATAAAATAATGTTTTCAGGCTGATATAATTATTTAAAAAGTGACGCAGGACACCACCTTAATTTGACTATTGCGGCTAAAGTCGATCGATTTTAAGACGATCTAGCGATGTCCATCTGTCCGTCTGTCTGTTGAAAACACGCTTACTTTTAAAAGACTTTACTGAGGCTACTGAAGTCTGGCATAAACGTTGGGCGTATACCTGATCAAGTTCGTATTGCAATTCAGCGGAATTGGTCTAATGGTTCAAAAGTTATAAGCAAAAGAGTGAATTTCGGCAGTGGGTTTTAGCAAATTTTTGGACATAAAAAACACGCTAACTTCCGTAAGATGCTGAAGCTTGGCATATATATTTGACGTTTCTGTTTTCTGGTTTATATTAAAATTCAGTGAATTCTAATTGGTTTCACCTAAAATTCACGTGTTTCACCTAAAATTCACATTGGTAAGTGTTGTAATTCCGGAATAAGAATACAGAGTTTTCAATTATTAATATTAATGTTTATTATATTTACACAACTAATTAAAACTATTAAAGAAAACCACGTTGATATAAAAAGAAAAGATAATCGAAAATGTAGTAAAAGAATGATCCCAGGCAGAGACTGCCAACCGTTCCAAAGAAAAAGTCTCGGCAAAGCACTTTATTTTTTGTGTAGAAGGTAGTATGAATTCGAAAAAGTGCTTTCCAAGCGCTTTCCAAGCGCTTTGCCAATGTTTTTCTATTTAAATCCGTTCAAAGTATAATTTTTTTTTTTAAATTTATTAATTTTCATAACAATTGGAATATTTTTTATTTCCCTGCAGGATAAGTGGCCGGTCCTTGATAGTTCTCATGATATGTCACTTATACACAATGACCTACATATTACAAACTTGACACCTTTTATATAAAAACACCTGTTTCTTTCGTGAGGAAGTGTCTTAAACTCTGGATACATCACCCTTAAACTCCGGATACATACCCGTTTCGGTTCAATACACCACTTTTTTCGGGACTTTTCCAAATTTTTTCCTAAAATCATTTTTAATAAATTTTTTTATTCCAAAACGCAAAGAAAACTGCAAACAATTTTTTTTTGCGGGGGAAATTTGTTCAAAGTTTGTTCAAAATTTTTTTTATCCTAATAAATGAGTCAATAAATTTTTTATCCTAATTTAATAAATTTCTTTATTCAAATAAACACTAAAAAAAGTTGTGTCTTATGGACTTATGTATACAATTTAGATACGTCCCATTTTTTTGTTCTAAAAGTGCTATAATAGTACCATATTGTCTGTTTTTAAAGCGCTTTCAAAGCGCTTTAAAATAGCAACGGCAATCCGTTTACCGTGGTTATCATTTTGGACGCTGGGAGAGTACTAAACTGTGATGCTTCCCCAGCACACAAGCGACCATAAAAGGAACTTTGCCAGCGCTCTCCCTTTCGTATTTTTCTGCCTGGGATGATGCAAATATATAAAAGGATGGTGGTGTTGCCATATTAACACTTTGGAAAGAGTGTAAATATGTAGATTAGAGTTAGTTTTGAAAATTTGATCTGCGGATATCTTTTTTTTTAAGGATTTAGGGGAACTAAAAATAATGGCGGTATTTTTTTTGGAAAAAAATTTGCTCCTAGGGGTGGTTCAACGCATCTGAAAATGCGAATTTTGAGCTGATTTTTCTGCAGAGCAAAAATGGCTGAATATATCGCAAATCTGATTTCACCAGTCGATTCTACAGCAAAAAATAATACAATGGTCGTTTTTCAAACTCTTAAAAAAAGTTCCAAAAACCCACCACAGAGGGCGGAAATATAAGGTTTTTCCATTTTCTTTTTAAATTATTTTTTTAAATATGCACAATTAAAGGACATTTTCAGCTTAACAAAATTGTACCAAAACTTCCGTTCTATCACAACCCGTTAAAAAGTTATAAGCTCTCAAATATTGACAAATACACTTTTTTTGAGAACTTTGACCTCAATTTTCTCGAAAACATGACGTGTTAGAAAAATTTGAAAACTAGATTCAGAATCAGCATCTAAATGTCAATCGAAAACAAGTTTTATGATCCCAGAATATCATCCAAAAACATCACAAAAAAATGCTCTCAGTAATTCACAAAAATGCGTTTTTTGTGAACTTTGACCTCAATTATCGCAAAAACCTGACGTTACGGGACATTTTGGAAACCAGATTTGGAATCAGCATTGAGATGAAAATCGAAAACGAGTGTCCAGACCGCGTACCCATCCAAAAATTTTTCAAATTTCGTCAGTGTTTTATAAGTTTGCCATTAAAAAAAAAAACTTTGAAGCCTTATAACAGGTTGTGATAGAAAGGTGCTTTTTGTACCAATTTTCTTAGCAAAAACTGCCTCTTCATCCTGCATGATTAAAAAAATAATTTAAATTTTTTTTAAAAAAAATCTATTTTTTCGCCCCCTGCTATGGGTTATTGGACCTTTTTTTAAGAGTTCAAAAAACTGCTGTTGTTTTAATTTTTGGTGTAGAATCGACTGGTGAAATCAGATTTGCAATATATTCAACCGTTTTTTTTTTCTGCACAAAAATCAGCTCAAAATCCTCGTTTTCAGATGCTTTGAACCACCCCAAGGAGTGAAAATTTTTCCAAAAAAATTCCGCCATTCTTTTTAGCTCCCCTAAATCCTTTAAAAAAATGATGATATCCGATAAACAGATGAAGTGACATAGTCACCAAACGAACTCTAATACACATATCTCGGTAAATACTGCCAACACGAGAAAACGTCCAACGGCATTTTTGTAGCTCTTGACTCGTAGAACACTTCCACAAAATACCCGAAAGCACTCCGATTAATAGTTTTTGAGTTACCCGGTTTTTAAAATTCTCAAGACCCTATCAGGCCCCTTATTACCGTATCTCAAAAACTAAGCAAGTTAGAGCGAAACGGACAGAAGTTTTGGTTCAAAATCTATGGGGACCCTTAAAGACCCAACGGGGTCTCGAGTTAAATGGGGTCCGAACCCATGGGTCCAGGGTCTAGACCCAATCTATTTCTAAAATGTGAAGTATAATTTTTCCCATTTTCTAGTTAAAATTGGCTTAAAATTAAATAACTTTGTTTTCCTTATTTTTTGGAAAATTATGAACTAAAACCAAGAAAAAATATCTTTGGAGCCAAATCATTCCCTCTTTTTCTCAAAATTGAGTTAATTTTCCAAGATTTTAGTTCACTTTTTTTTGAGTGTATTAACACTTTGGAAAGAGTTTAAATATGTAGAGACTCCAACTCGATCATAACAGTCACACAAATATTTTACAACTTTTTTTTGTCATTTAAAAATATTTTTATACTAAAAAAATACACTCAAAAAAACGTGACATTAAAAAAAATTTACACTCAAAAAAAATTTAGTAAATCTTTTTTTTACAAAAATGACTAAAAATAAAAGTTTTGTACTCAAAAAAATTATTAATTTTTTCACTTTAGAAAATTTTTCTATCACTAAAAAAGTGCACTGTGTAGGTATTCATAGATTCGGACTAGTTTAATTTAACTTTTCTACTTGATTTTCATTAATTTTTTTTAACGAGATAATGTTTTTAGGCTGGTATCTAACTTTAAAAAAGTTGCAGGACGCCACCTCAGTTTGACTAAATAAGCTAACAATTAACGAAAAATAAAACAAGAACTAATATTTTCATTTGCTTAAAACCAAAAATTTTAATAACTTGGGTTTGTTACTTGGATAATAATACACCACGTAGTGAATAAAACGGTTTTTCACCAGCTGGTGAATAAAAAGTAACATAATTTTTTTTTCAACAAAAAAAATTTTTTTTTTCATCAAACTTTTTTTTTTTTTTATTTTTTTTTAATCAAATTTTTTTTCATCAAATTTTTTTTTTCCATCAAATTTTTTTTTCCATCAATTTTTTTTTCATCAAATTTTTTTTCATCAATTTTTTTTTTTTCATCAAACTTTTTTTTATAATTTATTTTTTATCAAATTTTTTTTTATCAATTTTTTTTTCATAAATTTTTTTTCATCAAATTTTTTTTCATCAATTTTTTTTTTCATCAATTTTTTTTTTCATAAATTTTTTTTTTCATCAAATTTTTTTTTTCATCAAAATTTTTTTTTATAAATTTGTTTTATCATAGTGTTTTTATAAATTTTTTTCATCAAATTTTTTATTATCAATTTTTTCTAACCAAAAAAAATTTTTTTTTTTTTCATCAAATTTTTTTTACATCAAAAAATTTTTCTTTTCATCAAAAAAATTTATCAAAAACTTTTTTTTCATCAAATTTTTTTTCAGTAAAAATTTTGGGTTCATTAAAAAAAAAAAAAATTTTTACTAAAACTACTTTTTCACCAAGTCTAAGCTTTTCGCATAAAAAATTTTCCATTTGTTTATCAAATGTACATAAAACAAGTGAGAGTGTTATATTCTTTGGTGCCGAATCTTTTATACTCTCCAAAATGTAAAAACACATTTTTGCACTTATTTTTGCACTCACTTACGAAATGTACAGCTCTTTTGGTTTTTTAATAGGGTCCACGACTGATATTTCAATTCGTTATGCATGGAATAGCAAAGTAATACTTATAACATTATTTTTTCTAAAAAAAACTTTGCTTTGGCAAGTACACCCAAATCTTCCGCAAAACTTTATCATGATTTAATGTTTTGGGCAAGAGTACAAAATTCGCACGCATTTTTTTCACTAAATGTCTAAAAAAAAGTTTTTTTTTATTTTAAATAAAAATTATGAATTATATTATAATTGTATCCAGATTGTCTTAAGATCGATTGGGTATCATGACTATTTCGTTGACTGGTCTTTAAGGAACACAATTTTTTTCATATTTTCTAATTATTCTTATAGTGAGTGCAAATCAGCTGTAAACTAGTGTAATTATTCAAAATTAAACAACATACGTATTTGATGGCATTGTTTAAATATTTAGTTGCAAAAACCTTTCAATTGCATATTTTATTACAATGCACATAGGGGCAGCTATATGGGGCTTCTTGGCAACAATTCATTTTTTTAAAAAGCGATTTTGCTAACATTGGGTACGTTCAGCAGAGAAAGCTGCTACTCAGCTGCTCCTCAACATTCTGCTGAACGGTTGAATTTTTGACATTTCAGTCAACATGTTGAGTGAGCGCTTCTTATCACTGGTAGCGTAGAAAAATTATGCTACATTTGATCACAAGCTGTTTTATTGAAATTATTTTTTTTTCTTTACGTTATTCAAAGAAATAAACAAAAAAATCATAAAAACAGATAAAAAAAAGTATTTTCCACAGAAAAAATAAATGAAAATATAAAAAAACAATAATTTATTTCAATATTTCAAAACATTCATAAAAAAAATGCGTTCAGCAGAGTCAACTAATCAAAACATGCTGCATCTCAACTGTTGAGTAGCAGGTTTCTCTGCTGAACATGCTCATTGTTATTTTATATCGAAAGCCTATACTTTTCTACGCTTGACTGCATTTTTACTTTTTTGATTTATCCATTTTCCGTTTCTTGGCACTGTGTTAAATTTAGTAAAAGTTCAAAAAAAACAAAAAAAATATTTTAAATAGTCTTAAGTTGAAAACTCAAAATGAAAGGTAAAAAAATAAAAAATGTTGGAACTATACACATAAATTAAAAGGTAATTTTAGCACAAATTATTTACATTCATTCTGACCAAATTGCATTGAATATTAGAGAGTTATAGCCGTTCTAAGAACATCCTTTTTATGACGATTTTTAAAACATAAGTTTAAAGGTCAAAAAGTCAAGACTTATCCAACATTATCCTTAGATATTTTTATACAGTGGTAAGTGGTATAATTCTTTATTAGAATCAGTCATAGAAACTTGCACGAAAAGCGCCCGCTTTGTGAAATTGCACTTTAAAAATATGATTTTTTTTTACTAATAAACCACATGCAGTCCAAACCAAATATGCTAGACCCCTTAAACTTGGCACGAATATATGTATCTATTGGTCATAGGCTGATTAAGTTCCAAAATGGGCAAAATCGGACCAGGTGAAAAAGCTTCCCCTTAAAGAATTAAAAAAAAATCTTGGGAAACACGATTTTTAGAGGGTTTTCTTACATTTGTTCAACACATCAAAAATTTTTATGACAAGAAGTTCCTTGACCTACCAAATAAGTGGAGTAGCATATGCCATTTATATTATCCAGCCCACTTTTGGGGGAGTGGCTATGAAAATAATATATAAATTTGATAAAATTGTACTATTTTAGCATAGATATCATACTTAATCAATTTGTAAATACCTATTGCGAGGAAGAAGGTATCCCCAGACACCTCCATCAACGTCCCCATGACCGATTTTAATCCCAACTTCCAAAAATAAATTGATAATAGTTTTTTTTTTTCAAATTTTAGATTAATACGATATAACTTTTTTTAGTGGAACATTTGGAGTGGAATACTTCATATGTATGTAATTCTAATACTTACTTATTTTAGCGATAGCTATGTCTATATATTAACATAAAAATTTACAAAATTTTATACTTCAAACAAACAATTTTTTTTTTCGTTTTTGCGCAGTTTTTCGCAATTTTGCAAAGAAAGTCATACGTGTTTTTACATAAATTTAATCAAAAAGCTGCGCTCTTTAAAACGGTGGGCATATCGACTACAAAAATCCAGCTGTTTAATTGATGCCATAAAACATACCATTTTGCCCCTATGTGCAATGCCACCACATGAAAAACTATTCAATCGGAATTAAATGAACAACAACAAAAAAAATGTTATTATTCAATTGAACTTATTTTATTTTTAACACATAAATGCCTAAAGCCTCAATAAAGTTTTCATATTAAATGTTCATTTGCATTGTCGTCCTGTCATCAAAAAAAAAACTCTGGTATCCACAACAGACATTTTCATCATGAAAACATAAAAATATTTTTTTATTGATGGTTTCACAAGTTTTTGTAGCAAATGTTTGATGACTTTTTTATGCATAAAATTACATTGTTATATTTAATAGGAGTATTCACTGTAGAAACTAAGCACTTGATTAAATTATGCTTTTAAATTTATTCGGAATTTTTTAATTTTTCCGAACATTCAAAATCAGAAGAAACACATAATTTCCATACTCTTGACTAGCTGAATACGCCTATCAAAAAATTTCTGAAATCGCTCCAGAAATTTTCAAGGTATCTTCTTTAAAAATTATCGAAAAATTTCTGAAAATGGCGGTTTTTTAACGTTCAAGAACTTTTTTTAAAAAAATCTCAAAATTATTTTTCCTTAGACTTTTTATAGAGATTGACACAGACTTTCCTTTAAACTCAATTTGAGCTACATCATACTATTTCAGTCCATAGCGCCCTTCAATGAAAGCTAAACATTTTCTAAAAAAAAAAATTTTTGATCGAAAGGCGACATGGCTTGAAATGTTCGGATTTGGCTGAAATTAATTTCAAATAAAAGTTTGCCTCAAGATTATTAAAAGAGTCAAGGAATAAAAATTTCAGATTTTTTTTTTTATTTCTTGACTGAAATTTTTTGCAAATTTTAAATAGCGATATTTCAAAAACCGTTCGACCGATTTTACAAATTTTTTGATATTTGTGTTCAGCACATCAACATAAATCAATAAGATGTAGTGCAAATTTGGTGCACATAGTTTTTAGGTCTAGTAGAAAAAAATTTTCTGTTCTAATTCCTAACAGCGAAAAAATTTCCCAACCCATCACTATTTCTCACTCTAATTCACCACTTTAAATTTTAATGTCAATGATTCTTTAATTTGTTTATTGTATGTTGGTGTATTATTAAATTATTGATTACAACAATTGTGTCAAATTGCAGTCATTGACATATAAAAAAAAAGATATAAAATACCAATTTTAAATTTTGTTTTATCATTTGCATGTTTGCAATAAATATTTATGCACAATGAAAAACAATTTTAGAGCTACACACAAAAACAAAAAACGGTGTCAGAATATATGAAAAATTACTCTATCAACAATATGTTGGAAAATCTCAATACTATTATTTTCAGGTTATACTTATACATTCAAAAAGGTAATGTAAAGTTGGTAACACCAGCAAAACCATTTTGCTAAATTAACAAAAAACAAATAGGCAAATAAAATTCGTCTTGGGAGAATTAATGAACACCCTCTGCAATGCCTTTTTAAAGTAAAAGTAAATTTTCTAACACGAAAAAATTTAACTATTTTGATTAGAGATATTTTATTTTGAATAAAATTTTGTTTATACCCTCAACACTTGTGATTGTGGGAAGTGGGGGGTACAGCTTTTGGGTGGGGGGGGGGGGGGGGTGGAATTTTTTTTTTTTACTTCGAAAAAAAATCATAAATTAACCGTTTTTGGACGAGCACAAACATGGATACGTTTTTTTTTGCAAAAAAGGAAGCCTATAAAATCATCAAATTTATTAGTTTTTGCTGAAGGAGGTTTGTTTTTCATGATCATAAATATTTCGTTTACATCATTTATTTTTTTTTTAATTTGTCTTAAAAGAAAAATGGTACATTTTCTTATACATAGAAAAAGTATCAGATTCTAACACATTTAACGTATAAAAAGTGTAAATCTAAGACTTCTTCTTTATAAAAAAATTTCTCAAAAACTGAAACTTTTTTCGTATAGAAAAATTTTTCAGATTTTAAGAACTTTTTTCCACAAAAAAGTCTAACCCCCAGTTTCTGTAATACGAACGACATTCGTTCGTTACGCATTTGTGTGTATTTTGTTATTGTAACAAAAACAAAATACATGAAAATTCGCCGCAGACGAATGTCGTTCGTATTACAGAAACTGGGGATAAGATTCTAAAACCTTTTACTATAGAACATGTCTCATAATTTAAAGCATTTTTTAAATATATTTTTCTTAAAGAAAAGGTCTCAGATCAGGGATGTTAAAGTTGGTACAATGGTACTTTTTTGGTACATTTTGTCCTTCAAAAGTACCGTGGTACTACCGCGACAATTTTAAAATTACAATTTTAAAATTTCCAATTTCTAGACAACTCATCGAAATATTGGGAAAAACCTCAACATTTTTCTTTACTTAAAAAAAAAATGCTCACAAGGGTACTAATGCTAGACCGATTTATATCATAATTGAGTTTTTTTAGTTTTTACCCTTTGTTTTCCAACAGTTTAAAGTAGTTAATAAAATTTTTCTAAATTTTTTTTACAAAAAAAGAAAAACTATAAGAACTAGTCACTGGAGAAAAAACTCTTTCTCATTTTTATCAAACAAAAAGTCTCAGAATTTTCCACAGAAGTATCAGTCAGTTATTTATAGACAATTAATGAAGATATTATTAATTGCAGATTTTAAGACATTTCATCTTTAGAAGAACTCTGAGATCTTGATACATTTTTCCTGTCGAAAAACTGTAGAATTCTGAGAATTTTTCCTATAGATAAAGTATCTGACAATGAGACATTTTTCAGCAGAATGGATTTAAGAAATTATTCAAAAACGCCCCTAAAAAGTGTTTTTTTGTATTTCTTTATATTGGGGGGGGGGGTGAATAGTACCGTGAACGTCCAAAAAGTATATTTTTTTGGAAAGTTGGTACAAAACTGAAAACCCCATTTAAAATCCCTGTCTCAGATTAGTATATTTTTTTCGTACTGACAAAAATTTAGGTTAGGTTAGGGGTGGTGGAGCCTAAAGTTCAGACTTCTCGCATAGACCGGCTGGTGCATAGCGATACCACAATTTTCTTCAGCGACGAGGATAAAACGCGTTAGTCAATGTTGCGAACAGTTTTAGTTGCGTAAGGTCCGTAGCGGCGATATCATCCAGATTCACGATTTCTGCTTTACCTAGTATTCGCTCGCGGTGTCTGGCCAATGCAGGGCATTTGCACAGAATATGTTCAACTGTTTCATCTGTATTAGGTTCATTACATCTTCTACAATTCGCATCCGAGATAAGTCCCATAGTTTTCGCGTGAAAAGCAATTAGGCAGTGTCCTGTGACCAGTGTTACCGTTGAGAATTTTTAAAAAGTCGCACAAAAAGTCGTTTTATACAAAAAAAGTCGCACAAAAAAGTAGTTTTTCCAAATAAAAGTCGCACATTTTTTTTAAGGGTTGAAGATTTTTTATAAAAATGTTTTTTTTTTTTGAATGAAAGCTTCCTTAGGGAGCTTCCATACAAAAAAGAGGTAAAATTTTAATTTTACCTCTTTTTTGGTGAATCCGTGGCAGTTGTGAATTTGTGAATTTTTACACCTACACACCCAAACGGAGATAACATGTGAAATTGACCCCCATTAATTTGTCCTCCCTAACATTTTTTGCAAATATACCTTATCCCTATCTTCAATGCAAGGATAACAAAGATAAAATTTCTCCTACCTCTAACTGTCCCAAGGGTGCCTCTGGAGGAGTCAAATGTATGGCCGACCCCCAATAGTTTTTCAATCCCAACATTTTTCAGAACATACTTCAACCCTTATGGCGGTCCCCATACAATGCTTTTTTTTTTGTTACAACTTTTTTTTAAATCCGCTCCTACCGCTCCAAGGGGCCTCCTAGAGGGATGAAAAGTGAGACCGACCCTAATTAAGTTTTACTCCCGAAAATTTTTCTGAAAATACCAACAACCTTTCTCCATTTCTCAAAGGTATTACCATGTAATATTTCACGATATTATGGGATGTATCTAAAGGAATGGGCTATATCTTATGAAATGAGGAATGGACGATACATATTTTTAGCGTAATTCTGTTTTTTGATGATTTTTTGTTTGATTTGACCGCCAGCGCGACCTTTAGATATTATTTTTAAAATTCCAAACGTTTCAAAAATATTTGAATTATGTTTAATTTCGCAGTGTGTCTTTAAAAATTCAAAATATTTCACTTAACAAAAAAAGGGGAAAAAAGTCGCACAAAGTTGGAAAAAGTTGCAAAATTAGGCACGTTTAAAAAGTCGCACAAAAAGTCTCAGAGCGTCAAAAAGGTTGCAAATTGCAACTAAAGTCGCACAACGGAATTTCCCCTTGTTTGGTTCGTATTGAAATTCATCCAAATCAATACAGTAGTTTTTTAGCGAAACTGTGAATTTCAGATTGGTTTCACCTTAAATTCACATGTTAAAAAAAACCGATCTTAAAAAAAATCAGCTTTAAAAACATTGGTAAGCCACAAAATTACTTTACAAAGTATTTTTGTCACTCACAATCAGAAATATTTTTGCACGTAAAAAAAAAATTACACTACACTGATAGAAATTTGTACATGACAATAGTGAAAATCTGTATTAATGTTATAAAAAATGACGTTAAAAGGGAACCTATATAGGGTTTCATTGAATTAATGAAATAGGTATCATAAAATGTAATTGCAAGAACAAATTTCCCTAAATTAATGACAATTGTTCATACAAAATCTAATTTGTATTTTATGAAAATTTTTCATTACTTTAACGAAAAAGTATTTAATTCTAACACTCAAAAGATTATGGCATTAAAACTGTTTTTAGTTTTTTTAAAAAGTTTTATGTTTTGTCGTTTCTAAAAGAAAAAACATTTGTTTAGTGTTCAGTTTTTTAAAATGACTATTTCTGTTCTTTGTAACAACATAAAAAATAAAGACTTTCATTAGCATTCAATTTTTAAAGTAATTTATTTTTGTTTTGTAAGTAAAAATAAGTGATTCTTCTTTTATTTTTAATGATTTGTGTACGTTATTTTTTTAAAAAATTGTTGGAATTTTTTAAGGAGAAATCATAAATATAAAAACATGTTTGTATCAAGTGACTTTGGCACGATGGGTAGAGGGTCTGGCCAGAATGTAGTTGGTTGCGGGATCGATTCCCCAAAATTAAAAAAAAAAAAAAATTTAAAAAATAATTTAATAGAAAAATTGTAAAAAAATATACCAAATCGTTAATTTTTAATGTTCTCGTAGGTATTTTTTTTTTTTTTTGAATTTGTTGGTAAAAAAATGAAAATCTATCACTCAAGTGATAGAGGGTATATATAAGTTTGTCATTCCATCAAAAAAAATTAACACTCGAAAAAAAATTTTACACTCAAAAAAAATTAGTATTTTTTTTTTTACAAAATTACAAAAAAAAAGTTTTTTACTCCTTAATCTATAAGTAGATTAAGGTTTTACAAAAATTGGAGTGATAAAAATATAAAAAAAAATCTTGAAAAAATTCAAAAAATAAATATTTTTTTTAAGAGTCAGCTAAAAATTTTCAAAAGATTTAACAATTTAAAAAGTCCAAAAAAAATTGTTATTCCAAGGGTATTTTTAATTCGGCTCAGCTACATGTATCCATTTTACTTGTTTGATATTACAATAAACCAATCAATTTATAGATAAATAAGTATTTGAAAAATGTATATATAAAAAAAAAAAGAAATTAGAATTTTTATATGGTTGGTAAACAAAGGTTTTAAATCTTGGAATTGAAAACACGCAATGCAGAAATTAGTGTTAGACAAAATCAGGTCTACTTTTTTAATAATAAATAAATTTTTCACATAGATTTGCAAACAAAAAAAAAATTTAATAAAATATTTTTCAATTATTTTTCAAATATTTTTTTTAAATTAAGGTCAATTCAAGTTATGAAAAAATAAAAAGGTAAAAAGTTATTTGTGATTGTTGAATGAACCCCTACTCACAAGAGGGGTGATGTTGTATTTAATAAAATAAATTTAAAAAAAATAATAACTCAAAATCTTAAAATGTTCCTTCCCAGAATTATTTAAAAACAACCAGAAAATTATGCAATAAAAAAAAAACCTTGTAAAATGACAAGAAAAGAGAGAGAATTACTAATAGTTTAACAAGTTTTTACCAACAAATTTGTAAATTTACAACTTTTTTACCAAAAAAAAATGTAAATTTACAACTTTTTTGACGCGATAAAATTTACAAAGAATTTTCGTGACTTTACTAGGTTTTTTGTGTAAAAAAAAGTTGTAAATTTTACGAAAATTCCTAGTAATAATTACGAGCTATTTTATAATTTTAAATTTGGCGCAATAAAACTTACAAATAATTCTCGTAAATTTACTAGATTTTTTTTTTGTAAAAAAAAAGTTGAAAATTTGTAAAATTACAATAAAAAATGTAAAATTACAAAAAAAAATTATAAAATTAAAAAAAAAAATTAATTTCAAACGAACATTTTTTGTTAAAAACAAGGAAAAACTGTCAAATATTGGTTAAATGGGACTACGAGACTTTTTCTAGTAAGTTTTTTTTTGTTGTGTACAAATCCAAACAAACTTAACAAAGATTAGCTTGAACATCTGTTGTCTTCATTTAAATCATCCTCCATTCTATTAATAAAAAGTATTCCTTAAACAATATTATTTTCTGCTTAATTTAATTTCAAATATTTAAGGTCACGTCATTAAAATATTAAAATAAATAAACCACAATAACGTAAATTACTATAAAAATTTAATTTCTATACACAAGTACAGAAATTTCGTTATTAAAAAAAAAATCACTTAAACAATTAAAATCACATAAAACTGCTAAATAAATTTAAACATTTTATCGATATTTTTTGATGCTTTAGAGAAAAAAATATAGCAAACTTATCTGTGGCAAGAAGTGTTAATTGGTTATGTCGAAAAATTAAAATTAATATAAAAATAAATACAATTTAAAGGTTTAAGTTCATTCTTATACGTTCTTGGAGAAAATCTACAAAAATTTTTAGGTTTGAAAAAATCTACATATGAATGAGTATTAAATATTTGCATAAATATTACTCATACGCTATGTTGAAACAAGAAAATACAAGCAAATTACTAAATTGTTATGAAATTCAAAATTCAGATGCGATTTTCTCAAATAAAAAAAAAACGAAAAACACATGTCTGATTTTTTTTTTGTGTGGATAGACAAGCGTTTTTCTGTAGCGGAACATTTGGTGTGCTTTTCTTGAAAACGAAAAACACATGTCTGATTTTTTTTGTGTGGATCGACAAACATCTAAACTTAAAAAAAAGTGGCCGGATTTTGATAAATTGCCTTTTTTAAAAATAAAATATTTCAGAACGAGTTCTGAAAATTTAGCAAAAAATATAAAAAAAAATATAATCGACAGCCCATACAAAACTATACAATAATATAAATTTTTGAGATTGTGGTGCATTCCGTTTTAATTTTATAAATATTTAAACAAGGAAACTCGACACAAATTTAACAATTTTTACAATATTTGACCACGCCTCCTAAGCCCAGTTTTTGAAAAATTTAAAAACCAAAAAACGCAATTTTCTTAGTTCCATACACCAGAACCAGGGAAAAGCTCCTTGTTAGTCTTTCTACCAAAAAATATTTTATTACAATTTTTTTTGAAGATATTTTTAAATCGTTTACAAGGTTTTCAGTTTTTTAACACAAAAAAATGTAATTAGAAAAAAAATATGTACTGAAAAGTACAAAATTCCAAGGTAATTTTACAAAACTTATTTTTTTACGATAGTTTATGTTGTTTTACAAAAAAATTTTCTAAGTCCAGATTTTTTTTGCGTTTTGGAGTAAAAATGTTGCTTGTTAAAAATATTTTTTTTTTTTTAATTTTTCCAGGAAACAAAAATTTTTCACCTAAGTTTTAGCCAAAAAAAATTAAAAAACTTTAATTTTTACATCATTTTTTGGTACTTTGCTTTTAGTAAAATACAACAATTTTAGTGTTTTTTTACTATATTATTGTGCAGTTTTATTTTTTTTTTTGTTTTTACCATTTTTTTGGTAATTTTACCATATTTTTTTGGTAATTTGTATACCCTCCAACTACAGTATGGTGGTATACTCACTTTGTCATTCCGTGTGTAACGCATCAAAATATCGGTCTAGGACCTCATAAAGTATATATATTTATGATCAGTGATCGGCTGTAAGACATTCTAGCAATTTTCGTCCGTCCGTCTGTCCGTCTGTCTGTCCTTCTGTCCGTCTGTCTGTCCGTCTGTAGTTAACACGATGCAATCCAAACTAAAAGAGCTAGACTGCCGACATTTGGCACGAATATGTCCTATGTTACTAGGCAGATTGTTCGCAAATGAACAAAATCGGACAAGGGGGAAAAAAGTTCCACCTTGAAAACCTAAACCAACCTCTGAAAAATACATTCTTTTTAAATGATTTCTTGTGTTTTTGTTTAACAAATACAAAATTTTTATGCTACCAGAAGTTCAAGTACTGCATTTAGACCCAGACAATTAGAAAATGTAGTATTTTTCGGTGAGCCCCCCGTTATGTGCGTGGAATATATATATATTTTTTTTTTAAATAATGATACACTTGTATTTCTTTAGTGCAAAATCATAAGAATGAATTTTTAAACACATATTCGAGAAGAAATTTGCCCCCCATTACCAAATATATACAAGTTTTTTGCCATACCAAACAGTAGTTTAACCAAATAATTTGCAAATTTACAATTTTTTTTATTTTTCACTTTAACTTTGTAAAATAAATTTTTTTTTCTGCAATTTTTTGTGTAAATTTTCACATTTGTTTTGGAAATTTACCAAATATTTTGTAAATTTACAAACAAATTTTGCGGCTCCAAATTGATATTTCACAAACAAAAATTGTAAATTTATATTTTTTTCCGTATTTTTTACACATCAATTTACGGTAATTTCCCGTGACATTACGGGAATTGCTACTGCATATTTGAAGAAAACTCCCCGTAAAATTACGGGGATTTTATGTCATTTAACAAACTTTTTTTTGAGTGTAGTTAACGAGATTTGCAATCTTATTTACATTGTGAAGGAAAATGAAGCAAACGTAGCTATTTTAGAATTTCGAAAACCTTGGGTTCGGAAATGTTGCCTTTTAGTGTCGATACACAGTGTGATATTCGTGCGCATTTGGGTCAGAAAAAAAATATTCGATTAATTTTTTTTAGGTGCATATTTAATTTAGAATGGAGAATAGAAATCAGTTTCTTTTATGTCACTCTTAGTTTGGCTGGGGCACATCTCCAAAGTCTAGAGTTTTTCAGATTTTGTTTAATTTTTTTTTGTAAAGGACATTTTTTGAAAAATTTAAAAAAATTGATCTTGTGAAGCAATCCGTCCAAATTTTTTGCAAAATGTTCTCCAGATACGTTTTTTTATTATTCTTTTTTGTTTATAACAAAAAAGTAACTCAAACAAAAGTTATATTGAGTTAAAGTCCATGTTTTTTTAAAAATATATTTAAAACAACAACTTAAGCAATAGACTGCAACTTTTGCAGATAATGATGGATAATGCAAGGCTCTGTTGTGGGTTATACTAGAGGTATTCTTTAACATTCCATATGCTATAACTTTTGCCCGGAAGTGCCCTTGCTATGTCCAATCGAGGTTAAAGTTAAGGTTAAAAACAAAAATATTAAAATAAATTAGAAAATTTGTTTAAATGATGCACAATTTAATTGGTTTACACAGAAATTTTTTGCGATTTCGCGGTGAAACTTTTCGCCTCGCGAAAATGGATAAAAAATCAATTTCAATGCGATTTTTGTTTGTTTTAAAAAATATTCAAATATCGAATAGGCAAATATATTGAACTTTCTTCTGTTTTTTTTCATAATTCAATTTGTATTGGTTAGTTTTTTGAATTTTTGTGTGTATTAAAATAAATATCCTCAGGGCAAACAGGTCTTAATTGCCGGTTTTTTTTTGTAGGGTGGATTGTTTGTATGCAGATAAATAAATTTTAATAAATTAAAATTATATAAAAGTTAGTAAAATGTAATGATAATATGTATCATTATTTCTAAATCGTAAATAGATTGATTTTTTTTGATTATCTCTAATACTTATGTTGCTCAAAATAATGGTCGTGAATATCATTCGTTGATATCAAGTATAATTTTCGAGAAAATCTATATTTTTTAACTTTTTTTTTTTTTGGTTAGTAAACCGAATAGCAAAATCAATTGTAAAAATTTAACTTTTACAGTTTTTTTTGGCAATTTACTATTGGTAAAATACAAAAATTTTTTGGTACTTTTACTATATTTTCTTGCTAGTTTTTTTTTTATTTTACTATAATTTTAGCAAAAATATTAGTATTTTCCTTAAAGAAATGGTAATACTTTTTATTTTTTTAGTTTTAAGAAAAAAAATTGTTTAAAGTGTTCTAGTGTGAAAAAAAATCATTGCAGATTCTGCTGCTGTTAAAAGTCCAGCTGCCAAGAAGAAGGCAAAAGATAATGCTGCCAACACCATAGCAAAGTAGCCATCCATCAACTGAATGGGCGCTCAAAAATAGGCTACACATTTTTTAGTATTTTTTACCATATTTTTTGCTAATTTTACAATATTTTTTGCTAATTTTATATGAATTTTTTTAAAATTTGCCACCTAAATTGTTAATAAAAAGTTGATAATTTTGAAAAATTATTTTTTTTTTTAATTTTAACACATACTTAGATATCTAATCTTCAATATCCAAAAGTTTTTTTTTTATTTTTTTTTTTAATAAAGGGTGTCAAAAATTGAGGTATCATTTTAATTTTAATGAATAAAAGAGTTTTTTTTCAGATATTAAAAATATATTTATTCCATTTTATTCCAAATAGGTTCCGGTTAAAAGTAAAAAATTATGTGGGTCAAGTGACTCCCCCTATTGGCTCGGCAGGCTCCCAATATTTCACCAAAATTATCAGACAAGTTTTTCAATAAACTTTTGTCAATGGTTGATATCTGCTTGATAATTTTTATTTTAAGCTCTTGAACTGTTGTGGGATTATTGCAGTACTTACACTTTCAATTTAAAAAAACCTCACAAAAAATATCTAAAAGTGTCAAATCACCCGATTTTGATGGCCAATTTACTCCTCCTCTGCGAGAAATAATGCGATTTTCGAACTTGTCTTTCAAAGGATCCATTGTTTCTATTGCTGTGCGACAGGTCACACCACTCTGTTGAAACCACATAATATCTACGTCTAAACCATCTATTTTCCGCCACAAGAATCTTTGGATCATCTGGTTGTAGCGATTTCCATTGACCGTAATTCCATTTCCATTTTCGTTTTCAAAAAATATGGTCTGATGATTCCTCCGGACTACAAACCACACCAAACCGTAACTTTTTGTGGATGTAATGGTTGCTCAAGATAACTCTTTGAATCTCTTCACACCAAACGCGACAATTGTGCTTGTTGACGTAGCCATTGAGTTGGAAATGGGCTTCGAAGGTGAAGATTATTTTGTTAAAAAATTCTCTTTTTCTTCTTTCCTTTTTCAAAAAAAAAATTTATAATAAAAACACGTTGTTCCTTCGTGTATCGTTTCATATTACCTAACCGGAATGCATTAAGAATCTGAAAATTAAAATTTAGAATTAAAATTTCAAGTAGAAAAAAAATGGCAGCAAAATTAAAATGATACCTCAATTTTGGACACCCTTTACATGTGAAAAAAATTAAAAATTCGAAAAAAATGGTTAATTTTTTACAAATTTTACGTGAAAATGTAAGAAATTTCTTGTGTAGACTACTACGCAATTCTGATTCGTTCTACTTAAGCTAAAAAAATGACGCAAAAAAAAATAAAAAAAGTGAAGTGTTGTTCTTTAAATTTTTTGTTTAAAGTGTTTAAGTGAAAAAAAAATCTTTTTGGATTTTGATGTTGTTGGAAGTTTAGTTACTGCAACTACAGCTGCTGAGAAGAAGGCAAAAGAAAATGCCATCAAGCCGAAGAAACCATCCAACAACTGAAGTAATATTTGATGCTGCTATTACTACATTTTTAGTATATTCACCAAATTTTAAATCAACTACTAATCAGAGAAAAAAAATTACTAAATAAAACAGTTTTTTTTACCAAATTACAAATTTTTTTATCTATTTCAATTTTACCATTTTTTTTTTGGTAATTTTACCATATTTTTTGATAATTTTACAAGGTTGATTTTTTCAAAAATAAAATGGTATTCTTGTAATTTTACCATTTTTTTCCTAATTTTTTGATTAGCAAAATGGTTTTGCTAATATTACCAAAATTTTTGTAACGTCCAAAACTACAGCTTTTTTTGCTAATTTTAACCATTTTTTTTGCTAGTTTTACAATATTTTATTTTTGAGTGTACTGTTATTTTATACTTTTATTGATAAAAATCAAAAAATAAAAGTTATTGCAAATTTTAACACGGGACATCTCTAGAAGTCTTTCCATATATGTATATAATGCATATTTTGGACAACATTCGTTTAATGATTTTTTTAAAGCAAAATAACACATATAACTGTTTTATTTGATCTCTGGATAGTATTAAATTTATTATTATTTAAAACAATATTTAATTTTTTCACCAACTGAATGCGACTTAAATCGGTTATTTAAAAATCATAAAATCAAAAATAATTTTAATTCAGCACGAACTTTTTTCAAGATTTCGACGCTCTACTATGTTTAAAACAAATTACTAACAATCCTTCGCGATTCTCAACATATACGTGAGTCGCGTTCATCGCTGCCTAGGTTTAGAATTATAATTATTGAAAGACCAAAATTACAAAAATAATTTTAAAAAATCGCTACGCAGGCCTACGCAGCTAATTTTTTGAATAGTAATACACTCAAAAAAATAACTTAGTCAAAAAATTAGTAAAAGGTGTTGTAATTTACTTCAACCAAACTTTAGCAAAATAAATTGTAAAAATTTAACTTTTACAGTTTTTTTTGGCAATTTACTATTGGTAAAATACAAAAATTTTGTGGTACTTTTACTATATTTTCTTGCTAGTTCTTTTTTTTATTTTACTATAATTTTAGCAAAAATATTAGTATTTTCCTTAAAGAAATGGTAATACTTTTTATTTTTTTTTTCTTAGTTTTAAGAAAAAAAAAATGTTTAAAGTGTTCTAGTGTGAAAAAAAAACTCATTGCAGATTGATGATGCTGCCAACACCATAGCAAAGTAGCCATCCATCAACTGCATGTGCGCTCAAAAATAGGCTACACAATTTTTAGTATTTTTTACCATATTTTTTGGTAATTTTACCATATATTTTTGCTAATTTTATATGAAAATTTTTTAAATTTTGCCACCTAAATTGTTAATAAAAAGTTGATAATTTTGAAAAATAATTTTTTTAAAATGTTAACACATAGTTAGATATCTAATCTTTAATATCCAAAAGTTTTTTTTTTTATTTTTTTTAAATACATGTGAAAAAAATTAAAAATTCGAAAAAAAATTGTTAATTTTTTTTACAAATTTTACCTGAAAATGTAAGAAATTTCTTGTGTAGACTACTACGCAATTCTCATTTGTTCTACTTAAGCTAAAAAAAATGACGCAAAAAAATAAAAAAAAGTGAAGTGTTGTTCTTTAAGTTTTTTTGTTTAAAGTGTTTAAGTGAAAAAAAAAATCATTTTGGATTTTGATGTTGTTGGAAGTCCAGTTACTGCAACTACAGCTGCTGAGAAGAAGGCAAAAGAAGATGCTGCCACCATCAAGCCGAAGAAACCATCCAACAACTGAAGTAATAGTTGATGCTGCTATTACTACATTTAAAGAACGTGGTGCTCAAAAACAGGCAAAATTTTTTTTAGTATATTCACCAAATTGTAAATCAACTACTAATCAGAGAAAAAAAAATTACAAAATAAAACAGTTTTTTTTACCAAATTACAAATTTTTTTATCTATTTCAATTTTACCATGTTTTTTTTGGTAATTTTACCATATTTTTTGATAATTTTACAAGGTTGATTTTTACAAAAATAAAATGGTATTCTTGTAATTTTACCATTTTTTTTCCTAATTTTTTGATTAGCAAAATGTTTTTGCTAATATTACCAAAATTTTTGCAACGTCCAAAACTACAGTTTTTTTGCTAATTTTAACCATATTTTTTGCTAGTTTTACAATATTTTTTTTTTGAGTGTAATGATTCAAATCCGACCTGAGGTTCCCTGAAAAAAAAAATTAGTAAAAAAAAATTTTTTTTGAGTAAAAAATGTTTCCCCCCAAACTCAAGAGCTGGATCCGCGCCTGCTTATATCGACCCTAAACGGCAACTTTTCCGACCCCGACGTTTTTGAAATTTAAAAAAAAGCAATATTTGCTTCACCCTATTATGGAGGGTATCAATACATTCAGCCGAATTTAACTGTTTTACTTGTTTAAAATTTAAGATTTCGTTATTTTTTTTTTCAATATTTCCATAAAATATGCTTCCCAATATTAAGAACAATAATATTCCATAAACTTGATTTACTCTTATGTTGACTTAAGCTATTATAATTTATTGCCACAGCTATTAATGATGCTTGTGCAGATCGTTATAATCATTGCTATGGGTTTATATAGTATTTTTAGGAAATTGTAGTAAATAAACAATTTCCAAGATAAATATAAAATATGCTTTTATCGATAAACAACACAAAAAACGCACATAAAATAATAAATTTTTAATTTTTGTGTTCCACTTAAAAAAGAAATACATATTAAAATCAACTAACCGGCAACAGGATATGATTGACATTTTTTTTTTTTTATAAATACTGCAATAAACTGATGTACTGTATTCCACTTGTAATTGTTGGTGTATTAGTAAATATTTATCATTAAATTGAATATGTTAATTTGTTAAGTTGATGACTTCAATTACAGCGAAAACAAATAATAAAAAAAACATGCAAAAAAACACTTGTTTGATGTTGAAATACAGTAATATCCACAAGTGTTTGTTGTTTTGTATTTTTTTATATTTTTATAATTTCACATTTTTTATATCCGTTGTTGATTATTCTCTCAACAAACACTCACACACACTTACACACTTATGCACTTGTGCACAAACACAATCAAATATTTATTATTTTTATTTTCTTCTTCATTAAATTTGTATGTGTATTTTAAATTTATATAAAATTTTTTTTTACTCTCTTTCTATCTTTTTTTTGTATATGTATTTGTAACACTAACATACAATAACAGGTATTTTTTTTGTTTTATTGTAGTTGTATTTGTTACTTTTTTCACAAAATTTCACTTTTAAACTTTTATTTTTTATTATCCGGTTTTTTTTTTCTTCCGTTTTTTATTTATTATTTCAAATAAATTTCCACGAAGTTAAGACCGCAACTGAAGATTTTCCTGAAATGTATTCGACTTTTATATGAATTTTCCTAGTCTTCGTTAAAATTCTATGTGCTTTCTAGCTTTTTAACGTTAAAAGCTTTTGAGAAATTTGTTATTATTATTCTCTCATTTTGTATTTATTTATATTTCGTTAAGTTTTAATATATGCCGATGTATCAAACAGGTGTTTGTTACATTTTACCGCCAAAATTGTTTTATGTTTTGTTAACAAAATAAATTTATAAGTTGTGGGAACAATGAGAGTTGTTAACGGAAATCTGTTTATTTATAAAGTTTAATATAAAAATTCCTGAAAAAAATTTCTTTCAAGGAAAATATCTTAACCCTTATGAACCGATTTCATGAAACTTAAAATATATATCGCCTTTTCCATCAAACCGCACGAGAAAAAGGGAAATTTTTTTTTTTGCAAAATAATTTTTTTCCAGGGAATCTTAGGTCGGATTTGAATTTCTAATAATTTTTTCTATGGAGACACTGCCAAATTTTAAAAAAATATTCCTATAAAAAAGCTTACGAAAAGTTTGATATTTTGAACAATGGCTCCTCCTGAATTTTTCAGGCTCTAAAGCATTTTTCTGACAGCAAAAGAACCAGATTCTTAAAAAAATTACAAATAGAAAATAAGTCAGATTTGAGAAATGGTTATTCGAAAAAGTTTGCTAAATAGAAAGTTTAAAGTTCGTTTTGCTACATAAAATCTTTTAGAATTTATAAAATTCCTACTATAGAACAATTTTCAAATCCTGATACAGTTTTATATGGAAAATTCTCAGTTACTTATGCAACTCTCAGACCAAAAAAATCCTATATTAAAAGAAAAAGAATCGTGAAAAAGATTCTCAGATAACATTTTCCCATACACACAAAAAAGACCTTGTCAAATTACTAGAAAAAGTTTGGTAATCCCATTTTACCTATTTTTGACAGTTTTCCTTGTTTTTTTAACAAAAAAATTGTTATCGTAATTTTACACATTTCAATTTTTTTTTTTGCAAAAGAATCAATTAAATTTACGAGAATTCCTTGTTAATTTTATTGCGCCAAAAAAGTTGTTAAGAACTTTTTTTATAGAAATTCTTCTATGTCTAAGAATCTTAAAATTTTTCTTAACCCTAGTAAAAATGATTTTGTATATATTCATGTATAAATTGATTCAAATGTATCTAATTTTACATAAAAATATCTAATTACATAAAAATATATAAAAAGATACTAAGATAAGACCAAAACTCGTATCAAATTTTATAAAATTTTATCTGGGGTTATATCAAATTTTATATAATTTGAACGAAATTTGGTCTTATCTGATTGATTTTTTATATAAGTAATTAAATATAATGAGATCTAAATATGTATAAAATTATATATTTGTATCAATTTATACATGGCTATATACGAAATCATTTTTACTAGGGCAATGTTTCTGAATGTTAGAATTTTTCTTTATGATAAAAGTCTCAAAATTTTAAAATTTGTCTTTAGAACAAATGCGAGAATTTTTCTGAACGAAATATTTGGGAATTTTTATAGACGAAAAATTTGGTAATTTTTTCAAACGAAAAATTTGGGAATTTTTTTATCGAAAAAAGTTGAGAGTTTTTCTTAGAATTTTTCTATAGGAAAAATTTTATAATTTTTCAATAGACAGATCTTATAGTTTTTCTATAGCAAAAATTTGATAATTTTTATATGAAAAATCTAACAATTTTTCTGTAGGAAAGCCTGAGAATTTTTGTATAGAAAAAATCTGAGAATTTTTTATATTGAAAATCTGACAATTCTTTGATTACAAGGAAAGAGAAAAAAAATTAAGAATTTTTTCTAGAAAAAATGTCCAAGAATCTCAAAATTTGTCTTTAGAAAAATTTTTTTAAATCTTAAAATTGTTTTGATAGGAAAAATTAAAATTAAAAAAAAAAATAATCCATACGAAAAATAAGAAAATTTTCTTCAGGAAAAATTTGAGAATTTTTTATAGACAAAATATAATGGGAACTTAGATTATTTCTATAGGAAAAATTACACCAAATCTGTGACTTTTTTAGATTTGAGAATTATTTATAGAAAAAAATGTAATAGAATATGAACATTTTTCTATATGAAAAACTTCACATAATCTGTGACTTTTTTACAGAAAAAATGTTTCGTAATCTGAGATTTTTCTATTTAAAAAGGAAAAATGTTTCAGAACCTGAGATTATTTCTATTATAAAGATGTCCCAGAATCTAAGACTTTTTAATAGGAAACCCTTAGACCTTAGATGTCTCAGAATCTAAGACTATTTCTGTAGAAAATTTCAGAGACTTAGAATCTGACACTTTTTCTATAGAAAAAATGTCTCAGATGCTGAGACCTTTTGTATAAGAAAAAATGTCTCAGAATCTAATACATTTTTTTTAAGAAAAATGTCATAGATTCTCTTATGAAAATATGACTCAGAAAATTCATGAGTCTTTTTCCAAAAAAACTGTCTCAAAAACTATATTTTTTCTATAGAAAAATGTGTCAGAATCTAGGAAATTGCCTCAATAAATTTTCAAATTTTCAAAAGTCTTCAACTTTTCTAATCTCAGGTACTTTCTACACTAAAAAAAAACTTGTCAAATTACTAAAAAAAAAGTCTCGTATTACCCTTTTACCATTATTTAACAGTTTTTATTGTTTTTTAACAAAAAATTTTCGTTCGAAATTTACTTTTTTACCAAGGTTTTTCACAAAAACAAAAAAAAATTTGGAAAATACAGGAAATTTCGATAGAAAATTTTTTGTTAAAAAACAATAAAAACTGTCAAATATTGGTAAAAGGAGATTACGAGACTTTTTTAGTGAGCATCTGAGACATTTTTTCTATAGAAAAAGTGTCAGAGTCTAAGTCTCAGAAATTTTCTACAGAAACAGTCTTAGATTCTGAGACATCTTTCTTATAGCAATAATCTCAAGTTCTGAGACATTTTTCCGAAGTAAAAAGACTTAGAACCTAAAACATTTTTAAATAGAAAAACCTCAGATTACAAGACATTTTTTCTGTAAAAAAGTCACAGATTATATGAAATTTTTCCTATAAAAAATTTTTCATATTCTATTACATTTTTTTCTATAAATAATTCTCAAATCTAAAAAAAGTCGCAGATTTGGTGTAATTTTTTATATAGAAAAAGTCTAAACTTCCCTTACATTTTGTCTACCAATATTTTTATTAGTTATAGCTCTTTAAAATGAAAATCGCGAACGAAATCACGAGTTTTTGGAATTTATTTAAGCTGTAAATGGGAATGTCTAAATGGCTCCATAGAGTACATATCTGTGTTCATAATATAAAAAAAATCTGAAGACCCAAGTCCAGATTTGTGGTTTTTTATCGTAATTTATATAATTGAATATTTTTATTTATCGAAATAGAAAAACAAAAAAATTTATTTTTAACAAAATAATGTTTTTAGGCTGGTGTCTAATTTTAAAAAAAGTTGCAGGACGCCACCTCAGTTTGACTATATAAGTTAACAATTAACGAAAAAGAAAACAAGAATTACTATTTTCATTTTCTTAAAACCAAAAATTTTAATAACTTGGGTTTGTAATTTGGATAATAATTCACCTCGTGGTGAATAAACCCGTTTTCACCAGCTGGTGAATAAAAAGTAACATAATTATTTTTCATCAATTTTTTTTTACCATCAAATTTTTTGTTCCATTAAATTTTTTTTCATAATTTTTTTTTATATCAAACTTTTTTTTCATAAAATTTTTTTTTTTCATAATTTTTTATTTTCACACTGAAACATAACCAAAGTTAAGGAAAAAATATCTTTGAAAATTTCTCATGAATTTTCCTAAAATTTAGTAAAATTTAACTAAAAAATGAGAAATTTTCTTAACTATGAGGAAAAAAGTTTAGTTCATTTACTTATAAGTAGTTCATAGTTTTCTTTAAATGGAATTTTTAAATATTAGGAAAAAAATTCTTACTGCCAAAGAAATTTTCCACAAATCTAGGAAACGTATCTTTATTTTTAAGACATATTTTTTAACAAACAATTTAGTTCAAGTTTAGTTAAAATTTACTAAAAAAAAACATCATTGTATTTCTCTTCTTGAGGAAGTGCATTTCGTAGAATTTAGTTAATAACTTCTGAGAATTTAGTAAATAACTTCCTAGAATTTTGTTAAAAATTCAATATGGCGATATCTCGAAAACTAAGCGAGATATAGCGAAACGGACGAAATTTTCAAAAGAAAGACTGCATAGAAAAATATGGAATAGCCTAGCTCTGCATATCTGTCGGGGTCTCAAGACCCTAATTTTAGATCTAAAATTTGAAATTCCCGAGATTTTATATATGCACATATCTCGGTAAATACTAGAGTTGTCAACCGATTAAGAATAATTCGAGTAATCGATCAAACAAAACCAAACTCTTGTTCGATTAATTTAAAATTGCGATTTTCGAATAACGAATTAATCGATTAATTTATGTCGATTAATCGAACAATTATTTTTTTTATACCCTTCAGGTCTAGGACCCCATATTATTGATCAGTGATCGATTCTTAGACTTCTGGTCCGTCTGGGGTCATGATACAGTCCAAAATAAAAGAGCTATACTCCTGAAGTTTGGCACGATTTTGTCTTATGGTCATAAGCTGGTTAAGTTCGGTGGCAAAATCGGACGAGCAAAAAAATGTTCCCCCTTAAAGAACTAAAACACCAATTTTTTTACAAGTAAAATATTTTTATGCCATATGAAGTTCATTCACCTGCATTTCAACCGAGATAATTAGGAAATGCTATTTTTGGCCCGCCCCTTTTAAGGGTGTGGTTATAGAAAATAATACAAACTATTGGTTAAAGTGTTTTTTTAGGCGTAAATAACGTAAAAATGAATTTGTAAACATTTATGAAGAGGGGAAATGTGTCCTTCAACGTCCCCCAACGACTCGACTCACACCAACTTAAAACTTAAAAGTATTAAAATTTTAAGTTTTTTATGCATTTTTTACATAAAAAAGCAAATTCAGTTATTTTTTTGATACTAAAAATATTTTTTAATACCACTTTTTTATTCGTTATTCTCATCGATTAATCGAATAATTTTTTAGATTTATTCGTTTGATCAAACGAACAAAAACAATTATTTGAATTATTCGAACAAAGTTGAAAGGCGAATAATTGACAACTCTAGTAAATACTAAACAACATGAGAAAAGGTCCAATGACATTTTTGTAGCCCTTGACTAGTAGAACACTTCCGCAAAATACCTGAAAGCCCTCCGATTAATAGTTTTTGAGATATCCAGTTTTTAAGATTCTCAAGACCCTATCAGACCCCTTATTACCGTATTTTAAAAACTAAGCAAGTTAGAGCGAAACGGACACAAATTTTGCGTCAAAATCAACGGGGACTCTAAAAGGACCGGGGTCTTGAGTTAACAAGGGGCTGGACCCATGGTGTCCGAACCCATGGGTCCAGGGTCTAGACCCAATCCAGTTTTTAAATGTGAATGAACTAAATTGTAATATAATTTTTCCCATTGGCTTAAAATTAATTAACTTTGTTTTCCTTATTTTTGGGAAAAAATTTTTTTATCACTTTTTTTTATCAATTTTTTCATAATTTTTTTTTTTTTCATTAAATTTTTTTTTTTCATAAATTTTTTTTTCATCAAACTTTTTGTTCAACAATTTTTTTTTTTCATAAATTTATTTTTTCATCAAACTTTTTTTTTATCAAATTTTTTTCATCAATTTTTTTTTTTCATCAAAAATTTTTTTTTTATCAAATTTTTTTTTTCATAAATTTATTTGTTTTTTCTTCATTTTTTATGAATTTTTTTTCATTAATTTTTTTTTCATCAAATTTGTTTTTTTTCATCAATATTTTTTTCATAAAATTTTTTAGAGGGTATATATAAGCTTGTCATTCCGTTTGCAACTCATCGAAATAGCAGTCTGGGACCCCATAAAGTATATATATTCATAGTCCCCGATCGATTTTAAGACATTCTAGCGATGTCCGTCTGTCCGTCAGTCAGTCTGTCTGTGGAAATTGTGATCACGGCCAAAATATTACACGGAGATGACTAAAACTTAACATATTTATTGGAAGTTCTCTCGAGAAATTTGGTATTGCATTTGAGCGAAATCGGTTCAGCGGTTAAAAAGTTCGTTCATATTAACGAATATGTAAGGATACCTCAAAAATTTTAGTATGTACATTCAACATAACCTAAAAATACAAAATGCTTTAATTTGGCTGCTGGTTGACATATGTGGACATAATTGAACCCAAAATGGTATTTAAACAAGAACGAAGACATTTTTTGACAAAAAAAAAGAAAAAATCGCGTATTTTTTTTCCCAAAAATGTTTTTTCGCGTAAATTTTTTTACATTTTTTTTTTTTTTAAGTAATTTCCTTTTAAAAAAAGTTTTTTGTAATAATCTTTTTGAAATTGTGGAGAGAATCACTACATTCGGCAAGGCCGAATTTAACTTTTTTATTTGTTTTTCATCAATTTTGTTTTACATCAAAAAATTTTTCTTTTCATCAAAAACTTTTATCATCAAAATTTTTTTTTACTAAAAATTTTGGGTTCATTAATTTTTTTTTAACATAATTTCGTTTTTTCGTGAAAAAAAATCATTTTTTTTTACCAAAACTACTTTTCCACCTAGTCTAAGCTTTTCGCATACAAAGTTTCCATTTGTTTATCAAATGTACATAAGACAAGTGAGAGTGTTATATTCTTTGGTGCCGAATCTTTTATACTCTCCAAAATGTAAAGACACTTTTTTGCACTTATTTTTGCACTCACTTACGAAATGTACAGCTCTTTTGGTTTTTTAATGGGGTCCTTGACTGATATTTCAATTCGTTTTGCATGGAATAGCAAAGTTATATAACATTATTTTTTCTAAAAAAACTTTGCTCTGGCAAGTACACCCAAATCTTCCGCAAAACAATATCATGATTTAATGTTTTGGGCAAGAGTACAAAATTCGCAGGCATTTTTTCCAGCTAGTTCATCAAATTCTCACTGTGTGGCGTAGATACAAAAATCAAACAAACAATTTCATTAAAAATGTTAGTAGGATTTTCTTTTTTTGAATATTTCTAACTTTCTGAGATTTGCGAAGGCACCAAATTTACACAAAATGTCTTTAGAATATTTTCTTTTTTTTTTAATTTCTTAGTTTAGTTAAGTAAAAATCAGCAAATAGATTTTTTTTCGGTAGAAAATATCATCAGATTTTACTGAAATTTGGAACATAAATTTCTCTTTGCAAAGCCTTAATAAAAACTGTTCCAAAATGATAGTAGTACTTATTTACTTAAATGTGTTTTGTCATTTATTTTGTGGCTTAAATATGACAATACTGACTGGCTTACATTATCAACAAAGTTAATAAATGTATGAGCATTTGCAGCATATTATTATCAACTACATGTAGATTACACAGGCCTACTAAAAAATCAAATCATTCATTAAATAGTGCTTAAAAATAAATATACGTGTCTCCCAGTCTTCAATGCTTCCTCAAATGGAAAAATATGTGGACGATTATTTAAATTAGCCATTTTCAGAATCGGTTCTGTCTTCTGTCATAATAAATATAAAGTCGTGTCGTACGGTGTGTTAATTTTAATTTAAAAATTTATATTTAAAATGCAATACATAACATAACAATGTACAATTATTCCATTGTATTATTATTAAAACTGTCAATATTGTGTACAAAAACAAAAACATTACTTAATATGCAGTTTATAAATAATATACCTGCATAATTGTCCAATGGACAATGTTCAATATTGCACATGTAATTTCCGTTAAATTATTATTAAAATACAATAATTAAAAATATAAAATGGAAAATATATCGTTGGTTGGTATTCATTAAACCATAAATACACAGCGCTTATTGCGTATACCTTGTAAGTTTGTATATTTTATAAAAACAAATTTTATTTGAAAATTCCTGCGAATTTTGTACCTTTGCCCAAAACATTAAGTCATTATAATCAGGGACATGAACTAAAAACTATGTAAAAATCTTGAAATATGCACTAAAAACTACAAAAATATAAATTTTCCCACAATCAACTCCAACGTAGCCATCGTTTGGCAGGAATTACTACACGAAATTCAAAAATATAAAAAAAAGAATTTTTTAATTCAAAAATTGTGAGGCCTCACAGTGGAAGGTGGACGCGCATCGTAACAAAATCAAAATTGTCAGCGATGTAATCGGTTGAATATGGGTTTGATAAAAGACATCCTAGGGGATAGAAAACCATTCATAAAATATTTATATGTCCTTTACTTTGACCAGGGCGTCTCTCCAAAGTCCAAACATTTTCAGGTTTTTCAAAAAATGAAAATTTTTTGGAAACCTTTTTTAAATGATTGAGTAAAACTATTTCTAAGTAAGCTAACATCCTGAAATTTTAACACAGCTTTGACAATATATGTAGCGAATTAAAACTGCTCTTATAAGCCAAAATTTTAAACCGCGTTATTCGTTAATTGACTGCCAAATGTTGTAATTTTTTAAAAAATGTGTAAAAAAGCTTCTTAATTATAGACTGCATCTTTTGTGGAACCTTGTGGATACAGACAAATTCAATATGGGGTGAAACTAGTGGTATTTATCTAAACGAGGAACTTTATTTCGTCTGCAGTAACTTGCAATTAAATTCAGGATAAGGCTCCAAAGTAGGGTCCATAAAAGGAAAAAAAAAAACATATATATTTATATATTTATTTTTTTAAATTTTTATTTTTCGAATTATTAAATATCAGCTTCAACCTATTTAGATATTTACAAAAAAAAAATTGGTGATGCTGCACAGGCTTGAGAAACTAACTAAATACCCAGCAAAATTTGGCATTACTAGTAATGCGATTTGTAATCCGGAACAAATGTTAATAAAGCTGTGTTTACACCATACCACTGAGTCGTATGATTTTTATGAAAAAGTAATCAGTAGTAAATACATGATTGTTATTAAAAAGCGACAAAAAACTCTACATTTTGCTAAATTTATAAACAAATATAACAATTTATTTAATCTTAAGTTTATAAATTTAGCAAAATGTAGAGTTTTTGTCGCTTTTTAATAACAATCATGTATTTACTACATGCCTAAAATTATGCTATAAAAAACATTGCTTTTTCATATAAATCATACGACTCAGTGGTATGGTGTAAATACAGCTTTAAGCTATGTTTACACCATACCACTGAGTCGTATGATTTTTATGAAAAAGCAATGTTTTTTTATAGCATAATTTTAGGCTGTGTAGTAAATATATGATTGTTATTAAAAAGCGACAAAAACTCCACATTTTGCTAAATTTATAAACAAATATAACAATTTTTCTAATCTTAAGTTTATAAATTTAGCAATATGTAAATTTTTTTGTCGCTTTTAAATAACAATCCTATATATATTACATGCCTAAAACTATGCTATAAAAAAATCTTGCTTTTTCATGAAAATCATACGACTCAGTGGTATGGTGTAAACATAGCTTTAGTAGTTACTTGTTGAAACACTAATTATTTTAACAAGGGCGTGAGACAAAAATAAATAGTGATGAAAATTAAGATAAATAACTACTTAGTTACTCTCGTTTTACTAAAAAGGAGTAAAAAACCATTACAAATAAAAAGTAAAATAGCTATTTACCAAATGGGAGTAATAAACACATTTAAGTGTTAAAAATAAAAATAAAATAAAAATTGTCAAATTTTTATTGAGTTAAGTAATTCGACACAGCAAAACTTATAATCTCAATGTATGGATGGTGGACAATGAGTCCTACTGTACATAAGTTCCTGATACACGGAAGTGAGATTATTCAAAACTCGGTGTTACCAGTTGGTAATACAAATATTTTGAACTATATAAGCAATTCATTAACTAACTTATACAATTTAAATATTAGGTCTGTTATCAGAAGAATCGTTAGAAAGATCGCATAAATATTCTAAGATTTACAAAAGCAATTTTAGCAGAAAAAATTCAAGAATAAACAATCTAAAAGATATTTTTCAAAAATTTATGGTAGAATCAGATCCAAAAATTTCCATTTTACGTTAAGAAACATCGAACTTCGTAAAAAAGGTTCCTTATCCAATGGAACAACTAATACAAAATAACTATTTTTATTTTATTTATTACGATATTGCATTATCGTGTCTATGTTAATTTGTTTTTTTAATGTTTTAATCCTGTTTTTATCATTTTTGGTTTATTACTACTATTTATTTATTATAAATCAATAAAATAAAATTGATAAAAAAGTCATACGTGCCGGATATTTTAGCGTAGGGTGAAACGTAATGTTTGCAAATATTAAATTTATCTTTTTTGTGCAATTTATATAGGTTTGATACACAGAAAGAATTAAAAACGAAAGTCAATCAACAAAAACGCGGATTCAATTAATATTTTAATTGAAACTCCTCCGATAAAGAAAATTGTTATATCAATCATCAAATTGTAGGTGATTAATTGATTTTTAATTCAATTATTCATTTTTTCGATTTTGATCAAAAATTTGATTGATTTTTTATTTAAAGTCAATTAAAATAATTATTGAGTTAACAAATAAATTTCACGCTTATGGAAAAATTATGAAGAAATTTATATTTTTTGCTTTCCAATATGTTCCCGACAATAAAAAAAAGTAAAACCGTAGTAAAAAGTATATTTTTGAATTAATGTATTCAAATAAATTGAAGCGAAAAAAAATCTGGTATGTTGAAAATTTGTAACTTGATAGTTAAAGAAAATAACAAAAATGTTGATCAACACAATAATTGACTCATTTAAATTTTGTTGATCAATAGATTTAATTGACATTTTTTAGCCAATAATTTTTTGTGTGTACAAGCAATTCCACTTATATATTTATATTGTCAGATTTGTTAACTAAAAAAGTCGATACATTTGGTCAAAATTTAACTCAATTTTTTATATGTATTTTAACTAATAATGTTTAATGATGTATATTTACTCTATCCGAACGACATTCAGTAATAATATATCAAAAATGTCAATGATTTTAACATTTTTTTTAGCATTTGTTCATATAAATAAATTAACCAATTTTGCATTCAATTTATATGTAGGGTGCAAGGAGGACAACAAACTTTGATCACAGCTTTAATTGCTTAAGGTCCCTAGTTTTTAGAATGCCTAATTTTGTTTTACAACTCCTAACCGTTTAGAAGATATAGTCAAAAAACTTCGATGCGCGCGTTTTCCATACAAACCGTCCACTGTGGGCCTGTCCAATAGGGCGTCCCATCAAATTAAAATTTTTGAATTTCATGTCGTAATTCCTGCCAAACGATGGCTACGTTGGAGTTGATTGTAGGAAAATTTATGAAAAAATTTTGCAAGGTCATCTTCAGTCGGAACCAGCGGTCAAAGTTGAAAAAAAATATATTTTGACCAAAATTCATCGCCAAATTTTTTGACCTAATCCAGATCAAAAATTTAGAAATTTGGCGCACATTATTCGAAAAATATTTAAAAATTCCAAAACCTCGATTTTGGTTCACGGAGAAACTCTATCGATTATTTACTAGGAGAATATCCTAATAAAGAAAGTAGAGTTAACATAAGTACTTGTTATGTTAATTCATAATGGGGAAATTGGCCTCGGACTGAAATAAACATTATTTCATTGCACAATTAAAGGTCGAATAAATAACTAATTTTTATTATTAATAAAAATTAAACAAACCTGATAAAAATTATTTTAACATGATAATGTTTTAAGGCTGGTGTCTAATTTTAAAAAAGCAGCACGCCACATCAGTTTGACTATATAAGCTACCAATTAACGAAAAAGAAAATGAGAATTACTATTTTTATTTTCTTAAAACCAAAAATTAAACTAAATTGGATAATAATTCACCTCGTGGTGAATAAACCCGTTTTTCACCAGCTGGTGAATAAAAATAACATAATTATTTTTCAACAAAAAAAAAAATTTCATCAAATTTTTTTTTATCAAATTTCTTTTTCATAAATTTTTTTTTTCATACAATTTTTTTTTTTTTTTCATTAAATTTTTTTTTTCATTAAATTTTTTTTTTCATCAAATTTTTTTTGTTTTCATCATTTTTTTTATCAATTTTTTTTTTTCATTTATTTTTTTTCATAAATTTATTTTTTCATCATTTTTTTTTCCATAAATTTTTTTTTTTCAATCAATTTTTTTTTTATAAATTTTTTTTTTCATAATTTTTTCTACATAATTTTTTTTTTCATCATATTTTTTTTTTACATAAATTTTTTATTACATAAAAAAATTTTTTATCAATTTTTTTTCTCATCAAAAAAAAAAATTTTTCATATTTTTTTTACATCAAAAAATTTTTCTTTTTATCAAAAAAAAATTTTTTATTCAAATTTTTTTCATCAATTTTTTTTTCATCAATTTTTTTTTCCAAATTTTTTTGCAAAATTTTTTTTTTATAAAAATTTTTTTTTTATAAAAATTTTTTTTTTTTTATCAAACATTTTTTTCACCAAAAATAATTTTTCCCCTTTTTTACCAAAGTAGTTTTTCAACAAGTTTAAACATTAAACATTAAACATTAAACATTAAACATTAAACATTAAACATTAAACATTAAACATTAAACATTAAACATTAAACATTAAACATTAAACATTAAACATTAAACATTAAACATTAAACATTAAACATTAAACATTAAACATTAAACATTAAACATTAAACATTAAACATTAAACATTAAACATTAAACATTAAACATTAAACATTAAACATTAAACATTAAACATTAAACATTAAACATTAAACATTAAACATTAAACATTAAACATTAAACATTAAACATTAAACATTAAACATTAAACATTAAACATTAAACATTAAACATTAAACATTAAACATTAAACATTAAACATTAAACATTAAACATTAAACATTAAACATTAAACATTAAACATTAAACATTAAACATTAAACATTAAACATTAAACATTAAACATTAAACATTAAACATTATACATTAAACATTAAACATTAAACATTAAAAACCAAATCTTCCACAAAACATTATCATGATTTAATGGTTTGGGCAAGAGTACAAAATTCTCAGGCATATTTTTATCCAAATTGGGACCAACAAGGATAATATTTTTTCAGCCAGTTGTATGTATTTTTTTCAACTTTGACCAATGTTTGCCGACTGAAGATGTCCTTGCGAAATTTTTTCATAAATTTTTCCACAATCAGCTCTAACGTGGCCATCTTTTGGCAGGTATTACGACAGGAAATTCGAAAATTTAATTTTGACGGGACGCCCTAACGTTTATAGAGAAGATAAATTAGAAAAACTGAAAAATGGCAGTTTCTTCCTCCCTTTATTTGCACCTTGTAAATGGGGCGAAACGCGTCAACGGTCCACACCAAAAAACCGATTTAAGTATAATTTTGCAAAAATATTAGGATAACAGTAGGTAGTCTAAAATTGAAATAAAAAAATGTTCGTTAAAATATTTTTAGAGTTACAGAGATGGGAAGTTTTAATTTTTTTGCAAATATCATATTTGGTTGAATTTGTATTGACACATTTGGTGCAATAAAAACGATTTTAAAGTATTTTTGACAGCCTTTTCAATGGCTTTGATGTTTTTTTAAATATGAATTTGACCTTAAAATTCAAGGCCAAATTATTAATTAAATTTAATATTTTAAGATTATTTTAACTAAGTTTATTGCACTCAAAAGAAAAACTGTGTCAAAAAATCTGTAAACGACTTTCATTTTTAATTAGCAATCCTTCAGCAGATTGTTCTGCTGAAAAGGATATTTTTACTAAAATCTCTGTCATTCAGTTTAAGAAAATAACAGTCATTTTACTGCGTTAAACTGCTTCTGTTTGCTGAATTTCGAAATATTTTTGAACACATTTAAAGCAAATTATTTTTACTTTTACAAAAATAATTTGCTTTCATCCTTTTTTCAATAAAATTTTCAAAGTTTTTTTTTTTTCAAAGTGTTAATTTTTTTTCGTTTTTTATACAATAAAAAAATATTTCTCAACATTTCCCAGCAAAACTTTGGTAATGGGTGGTGATTATATAACACATTAATAGGTAATGTATATAACTTATTTGTAGCATTATTTTATGAAGTCTTACCAAACATTTGTTCCACAACGTATTATTTTCAAGTGAAAAATAATGCATTACTAATAATTTGCTACGTAATGCATGATTATTGGAAAAAATGTATTTCATATTTATTATTTCTAAACATTAAATCATGGATGACTTATGTTGTATTATTTGAAAGTTTGAAATAATGAAATTATGTATTATTTGAAAGTTTGAAATAATGCATTATTTATAATTGGATGCATAATGCATTACAATAACATAAAAAATAATTATTTTAAAAAAAAAAGAAAAAGTTTAAACTAAAGATGGGCTCACGACTGGAAATTTCTAACGACACACACTCACGAGCATATTTTATCTACTTACACTCACTTACAATCATGTGAGTAAATTTAATACAAAATTAATTTTTCACTACTCGTAACACCTTTATAATGTTCTGGTATGCCATATTTTATACTTTACTCGTATGCTTTGCAATAAATTTGATCAATTATTTTATACCTTACTGGTATTCTTTGTCATAATATGGATGCATTACTTTGAGTCTCATCCCATGTTAAAACCATCAATGCTGCAATGTATAAAATAAGCAATCCTATACCTTATTTTAAACGTTATTTGGTAATCAAAGTTTCGCTGGAATTTATGTTTTTTTGGCTCAAGTCCCCACTATTTCTGAAAATTAATATGAAATAAAAAGAGTAGAAACTTTAAATATTCACATATATAAAAAACAATTTCCATTAACAAGACAAGCCGACATTTAAAATCCTACTGATGATAACACTAACTGGAGTGTTTGAAACCGGTATGAGAAATTAAATTTTTCTTTTGCATTTTTTCAACTTAAGCCCTTAAAATTTAATAACTTTTTGAAAAGTTTCTTGTTAAATTTAAAATTAAACCAAACCGCCGTGTAGTTTTAGGTTTGTTTTCAAACAAAATGTGTCACATATTTGGCATTAACTTTATAACAATAATGTGTTTTTTTAACGCATTTAAATAATAATAATTTCATGTTCATTTAAAACTTTAATATTGACTATGTTGAAGGTAAACATAAAAGTTTTGGTAAATGTTGACTAACGATGCTTCAGTTTGTTTAGTATGTTAATACTATGATTAGATTGCCTCTCAATGTGTGTGAGATTAAAATCGAAGTTTTAAAATAATATTTTTTCGCAACAACTCAGTTTACAGTCATGATCAAAATTATGAAAAATCAAATTACACTGTACAACAATAACGTTCCAATACAAAACACATCAGTTTTTCTAAAAATCTCCAGAAAATTATTGGTTTTTTTGTAGACTAAAAACCACTATATAAAACAACTGTTAGTACAATGTAGTAATTTTTCGTATTTATTTTTCAAAACGACTACAAAAAATAGTTGTTTGAGATTTTTCCTACAAAAACAACTGAAATTGTAGTTGAAAACAACAACTAGTACTTTATACACAAATGACCGTCATGTACACTCAAAAAAAAAAATGGTAAAACGCCTGGTAAAATGCCTTGTAATCCAGTTCTACCAATATTTAACAATTTTCCTTGTTTTTTAACAAAAAATCTCGTACTTGGCTCAAACGAGAACTACAGTTTTATTTGTAATTTTACAAATTTATTTTCGTAATTGTATTCTACCATTTTGAAAGGTTATTTTACAAAAAAAAAACTGTAATTTTACAACAAAGTTTTTATTACGAGAATTCTAGTTGATTTACAAAAAAAAACAGTTATTTTACAAAAATTATGTTATACGGGGATTTATGTTGTTGAACAAAAAAAACATTTTTTTTTTTTTTGTAAATTTTCTATTTTTTTTAATTTTCCAAGTCCCGGACAAATTTTTCTTTTTTTTAATTGAAAAATATTTTAAAAATATTTTGTGAGGTGCTGTGGCTTAGTGGTTAGCGCGTTTGACTACTAGCCAGCAAGCCTGGGTTCGATTCCCGGCTCAGGCAGAACAACATTTTTTCAGATATTTATTAGTTTCTATTTATAACTAATATCTATCGCAGCCAGGGAACCAAGCCGATCGGCTCAAAATCGGCGGCGCGCCGCCGCCGACCCATTTTTGACATCTTACGCCGCCGCCGATTTTGTCGGCTCCCATCGGCTTAAACCAAGCCGCCGAATCAATCGACTCCGTCAAATCAATCGGCGCGGTGACATTTTTTTTTTTTACATTTTAAGGTGCATATTCTGTTCGTGTTCACATGAAAAAAAACTGCATACGAAAAAATATTTTTGCAACGCGGCTATATTGTGGGGAAATTCTTTAAACTGATTTTAAGAATATAAAATCGCAATAATTATGCAATAAAAAGGACATTTAATATTTGTTATGATTGTTTCTTTTTTCTAATATTTTAAAGATCTCGTTTTTAATAGTTTTTATTACGATTTTAGGCTTAGCCTTTACTATGTGATTTTGCATTGAACAAAACAAAATCATCTTGAATTGTACTATCATAAAAAAACATAAAATCATCTCAACTTATCATTATAAAGGCCTATTCACACCTGAGTTGAAATATCGTTTAAACGAGATTTCGATCATATGGTCTGTATCATATCATACGCAACCATATGATCGAAATCTCGTTCAAACGAGATTTCACCTTATTTGTGAATTGGGTATAAGTTCTTGTTGTGAGACCGTAGCCTTATACCCCGCTCTCACTTACAGGAGGGTATTCATTAGGGTGGTTCTTAAAAACAAAAAGTTGGATTTCTGCACGAGACGCCCCCTCAGTTTATTAAGATTAATGAAAAAGTTATACCAAAATTTTTTTAAAATTTTCGAAAAGGTTCTTAAGGTCGCACCGGGTTCTTGAAGTTCAGGTCCTGGAGCAAAATATACTTTTTTTAAAAAAAAATAAATAAATAAATAAATCATTAGGAAGCCGGTTTTGTTTAACAATTGACCCTAAGTATTTAATTAAAAATTTATAGATTTTTCGGACATAGTTAACCCTTTACTACCAAAAAATTTCCTTTTTTTAAGATCATGCCCAAAGACACAATTTCATGGTTTTAAAAATTGTATTCCCATAAATTTAAAATCTTTAAGTTTTATTGTTCAATTTTATTAAATACATCTGGGAGAATCAATGTTCAATTTTGGGTATTTTTCGCTCTTTCCATTTATCACATGTATCGACTTAACTTTAGCGATTTTCAAGAAAATGCGTTTTTTCAACCATTATTGTTTATTTTTTTGCTTTGACCAAGATTTTGGGAAAAAAATAACTAAAATTGAATTGAATATTGTTCAATTTGACCTTAATTACACGGTTTTCAAATGCTACTAGTCCATGGGTTTTTAACCCATGTTGGCCGACGGCCAAGTGGCCAAGTGGCCAAAAACCAAAATTTAATTTTATTACAAAAAATTATTGAAAGTAATTAATACAAAGTTTTATTTAATCATAAAAGCTAAGCAATTAATTATTTTTACTCATAAAATCATTAACCCTTGTTTACCAAAGGTTAAAATACCCATTTTTTTTGTCTGCGCGACAATAGACGGCATTTGGCTTGGCGACCAAATAAGCCTTGATGGTCTTTGGTAGACACGGGTTTATGATTTTCTGTGTAAAAATAATTCAATACTAAGCTTTTATGATTAAATAAAACTTTGTATTAGTTACTATCAATAAGTTTTTGTAATAAAGACAAATTTCGGTTTTTAGCCACTTGGCCGTCGGTAAACTTGGGTTAAAAAAGTCCTGTGGCACAGTGGGGAAAAATGGACTTTTTTTGTCCAATTTTGCCTACAGGTCGCAATTCTTAACCGATTTTGATTTTTCTTTTTTTGTATTTTAGCTAATAAAATTCCGCATCGATCTATCGTGGTGGATTTTTGAAAAAAATTTCCGATTACTTTTTAAATTTTCCTAAAGTTCAGAAAATTTTCATTTTCTCAGTTTTTTTGCAATAAAAAATGTATTAGGCATGGGACGAATATGCTTTATGGACTAAATTAAAGGTATTTGAATCCCTTATCAACGACGTGATTAGTATTTAAAAATATATTATTATTTTGGTTTTTATAACCAGACAAAAATTCAAGAATTTTCACTTTTAAAAGCCTATATCTTTAATAATAATGTACCAATTTCAATGAAATCTTTTTTAGATTAAAGCTTATGTTTTGCTTAGTCATAATTGGTACACAAAATTTTTTGACACAAATATTTTATTTTTTTGCTTATATTTTACCTTATGATTTTTGGAATTTCAAAATTATTTTTTAGTCTCTTTAAAAAAAAAAAAGTTGTTACATTGTAAATTCGAAAAAAAGAGTTAAAAAATTTTGCGAAACTTCTTTATATACCAATAATGGTAAAGAAAATGATAAGCTTTAATTTAAAAAAAATTTCATTGAAATTGGTACATTATTTAAAATGATATAGGTACTTAAAAGTGACCATTTTTAACTTTTCAGATGTTTATAAAAACCAAAAAAATAATAAATTAACAAATGCTATTAATGTCATTTATAAGGGGTTCAAATACCTTTAATCTTGTCCATACAGCTTATTCGTCCCCTGCCTATTACATTTTTTAGAGCAAAAATTCTAAAAAAAATAATATTTTCTGAACTTTAAAAAAATATTCAAATAAAACAAAAACGATTTTTAGAAATCCACCATGACAGACCGATGAGGAATTTTATTAGCTAAATTTCAAAAAAAGAAAAACTAAAATCGGTTAAGAATTGCGACCTGTAGGCAAAATCGGACAGAAAAAGTCCATTTTTCCCCACTGTGTGTGGGGGTGTTCTGTAATTTATGCGAAAAGTTTTCGCATCGAAAAGTATGAAACAAAAAATTCCATCGTTTCTCGATTCTGGAAAAAAAGTTGTTTCTCTATATCAATGCGAAAACGGCAGCATTTTTATTGGAATATTCCAAATCAGAAACAGTCGAATACGAAAAGTCAGGTTTTGTGCCGATTCACGATGTTTCTGTTTCGTTTTTCATGTTTGATGTGAGAAATCTTTCGATTCGAGAGTTATAGAACACCGCTACTGGACTAGTAAAATTTGAAATCTGTGTAATAAAGGTAAATTGAAACAATATTTAATTGAACTTTAGTTAATTGTTGCCCAAATTTTGGTCAAAGCAAAAAATACACAATAATGGTTAAAAAAACGCATTTTCTTGAAAATCGCTAAAAATTAAATCGCTACATGCGCTAAATGGAAAGAGCGAAAAATACCCAAAATTGAACGTTAATTATGCAAGATGTATTCAACAAAATTGAGCAATAGAACTTGGAGACATTTAAATTTATGGGAATAAAATTTAAAAATGCATGAAATTGTGTCTTTGGACGTGATCTCAAAAAAACTAAATTTTTTTGACCTTACGTAGTAAAGGGTTAACTATGTCCGAAAAATCTATAAATTTTTAATTAAATACTAAGGGTCAATTGTTAATCAAAACCGGTTTCATAATGATTTATTTAATTTTTTTTTTTAAATTTTTTTTTTTTAAAGGTCTATTTTGCTCCAGGGCCTGAACTTCAAGAGCCCGGTGTGACCTTAAAAACATTCATGAATCTTAATAAACTGAGGGGGCGTCCGGTGCAGAAATCCAACTTTTGTTTTTAAAAACCACCCTAGTATTCATAGATTCGGCAAAGTCAAATTTAACTTTTCTACTTGTTTTATTTATTACTGACTACTAATCTCAAAAAAAAAAAAATTCAAAAAATGTTTTCACGGATTCAGTAATTTAAAAAAAAATTTGCTTTTTCTGTCAATTTTTCTTATATATCGCGTTGTATATATCCGATCTACTCGCAATTGAAACCATTGTAAAGAGAATCATACTTGCAACAAATCGTACAAACATTATTTTCCAATCAACACATTAAATAACGTGGAATTTGCATACATAAATGCATTATGAATATATGAATTTGATTGAAACCGCATCAAAAAAATTTGTTATGGTTTTTTTAAAAAAAATAAGGAAATTTTTATGCGTAGTTTCAAAAAAATCATTTTAACTTTGGTGATTGCCCATAGATTTTTATGAAACCCATTTTGTTATATTTGTATAGGTTCAGGCTTTTAAGGTAAATAAAAAAACTTGTTAATTTACAAAGATTCGTTAAAAAATAAAAAATGAGTTTTTTGATCAGCAAATGAATTTTTTTGATCAAAAAATGTATTTTTACAATATATTTGTCTATCGGGCGTAAACTTTTGAACTGATGGGAAAGTAACGTGTGTAAAGTTTGTTGCAAATTTGATTAACTTTAATTTGGTTTTTATCACGAGTAGATCGGAGGTACATTACTCAAGATATAGGGGAAACAGTGAAAATAACTCCAAAAACCGCAAAAAAAATTATTAGAAATATTTTTTTCGATAAAATTTTTAAGTTTAGCGGTCAAAAAAAATATGTAGACATAGTTATTGCGCATTATCGTTGTAAACTAGAGTAATTGAAAAAAATCATTGTTTGTTTATTTAATAAAAGAAAAAAAATCTGGCACTTTTTTTTTGGTCTGTAGAGCACTTTTTTTCTGCCATTTTTTTTCAAAATTCAGTTATGGCAACACTGGGTCTGGTATACATATTTAAATATGCTTTCCAATGTTTAAACGTTAATAACTCCGGTCATATAAGGGTTGAATGGTCAAATGAAGGCTAAAATTAAAGCTTAATATCTAGGCTTTAAACCTAGTTATAAAAATAAATACCTTAAAATGCATAATTTTACAATTTTGAGCATTTTCTTCAAAAACTTCGATTAAAAAATCTAAAATTTAGGTTTATGCGAAAATGGGTTAATGAATCCAATTTTTTTAGTCTGATTAGAACACGATAAAGATGTCACAGATGCAAATAATATTTTTTTATGAATATATATCATTTAAAGCAACATAGCAACTATAACCGTTGCTTGTCAAAACTACAAAAAAATATTTTTTAAAAATTTTTTACCATAGGACCCCTGCGGCTCTAAATTTTTTTCTTAGACAAATTTTTTAGAGCTGAAAGCCTTATCCCACCAAAATTAATTTTTTTGTCATGAATAAGCTAACCAAGTAATATAATAATTAATAACAAAAAAATTAAAAATAAAAAAAAAAATTGTTTGGTTTGTATGGAAAAATGATTTTTTAGGTACCGCTCTTTAAGGCCCCGTCGCGTAGGGAAGGCGTGGTCGTAGGGGCGTAAAATTTTTCATCAGTTATTCTTAAGTCAAAAGGAAAAAAATGAGCGGGTACCGTCTCCAGCATTTCCAAAATAAGGGGCACTCTAATATATATGGGGCATTCGAGGCCAAATCACTCACTTTTAGACCCGACCCCTTTCAATTTATTTTATTTTTGGATATGTTTTAGTACTTTTTAAATGCAACTTGGACACCAATTTTCAGCCTTTTATTCCAAGATGGTGTTGAGTAATCAAAATGGCGATTTTTTCAAAAAAATTAAAAAATTTAAAGTTTCAATTAATTTTGACCAGTTAAAAATATCTTAAAAAAAGTTGGACAACGTTTTGTTAGTATTTAAATGTAGTATTTAAAAAGATATCTTAAAAAAAGTTGGACAACGTTTTGTTAGTATTTAAATGTAGTTTTAGAAAAAAAAATATTACAAAATTATTCTATGTAATTATTACTAATTTTTTAACGTTTTAAAATTACAATCGACTTTTTGAAAAAGTCCGAAACCTCCGATTTTTTTTTGAGAAGTCTAAAAATTCTACCCTAAATTACGCAACTTTTAAGCCATAATTTGAGATGTGATCGCAATTCTTTTTTTTTTAATTTTTAATAATGCGCCTTTTATTTTTTGACTCTGATTTATTTTATATGGTGCTCCAAAAAAATAAAATTGGTAGATACTGCCCCTTACTTAGCCTAAGTATATTCATTTGGAGGTAAAAATACGTCTGACAAAAGTTAAGGACGATCGGACATGGATAAGACTTTCCGCATGGGCCTTGAATTTTTAAACACGGATTACAAGGAAAAATAGGATTTTTTTTCTGTTTTCGCAATTTTATTGGTACTTTAAGTCAAATTTTAATTAAAGTTACATAATTATGATATAGAGTAAAATGCCTTTCTAATAAGGTACCAAAAACTAAAATTGGTTGAAAATCAGCCAAGTTATGACAACTTCCCCAGGCATCTAATATGTGGCAGACCACTTGATTAAGCAATACAATCCGATTTTTGAAATTTATTGAAATTTTCTACTGTAACAACATTTTTTTATTCTTCAAGTTCAAATGTTATTAGATGACAAGTATTTTTGGTGTTGTGTTTTGCTAACATGATTTAAATTAATGCTAAAAATGCCTCCATTTTCAACACTATTATGAAATCTCCATTTTAAAATTTTTATTTATTTTTGATTTTTGAATTTGGAAAAACAAAAAAAATATTACACTGAAACATTAATAATAAAAAAATGTTATTAAAGTAGATAATTTCAATAAATTTAAAAAATGGGACTCGAATTCATAATTCAAGTGGTGTGACACACATTAGATGCCTGAGGAAGTTGTAATAACTTGGCTGATTTTTAACCGATTTTAGTACCTTATTAGAAAGGCATTTTACTCCACATCATAGTTCTGTAACCACTAGAATTTATACTTAATTTAAAATACCAAAAAAAATTGCAAAACAGAAAAAAAAATCATATTTTTCCTTGTAATCCGTTTTTTAAATTTCAAGGACCATGCTGAACGCCTTACCCATGTCCGATCGTCCTTAATTTTTGTGAGACGTATCTTTACCTCCAAATGAATATATCTTGGGTGAGTTAGGGTCAGTATTTAGCAATTTATTTTTTTTGGAGCACCACATAAAATAAATCAGAGCAAAAAAAAAGGTGCAATTTTAAAAATTTTAAAAAAATAGAAAGAATTGTGATCACATCTCGAATTAAAGCTTAAAAGATGCGTAATTTAGAGTAGAATTTTTAGAGTTTTTTACAAAAAATCGAAGGTTTCGGACTTTTTCAAAAAGTAGATTTTAATTTTTAAACGTCAAAAAATAAGTGATAATTACTTCGAATAATTTGTACATATTTTTTCTTAAACTACATTTAAATACCAACAAAACGTTGTCCAACTTTTTTTAATATATCTATATTTTTTAATGGTCAAAATTAATTAAAAATTTAAATTTTTTAATTTTTTTTAAGAAAATCGCCATTTTGATTACTCAAAATTGATTACTCAAAACCCTCTTGGAATAAAAGGCTGAAAATTGGTGTCCAAGTTGCATTTAATAAGTACTAAAACATATCCAAAAATAAAATAAATCGAAAGGGGTCGGGTCTAAAAGTGAGTGATTTGGCCTGGAATGTCCCATATACTTTATGGCAATGGAACCTTTGATTCTCGCCCCACTGGGTAAGTACAGGGTATAAAAACGAGATATTCATAAGAGATGTTTTTTCACAAGGTTTAATTTAAAATATTGCAACAGATTTATGACCGGTACAAAATTTAATGAGAATTGTAATCAACTTACAAGCGAAAACATAATTTTCTTTATTTTAATTCTTTTCTTTATTTTAATTCTGATGCACAATAAAACTGGCAAAAAAAATGCAAATTTTGATTGTATCATTACAAAAACCAAACACAAACTCGCAAAAATACAATCCTACAACGAAAAAAAATGAAAAGGTAAATGAGCCGATGAATGAGCCGCCGCCGACCGAAAAGTACAAAAGCCGCCGCCGGCAAGCAAAATTAGTCGCGCCGCCGCCGCCGAAAATTTCGTGTCGGCTTGGTTGCCTGATCGCAGCACCCTCCTTCGTTGATAAATAGCACTAAAAAACGTCAACGAAGTAAAATAATAAAATAATGGCTATTAAACACAGCTTCAAAAATAATTCGCCAGATCAATAACAGATGGCGATGCAACAACTGTACTCAAAATTATCAACACGCGCAATTACAGTGTTGCCATACTTCTATCTTTCAAATCTTTCATCTCTCTTCTATCCCCTTTCCGAAAGAAACATCACGGTTACAGTAGTAATTGATAGGCAGCATTGCCTGAGTGTTGTTTCTTTAAAAAAAAAAAAAAAAAAGTTGACAAAATTTTGAAAAATTTATTACGAGGATTCTACACTCAAAATAATTCTACAGTAAAAGGTTTAGTAAGTGATATTGTACCAAAATCTACTAATTGGTTAATAATTTTAGTATCTTCAAAGTACTAAAATTAGTAATTTTTACTGGTTTTGACTAATATTAGTTAAAAATTTTAGTATTGGTTACCAATTTCTGCACTAGGTCCTTTTGGACTAAAATTAGTTAAATTTTTAGTATTGAATACCCACGTTTTTTTGGGTGTAGTTAATTTACGAGGATTTATGTTGTTTAACAAAAAAATTTTTTTTTGTAAATTTTCCATTTTGGTTTGTAAATTTACCATTTTTTTAACCTTTTGACTATTTTTTCTTGAAAGTTTACCATTTTTTTTTTTATTTTACGTTTTTAAATTAATATTTTTACCAATAAAATTGGTTATTTTACCAATTTTTGGCGCATTCAAAATTACGAGGAAATCCTCATCATTTTACGAAATTTTTACCTACCTCCTATTTTACGAGAACAGCCTCGTAAAATCACGACATTTTTTGGTAACTTTACAAGTTTTTTTTGAGTGTAGTAACTGCAATAATTTTCTAAGTTTTTGACAAAATATTTTACAAAAATTATCTTTGGCAGCGTTGCTTTTTCAAAAGCATTTTGAAGAGGAAGAGTATTATATTCAGATAAACTAAAAAGTTTTCACGACTTTTTTAATTTTCGCTTCCCGAAAGCGAAAATTAAAAAAATTTTAGTTAATCGATTAATCGACACAAATTAACAAATTTTTTGTTATGTAAATTGACAATTTTGAATTAGTCCAACAGTAAATCGACAAAAAGTAATCGGTTAACCGATTAACGGTTAATCGATTGAATACCCAACTGTTGACCCCAAGAAAACATATGTTTTATGTGGTATCATAACTTAAAAATACAGTGTCGGTCAAAACTAAAGAGTCGGGTCCAATATAGGTTTATAGTTATTCACATACATACAAACATATCTGATTGCATATATTTATATCTAAAATGGCCAAAATCGAGATCTAAGTATATATCTCGGCTTTGGTCAACATTTTCAAAAATTTGACATTAAAATAAATCTGATCAGATACAATTATATACAAACAGATGAAATCATATCTGTGACAAAAAACCCATAACAGCATAAGTCGAGTTTTGCATTTTTGGAATCTCCTTATCCATTTTCGTATTGTATCAAATTTTTATGAAAACCGGACCATTACTTTCTGAGATATTGATTTCAGAACTCCACAACTCATTTTTTAAGGGAAAAATAAAAATCGTAACAACATATGTGAGTTATGTTTTTATTCCTTATTTTAAAATCAGGAATCGTTGAAGAAGCTAAAATGTATTTTACAGGGATACATAACTGCATATCTCGACATATGCTTGGATTAAAATGCAATTTTGCAAAACGCAATAACAACATCAATGGTTTTCACCCGATATCTTCGTTGTCCTTATATATATCAACTTTTAAAGTAGCAAGGATTGTGTCGATAATAAGCTTGAGATATTTACATGCCCAAAATTTTCAAATTTTTAAACCCAGATTTGGTATTTGAAATTTAAACTTAAAAATGCTCTCCTGAAAAGTAGTATGAAAACACTTATGCACTTGTTCCTTTTTGCTACAGATATATTACCAGATCAAAACAGATCAGATAAGATCAAATCGATTTTTCACTGGATCAGAAAAAAAATTATGTTCTGCCTGAACTATGAATCGAACCCAGACTTGCTGGCTAAAGTTTAAAGCCCAGATTTGCATTTATTATATTTTTCTTGAAGATTTCCACAAACTGCAGTTGGCCAAAAAACAGAAATCTTAAAAACGTTGGCGGGTTTGTTCATTCAATGGTATATTTTCCATTGAAGCGGATTGTGACGACTCAAAAATTTGTTATACAGTGTTATATGAAATCGATATTTTATTCTTTTTCAATAAAATTTATTAATAAATCCCGTAATAAAATTTTAAACTTTATAACATAAGTTTACTTACAGTTTACCGCATATTATGATATTTTTTTTTTTAATTTTATATTAATTTCATAATATTAACCAAATTATAAGGAATTATACAAAGTACCCTCCTGTACATGGATCTTGATACATATACTCGTAGTATTAAGGTAAGAAAGTATGTATGTTGATTGGTATCAAAAATTTAATTAAAATTTACTAACAACCATACATACCTACCTACACACTTATTATGGATTTTACAAGATAACAAAATTTCTCAGAATTTAAAAAATATTTTTGATACTACAAAAAACATAATACGAGCTAAAAAGTATCATAACAGAAATCGATACGTATCATTAATAGCATTTCATATTTTTTGTGAGTTTTTGCATCAAAGAAAATTTTGCTAAAACAAAGGAAATTAACTTTCCAAAATTTGCAAAAAGTAAGGCGAATACATTTCTTCACATTTTTATAACCTCCAATCTAGTGGTAGAGGGTATATGAGGCTTTCCACACCAAATGTCCCGCTACAGAAAAACATGTGTGCCGCGAATTTCTGAATAGGTTGTATAAATCTGTACGTTTGGCTGACCAAACGTACAGATTTGATCAGTACATGTACTGAGTTTTGGGCACATTTACTGATCAAAAAACGATTTAATGATTTGTACTGATTTTTTTTTAATTTATGTACTGATTGTACTGATGTTTGAACATTTTAACGTTAAAAATTATTTTATTCGAAAATTCTGTACAAAAACTTTAATTTAAATAAGTCGTCGAGTAGTTTTCAATAACTTAAGTCTGACAATGATATAATTTCTATTGAATTAAATCCAAGGAGCTAGAGTTCACGAATCCAAGAGGTTACTTTAAGCAAAATGAATGTGAGAACAGAATATTTAAGGTTTTTTTTTATAACTACAAGTTTAGAGAATTTTTGGAAAGATAATGTAATTGCATGAATCCAAATGATTCTGGGTTATTTCATAAGGTAATGTAATCAGCATTTTTTTAAAAAAGCGCTTTGAACATTAGGGCTATTAAAAAAAATAACGTGTTAATTATCTGGGAAGTTTTCTAAAAGGAAAATACATCAGAACTTAAGGGAGAAAGTCTCAGTATTTGAGAAAGTTTTTAATTCTATAAACCTGCGGGGTTTTGATATTTTTTCTACTCTGAAACGATTTTGTCGGTAAAAAATTAAATTAAAGTTGTTTGAAGTCAACTAAATTTTCTGCGAAATGATGAAAACCGTTTATGGATGTTGTTTTTTTAACAGTTGTTTTTATTAAGATACTAAGTGACCCCAAGTTTGTTATTTAACCGAAATTTTTTGAGTGTTGAAAAATTTCTTCAGTGTTTTCCCATAGGAAAAAATTTTCAGAGAGTTATTTTTATTAAAAAAAAATGGTGACATATATGTAACTAAGAAATTAAATTTTTGATTTTTCAATTTTTCAATTTTTTAAAAACTGGACTTAGGAGGCGTGGTCAAATATTGGAAAATTGTTCAAATTTGTGTTGAGTTACCTTGTTTAAATATTTATCAAATTAAGGAATGCACCATAATCTCAAAAATTTACAAAAATTTATAGTTTTATATGGACTATCGATTAAAATATTTTTTTTTAACATTTCCAGAACCAGTTCTAAAATTTTACATTTTTTAAAAAAGTAAATTTATCAAAAATCCGGCCACTTTTTTTTAATTTTTTAAGTTTAGATGTTTGTCTATGCATACAAACAAATTCAGCCAAGTGTTTTCGTTTTTTTCGAGAAAATCGCATTTGAATATTAAATTTCATAACAATTTTGTAATTTGCTTGTATTTTCTTATTTCATCGTAGCGAATGAGTACTAAATATTTGCATAAATGTAACGCATACGCTACGTTGAAACAAGAATTTACAAGTAAATTACTAAATTGTAATGAAATTCAAAATTCAAATCCGATTTTCTCAAAAAAAAAACGAAAACACATGACTGAATTTATTTGTGTGAATAGACAAACATATAGGTGGTTATTCATAAAACCTGAAATATATTTAAAGTAGGTTTATTTGACAGATATTGCAGGAATAATTGTCAAATAAATCTACAATAAGTCTGTTATAAGTATTATGAATAAGATCCATAATCTTTAAATAAAAAAAAAACAAAACAAAAGTGGACGGATTTTTTTACAAATTTACTTTTTTAAAAAAATGGCAAATTTCAGAAAATTTTCCAAAAAAAAATAATCGATATCCCATATAAAACTGTACAAGAGTGTAAATTTTGCATTCCGTTTTATTTTGATAAATATTTAAACAAATTTGACCATTTTTCTAATATTTACCCAAGCCTCCTAACCCCAGTTTTTGACAAATTGAAAAACCAAAAACGCAATTTTCTTAGTTTCATATAGGGCTATCTATACAACCTATTCAGAAATGTACGGTACACAGTTTTTTTTCGCTGGACATTTGGTGTGGAACAGTGTTGCCACCAGTGCACCAAAAAATTATCCAGGGGTTTGTCCGAAATTATCCAAAATCCCAAAAATTATCCAAAAAAAAAGTATAATATCAAAACCAATTTTTTTTATTTAAATTAAATTTAAAGAATACTTTAAACTTATTTTTTTAATAAAAATTACACATTTGGTTCTGTTCAGAATAAAAAATATTTAATAATAGTAATTCTAGTTCTTTTCCAGTCTTTTTTTAACATTTCTTTTGTGGGCGCAAAATTATTACCCCCATTTCTTTCAATGCCTTCTTTTGGAAAAAGAATTAAAGCAACAGTATTTGAAGATAATTTATTTCGTAAACCTGTTTTTGTTATCTTTAATTTACTAAATAACTCTTTCTACTGATGAATTAGAAAATGGAAGAATTATAAGAAATTTATTCTAAATTTAGAAAAAGATTTTCACCAGCACAATTTGTAATTTTAAAAACTTTTGCCAAATAAGTTTGGACATCTAAATAACACCGCTCAACAAATCGAAGGTTTTTGGCTCCGGTTTGAAGTTTGATATAAAATTTTTAAAGATTTTGACTCGCTGATTCCAAATTCGTGCTCCAAATTTTTCCATCACGTCTAGAATTTTAATTATTCGCGGTTGAAAATGCGAAAAAACGCGATTTTTGCCTTTTTTGAAAGCCTGCACAGCAGCCGCTGGGTGGAATAAAAATCAGGTATAAAGCGTGAGAGTAGAATTGAACTATGATCTCAAAAATATTATCAAAAAAATTTCAAGTTGTTGCACTATTATTGGCCAAACATGCATTTTAAAAAAACACTGTCAAAAAATTTGAAAAAGCACCATTTTTAAAAGGCTCTAATACAATAACCAGATGATCAATCTTTTCTGTGATGAGCTCAAAATTTAGGCAAAAGTTCATTCTTTCTTATAGACTTTTAAACCCATTAAATATATCTTCCGGTGTATGCGAAAAATAACACAGAAATCTTAAATTTGTAAAATATTTATTGTTTTTAGTTTTTCTTTGAAAAATATCAAAAAAAACTAAGGTATCTATCTACCTTACCTTTTTTACAAAAATGGTAATTTTAACAGTATCATTTTAAAACGCAAGTAAAGCATAACCAAACGTAATAATTTGAAAAAAATTGTGTTCTATGTTGGAGACCATAGACAAATTATACTTTTGCGCTTTATACCACATTTGTATTCCACTGAATGGCTGCTGTGCAGGTTTTCAAATAATGCAAAAATCGTCATTTTTCGCATTTTCAACCGTGAATAACTAAAAATCTGGACGTGATGGGAAAATTTGGAGAACAGATTTGGAATCAGGAGATCAAAGTCTACTAAAATTGATCATCAGAATTCAAACCGAAAAATGAGTGTTGAGCGGTGTAATCAAACAGACCATATTTTTTTGTGGTCAAATAAGGATATTCGATTTATATAATTTGAAAAGCTCTAAATTTAAAAGGTGTTGCCAAAACTAAAAACAAAAAAAGTGCTGTCAAATAAGAAGTAACTAAAAAAATAGCCAAATTAAATAAAAAAAAATATTTTGTCCATGTAAAACTTTAAATTGTAAATGATAAAATTATCCATAAATTATCCAAAAATGTAATTATCCAAAGAGAATCCAAAAAATTTTTAAAAATCCATTTTTTGGATAATTATCCAAGAAGTGGCAACACTGGTGTGGAACGAATTATATATAAGTTCAGGCGCAGATCCAGCTCTTGGGTTGGAGGGGGGTGTAATTTATTTTTCTCAGAATTTTTTTTTTTGCAGGGAGCCTCAGGTTGGATTTGAATCATTACTTAAGGTTTTTTAGTGATGCTGACACATTATCTCAATAATCAGAAATGTACGGTACACAGTTTTTTTTTCGCTGGACATTATCTCAATAAAAAAATTCTGAGGTTCTGAGCCATTTTGGTACAGAAAAGCTTTTAGAATTTATAAAATTCTTGCTATAGACAAATTTTTAAAATTGTGATACACTTTTTTATAGAAAAATCTTAGATTATTATGCAATTTTTCTACAAAAAAATTGCTATATTTTGAAAAATTCTTCGCATAGAAAAATTCTTAGATTAAGGGACTTTTCCCCCATAGAAAAATTTTTCAGGTTCTGATTGTTTTTTCTACTCTTTTCTTCTACAAAAAAGCAAAAAAAAAAAATTTTTAAAACTATATTGGATTGTCCTTTTTTCCTGTCAAGGACGCCATAGCTTTCAAAAACCAAAATTTTTAATTTAAGTTTAGTATGTCCTTTTAGCACTGTTAAAATTTCAGGGAGCTATTTAATTTTCAAAGTTGGGAATAAAGCTATTTTTTTGATTTTTTGCAAAAATTTAGAAAAAATTCAAGTATTTGGTTCTCTAACAAACTTTAAAAATTGATTACTCAACAATACGAAAAGATGCCTCTCTAAAATGATAACAGCGTTAGGTTAGGTTAAGAGGTTGACGTAATGTCCACAAGACCAGTTCCTGATCCAGAGTGATACCTCGAAAGGGGGGGGGGGGTTGGTTTTTGTTGTTGGCTGCTTTACATATTAATCATAATTCACTACTGCCTTCCTGGTAAATGATGATTTATGTCTCCACATATGTCTCATCGAGTTTACTTAGCCTAATATATTTAAGCATCTTCCATGGGTTGACATCTCTAAGTTCCTCCAGTTCCTGAAAGAAATAAAAGCCAAAACAATTAAATCGAGTGCGAGATAGTGCAGGGCACTGACAAAGATAATGGAATGAATCTTCCACTATCTCTTCGTCCCCACACCATCTGCACAAGTCATCTCTTATCAATTTTAACTTTTTCAAATAAGCTTTCAAGCCAGTATGGCCTGTAATTAAACCTACATACTTCCTGAGGTCTGATTTTTCCATATAAAGTAGTGTTTTCTGGATACTTTTTCCACCGCGAGTCCACAAGGCCTTCGTTTGGATACAGTCCTGGCTGCTTTCCCATTTCAAATCTTCCTGTCGTTCAAATGTTCTCCGTATTTCGAAATAAATCGCATCCAGGCCCGGATGCACATCGGTCGTGATTGAACTTAATGGTAAAACTGCTCCCATACGAGCTAACTCATCAGCTTTCTCGTTTCCTGGAATATTCTGATGACCTGGAACCCAGCACAGTCTTAAAAAGTGTTGTTCGATGAGAGCCATAAGCTCTTGGCGACAACGGCTGACAACCTTTGATCGAATATTCCTGTTATATAGTGCCTTTAAAGCCGCCTGATCAATGTAAATAATAATCTCACTAGAGTAGATCGGCCTCATTAAAATAAGCCTGGCTGCCTCTGACACTGCATGCAGTTCCCCCTGAAAAATATTACAGCGTTAAAAGGACGTTCTAAACTTTTGTACAAAATTTTGTTGTTGGAAATCCATAGTGTCCTTGTTAGGAAAAAAGGACATTCAAATATTGTTTTCAAGATTGGTTGTTGAATTTTTTTTTTTTAATTTTTTTTTTTTCTAAATTTCAAATATTCATAATTTTATTTGCAATATTATTTTGTAGGTTTTTTTCTACAACTTACGGTTGCCGAGTACAAAAATGGTAAAAAACTGTCCAAAAGTCAATATTGCGTAAAAATTACCGAAATCGGTGATCCACCAGTTAAATTTCCACTGGAAAGAGCAAATATTCCCATTATTTATGGCAAACGACTTCATTCATGCGGTTGCCTGGGTTAGCTCCGCAGTAGCTCATTCTCGGCACCCATTTTTCTAATGTTTCTGGTTCTATCTCACGAATGGCTTGAACGATATTCGTCGAATGGGCCTAGAACATTTCTGGATTTCCCATGTTGCATGAATCTTTAACGAGACCCCTCAAAAAATTTTTAAAGTTTTTAATCGGCAGCTCTGAAGTGATCAATTGTCACCGCGAATATGGCGAAAAACACGATTTCCGAACTAAGTGCGCAAAATATCGATTGTTTGATGGACTGTGGGACATATTGCGACATCCTTCTGAAAATAAATGTCATCCAAGTTGGTATATTCTATTACGGCCAACAAAAAGTCGGTAATCATGGCTATGTAGCGCTCATCTTTGACGAAAATGGGAGTTTCAACTGTATTTTTGAAAATATTGTGTAATGATGCTGATACTCAAATCTATTGCTTTCTATAGATGAATTGGATTCTTTACAATACCTTGCGAGTTTTACGATCCCAAGATGTACCAATTTGTTTGTTAACATAACCTCATTTGAGTGCCTTATTTCGGTTAAAAACTTTTTTTCGAAAAACGTGCAGTTTGGCAGCGCAGTACTGCGCTACAACGCGATACAGTGGAGCAAGCCGAAGACGCATCAATGAAGTCGTTTGCCATAAAAAACGGGAATGTTTGATCTTTCAAATAAAGCCATAAGGTTTCAAAACTATTGAGTATTGATCATTTCATTACATGTTTTAAAAAGATACCAGTTATTGGACCACCCCTTATCAGGGATAGAAAATCGTTGAAAATTAGCAAAGTTTTTTTACTTTCTTTAAGAGCCTGTACCCATACAAAGATGACTAACAATAAATCGATTTGATGAAAATCTATGGGTTAACTCTGAAGTTATGTGAATATTTTTAACTTTATTTTGGTTTTGTTACGATTACATCGGAGGCACGTAACTCAAAATATTGTAAAAATAGTGAAAATAAACTAGTGAAATTGTTAATTTAGAACCTTACGGTCAATCTTACATAAATTCTTAAAATGCAGTCAAACCCGGTTATAACGAACTCCGAAGGACCAGTAAAAATAGTTCGTTATAAGCGAAGTTCGCTATAAGCAGGGTATATTTTTTATCAATTTCCATTTCCAAAAAAATAGATCCAATTTTGTTTTATTTGATGTTTTTAACATGATAATGTTTTTGGGCTGGTGTCTAATTTTTAAAAAGTTGCAGGACGCCACCTCAGTTTGACTCTATAAGCTAACAATTAACGAAAAAGAAAACAAGAATTACTATTTTCATTTTCTTAAAACCAAAAATTTTAATAACATGGGTTTTATAACTTGGATATTAATTCACCTCGTGGGGAATAACCCCGTTTTTCACCAGCTGGTGAATAAAAAGTAAAACATTATTTTTCAACAAAAAAATTTTTTTTTTTTTTTTTCATCAATTTTTTTATAAATTTTTTTTTTTTCATCAAATTTTTTTTCATAATTTTTTTTTTTTCATCAATATTTTTTCATTAATTTTTTTTTTTTTCATTATTTTTTTTTTCATTAATTTTTTTTTTCATCAAATTTTTTTTTTCATCAAAAATTTTTTTTTTTAAATTTTTTTTTATCATATTTTTTTCATCAATTTTTTCCATAAAATTTTTTTAGCAAATTTTTTATTATAAATTTTTTTCTCACCAAAAGTTTTTTTTTCATATTTTTTTTTCATCATTTTTTTACATCAAAAAATTTTTCTTTTTATCAAAAAAATTCATCAAAAACTTTTTTCATCAAAATTTTTTTCACCAAAAATTTTGGTTTCATTAAATTGTTTTTAACATAATTTTGTTTTTCGTGAAAAAAAATTTTTTTTTTTTTTTTTTTACCAAAACTACTTTTTCACCAAGTCTAAGCTTTTCGCATAAAAAACAAGTGAGAGTGTTATATTCTTTGGTGCCGAATCTTTTATACTCTCCAAAATGTAAAAACACTTTTTTGCACTCACGAAATGTACAGCTCTTTTGGTTTTTTAATGGAGTCCTCGACTGATATTTCAATTCGTTTTGCATGGAATAGCAAAGTAATATAACATTATTTTTTCTAAAAAAAATGTTGCTTTGTCAAGTACACCCAAATCTTCCGCAAAACATTATCATGATTTAATGTTTTGGGCAAAAGTACAAAATTCGCAGGCATTTTTAGAAAATAAACTACTAATTGAGAAGAAATCCTTAAAAATATAAATAAATTCTATTAAAATTATTATATAAACCAAAAATGTGAACCTTTTATTAGTTTGATAAACATGATTGCCACACATTAAAAAATATTTTTGGACCATAATAAGCAGTTCGTTTTAACCGAGGATTCGTTATAACCGAGTTCGTTATAAAAGAAGAATTTTGTGTGAAAATTGATTCTAAAACGTCAGGACTTTAGAATTAGTTCGTTATAACCGAGGTCGTTATAACCGAGTTTGACTGTATATATATTTACGGATATACTTCAGATGTTACTCATTTGCACTTATATAAATGGCAATAACCCTCAAAATAAACAATGTCTGACCAAATAACTTAATTTAGTATTTGAACCGTAAAAAAAATCCCTAATGTACATACACACATATATCAATATAAATGTGTTAAATATTGCCCCAAATGGATGCCAACAATTACACAGTGCAACACCCAAAATCGGAATGGGATGAAACCAAAAGCAAATGAAAGTTGACATATTCCATAACAAACCCCTCAAGGCTTTTTTCTAGTTCAGAGCTAGATTTTGTTTTACACGCATTTGAAATTAGTGCACTTTTATTATAATTACAATAATAAATGCTTGAAAACTGTATTAGTGGCGAATGATTAATATTGTAATTGCCTTTAAATAACAATCATACGCAACGGTGTCCAGTGATTTATATTAATAATTGCCTTTAAATAACAATCATACGCAACGGTGTATATGGTTTATTTTAATAATTTGGCTATTCAGTAAATAGGTACTGGACCGATTGCAGCAAAATTCATACCAGTCATAGCTGAAGTAATTTTGAGCTTAACTTTGGAAACTGGACCCTACATGTCCAATAAGGGCACCACCAGGGGTCTTTAAAGTTGGACACGTTTAGTACACAAAAACTTTAAATGCTTTAAAATCACCAACTTTAAATGCGTGTAAAATAAAATCTAGCTCTGACCTAAAAAAAAGGCCTTGAGGGTTTTGTTATGGAAAACGTCAGCTTTCATTTGCTTTTGGTTTCATCCCATTCCGATTCCGAAAGTTCGATTTTGTATCACTGTGTTATTGACATTGCAACCCCTTAAGGAGAAATACATATGTTGAAGGGAAGAAACCCCCAACAAGCGAGTAATATAAAAAAAAAATATTTTATGTGAGAATTACTCAAAAACACAAAAAAAAAAAGTCGAAATAAAAATTGAATTTGTTGGAATAAGGACAAAAAGACGTAGCTTTATTTTTTCCTTCAATTTAGTTAAATTTAACTAAATAATGTGAAATTTTTCTAGCTATGAGAAACAAATTTTAGTTCATATGCTTATAATTACACTCTAATCAATTTTTGTGGAATTTTACTACCATAATGGTAGGAAACTGTTTTCCTACATTATGCTTGCGAAATTACACACTGTGTGTAATGTTAAACATTGTGTATAAAATGATTTCACACAGAGTGTGTAGAAAAGTTTAGCAACATTCCGAGTTTACACATTTTGTGTGTAAAAATAAAGTTATGGATGTGTAAAATTACACAAGAATAAATATTTGATTACACAGTCCGACAGCCAACATTAAACATGAACCGGATGATATACATCTGAGCGTCCAATCTGAATCAAATTGCGTCGCGTAAGGCGTAACGCCCAATAATTTTTCGTTTCTAATATTTAAATGTGACGTACCTAAATCAAACGGACGTAAAAATTAAAAATTTGATGTGTTTGTTTTTGTTTTTTTTACGTCTTGCGCGACGCAATTTGATTCAGGTTCGACCCTAAAAGTAGAGATGAAATGGAGTAAAACTGCATTTACAGTTTTTCATTTCGTGATCATGTTTCCTTTTAAAATGACTTCAAAGTTTTAAAGGATACATTTTGTAAAATATTTTGAAATATTTATACTTGTCCTAGAATGACACTGGTGACGCAAAATGAAAGAGGAGGATCTCCCCTAATTTATCCATTTTTTATTTTGCCTTATCAGGATAAAAGGATGTGAAAAAAGTAATTTAAAAACTTTGTCAAAATATTTTGTTCAAAATTTTGAATGATATTAAAGGATACATTTTTGAAAGGACGTAACTTACCTCCTTTTTCCTGATATGTAAAAAAAATAAAATAGGAAAACTAGGGGAGATCCTCCTCTTTCTTTTTTTGTCAATAGTGGCATCCTAGAATAAGTACAAATATTAAAAAAATATTTTATAAAATTTAATCCTCCAAAAATTTGAAGTCCTATTAAAAGGAAACAGGATCACAAAATGAAAAACTGTAAATGCTGTTTTACTACATGTAGTCTCTAGTTTAAAACGTTCGTGTTCAACGACTTTTTTTTTCATTTTTGTCGGACGGTGTTATAGATTTATTTAATAAAATTATTTTTAATAGTTCATGGTTTTCTCAAAATTTAGTACTTTAATATATGAAAGAAATTCTTACTACCAAAGAAATTTCTTAAAATCTAGGAAACGAAATTAAGTTTAAGTTTAAGTATTACCAATAAGTTCATAATAGTCATATTCTTGGAATTAAGGTAGTGTTGGTCTTACACTCAAAAAAATATGAACTAAATAATGGGAAAATTAAAAAATTCAAGAAAAAGTAATAATGATTTAGCACCATTGCCATGTTTTCCTTCTTTTAAGATCATATTTTTCTTAAAAATAAGGATAAGAAATATAATATTTAATATTATGTTAATTATGAACTAAAAAATGAGAAAAATATTATTTCACTTTTGTTCACACACACTTGAGGACACAAATTAGTTAAAGATGCCATTGGGTTCGGACCCGATGGGTTGAAACCACGATAGTCCTATATGGAATCGAATGTAGACCATCAAATAAACGAATAAATGGTCCACTGAAATTTTTATTTTTTTATCAAAGGCGTTTGGAAAACGTCGCACAGAAAATAATATGGAGGAAACTAATTTGAGTAATCACTTGTTTAAATTTAAAAATAAAAATTGAGTAATTTTTTAATTGACGCAATTAAAAATTTACTCAAAAATTTTAAAAACTATTTAAGTAAATAATTTAATAAAAATTTAATAGTTTTTTTTATTTTTTTTTAAAACTCTCATAGTTTTTTGAATTCTCGTTTAGTTTATAGTTTTTTGTGTATGTATATGAAAGTTTGTAATCGTCTTTATACAATTTTTCTATGTTTTTGAGACATAAATATGTTTGGTAAAGTTTGAAAAAACAAGTTTTTTGTTTTTTTTTTTTTGTAAAAAAAATTAAAACTTTTTTAAACTAAAAAAAAAAAAAATAAATAGATAAATTTTGAGTAAATGTTTAATTGTGTCCATTAAAAATTTACTCAAATTTTTTTCAAATATTTAATAAATTTTTATTAAAAATTTACTCAATACTATTAAATCGTTTACTGGTGCAAAATTGAGTAATTTTTTACTCAATAGTATTAAAAATTTACTCAAATATTTTTTTTATTTTTTTCTGTGCGAAAAAAACTATAATAAATGCAACTGCGAGCACTCTAGTAAAAGAGGGTATATATAAGTTTGTCATTCCGTTTGTAACTCATCGAAATATTGGTCTGGGACCCATAAAGAATATATATTCATAATCCCCGATCGATTTTAAGACATTCTAGCGATGTCCGTCAGTCCGTCTGTCTGTCTGTGGAAATGGTGATCACGGCCAAAATACTTCATGGAGATGACTGAAACTTAACATATTTATTTGAAGTTCTCCCAAAAAGTTTGGTATTGCATTTGAGCGATATCGGTTCTGCGGTTTAAAAGTTATGAACGAAATTGTAAGGACACCTCAAAAATTTTAGTGCATTCAACATAACCTAAAAATATAAAATGCTTGAATTCGGCTGCTGGTTGAGATATGTCAACATAATTGAACACTTAATGGTATTTAAACAACTACGAACATATTTTTTGAAAAAAAAGAAAAAAATCGCGGATTTTTTTTTAACAAATTTTTTTTTGCGGAACTTTTTTTTAAAAACAAAAAAATTTTTCAAAAAAAAATTTTTTTTTTTTCAAAAGTAATTTCCTTTTTAATAAAGTTTTTTGCAATAATCTTTTAGAAAATGTGGAGGGTATCACTACATTCGGCAAAGCCGAATTCAACTTTTTTACTTGCTGTTTTCTAATATGCATATGAGGCATTCCAAATGTCCAGCTAAAAAAAAACATGTGTACCGTAAATTTCGGTATAGCTTGTATGGATAGCCCTATATGAAACTAAGAAAATTGCGCTTTTGGTTTTTCAATTTTTCAAAAACAGGGCTTAGGATGCGTGGTCAAATATTGGCATATGAGGCATTCCACACCAAATGTCCAGCGGAAAAAAAAACATGTGTACCGTAACTTTCGGAATAGGTTGTATGGATAGCCGGCTTAGAAAACGTGGTAAAATATTGGAAAATTTTCAGAACCCGTTTTTTTTTTATTTTTTTTTTTAAGTTTAGATGTTTGCCTATCCACAAAAAAAAAATTAAGAAAATTTTATAATTTGCTTTTAATTTCTTGTTTGAACGAAGCGAATGAGTATTAAATATTTGCATAAATATTACTCATACGCTATGTTGAAACAAGGAAATACAAGCAGATTACTAAATTGTTATGAAATTCAAAATTCAAATGCGATTTTCTCGAAAAAAAAAACGAAAAACATATGTCTGAATTTTTTTGTGTGGATAAACAAACTTCTAAAGTTAAAACAAAAAAAATTTAAAAAAAAGGTGGCAGGATTTTTGATAAAACGGGTTCTGAAAATTTTCCAAAAAAAATTTTTTAATCGATAGCCCACACAAAACTATACAAGAATGTAAATTTTTGAGATTGTGCTGCATTCCGCTTTAATTTGATAAATATTTAAACAAGGCAACTCGACACAAATTTGACCAGTTTTCAACTGAAGTGACACAAGTTTTAAGCCGATGTCTTCTAATCGGGATGAAATTTGCACTAATGTTAATTGGTTTTTTGACAAAAAAAATCTTTTTTCGAAAGATTGAAGAAATAGCTATCTAACACTCTTTACACAAATTTTGCTAACAACAATCGGTAATAAGTTACATGGGTGCGAAGAAACACCTGTTTGGCCAAACTGTCAAATTTCGACACCCTCTAACTGACAGAGTCCTCGACCGATCTCGTTGAAAAATTATGTTCAAACTACTATCCAATAGGACAAACCATGGTTAGTTCCAATCATCCCGATTGGAAGACATCGGTTATAAAAATTGTGTTACTTGAGGCGAAAACCCAAATATAATAAAATAAACGAACATTCATAAAAAATTTTATGTCACCGTCCGACACACTTTTGTACACATGTACCAGGCCGAAAAATTCTGAAAGTAGGGCTGAAAATAAAATACGCGTGTCTCCCAGTTTTTCTAGATCGATTCGCGTTTTCGCGAAAGACGCCAATAAAAAAGTTGTGTTTTTCCAAAGTAGTGTGAAATGAGTCGAAAAATTTATTAAATCTACTTGTGAGCTGAACAATGTTTAAACATGTCTTTAGTGAAATTTAAAGACAGTTCTTTTCGTCGAACAAATTAACCCTCTATCTCCCATTTTTAGCGGTCATTTTTGTCCTCATTTCTAATGCTCTGTTAGAAAAACTTTAAATCGTGTATTTAAAGGGTTAAAATGTCCTGCATCAAATTTTACTAGGAGTTCTTTACGGCCAATAATTTTTGCGATTCTAGGAAAATGCTCAAAAAAGTAAAATTTTAAACTATTTTTGGTGAAACACAGTTAAATAAAATATGATACTTCACTTTTATTTTCGGCCGTACTATCAGAATTTTTTAGTCCGGTTCATGTAAACAACCAATGTTTTAATTTGTCGGACGGTGTAATATTAATGTAAATTTTAAAGCTTTTTTTGCTCAGTGTATCTTGTTCAACCATAAATAATACTGTAGTTTCATACATGTTTACATTTTTTTAGGCTTAAGGATAATATAAAAACATCTCCACAAAATACATACATACCACATACCTACACACAAACATGACCAACAACAATACAATTGTTACGAACTACAACAGCTACAGGTAAAGTAATCAATAGATATCCCAAAAAACCCCAACAATATGTTGCTGCTACATATTAAATAGGAAATGGACAATAGATATCCTGTGGTGTGGTGTGAGTGTTCATCATTAATGTACTAGGAAATAATCCTCCTAATTTCCGTTAGTCATGAAATATACACACGGTATTGTTTAACAAATAATAGAACAAGTATACTCCTTCCGAGAAAAAGAAAAATTAGTAAGTGCATACAATGAAGTAACAAAAAAAAAATAATTGAATAATCTGCTGATTTAAGAATTTTTGGAAGTTTCATAAATGGCGTTGTGGTGGTGCCTATCTAAAAGAAATTCACAGAAAGAATTGAAAACGATTTTCAATCAACAAAAACGCGGTTTCAATTAATTTTTTAATTGAAACTTTTCCGATGAAGAAAAAAATTGTTATATCAATCATCAAATTGTAGGTGATTTATTGATTTTTTTTTTTTTTCAATCAATCACTTTTTCGATTTTGATCACAAATTCGACCAATTTTTTATTTAAAGTGAAATAAAATAAAGATTGATTTAACTAATAAATTGTTTGATTGTGACAAAATTATGAAGAAATTCATATTTTTTGCTTTCCAGTATGCTTTCTGAAGAGAATTAATTGGCCTTTCAATTTCAGATTTCTGACTTTTTTTCAAAAACAATTAATGGAAAAAGACTATACAAAATTCTACAAAATAAGTTTGTTTCGAAAATTTCAGAATTGTTAAGTTACTGCAGAAAAATTTATAAAGCGATGTCATGTAAAATATGCTCAAGTTTGCCAAGTTTGACCACGCCTCTCTCGCCCATTTTTCCGAAAAATAAAACTTTTGTTCCACAATTTGTTAGTTCTGTATCTTTTATATATAAAACTAGCTTACCATCCCGGTACTTCGTTACCGGTTGTATTGAATACCGAATAATAGAAGGATCAGGATTACTCTATGATTTCAAAAAATTCCCCTAGGTAGTCTTTGTTTTATTTACTTGTGGACGTTTACGTCTTTCATAATATAATATTTCAATGAATAATTTAAACAATACAATTTGAATAACTTCGCTGGTACGTTATCATGTGCGTTCCGGTAAAAAAAAGATATTGACAATTTTCGAGCCCTTATATCAGGTTTTTGGATTTAAAGTGAATAAATATTTCAGTGAAAAAAGAAATGGGAATAAAAATAAGTTTGAGTGAAAAAACATATAGGGAGAAAAAATATGGAATAAAAAAAGTTAAATACGATAAATTTGAGTAAAAAGTATCATTCCATATTGTTCCCTGCTCTATTTCATTTCGATCCCCGTTCTACTCCATTTCATTTCCAATTCCATCTCCTTTTGTTCCATGCAAGTTTCATTCCTCTCCGTATAATATGCGTTAAAGAAATAAAAATTTATATTGTCGTTATTTTATAGATATGAAAAGTACCATTTTACACCACTTTTACCAGGTACCCCTTTTTATCCTAAAATTTTAAAATATGGCTGCTATTTCTGGGGCTTTTAGTTTAATAGTTAGATAGGTAAAAATAACCATTTGCCACCTCTTCCCTTAAAATTAAACTTTCCAAAAAACCTTTTTTTTTGTGCTAGTTGATCCTATATTTAAAATATCAAGTTTCTGAACCATTATTTCAAGAAATATAAGAATAACCAAATTTACACTTCTTTATCCCCTTTACAATCAGTCGCGGCCCTTAGAAACAGAATTTCCTAAAATAAAGCATTCAAAATTTCAGTGCCTAGGATCATTACTTCATGAAATATAAAAAGTATCAAAAAACCCCTTTTTATACCTCTAGAAACGGACTTTTTTTAAAAAATACTTTAGCAGAATGTTTTTTCACCGAAGTACCCTACATTCCAAAATTCAAGCTTCTAAGGTCATTATTATAGGAATTTCCAAAAAGTATTTCTTCCAGAATGTTCATCGAAAAATCCTACATTCCATATTTCAATTTTCTAGGATCATTGTTTCAGCACTTTCGGTATTTTTAATAAAAGGTACTTTATATTAAAGGTAATTTTTTTAAAAGGAACTTTTTATAAATGGTACTTTTTATAAAAGGTACTTTTTATAAAAGGTACTTTTAATACAAGGTACTTTTTATAAAAGGTACTTTTTATAAAAGGTACTTTTTATAATAGGTACTTTTTATTAAAGGTACTTTTTATAAAAGGTACTTTTTATAAAAGGTACTTTTTATAAAAGGTACTTTTTATAAAAGGTACTTTTAATAAAAGGTTCTTTTTATAAAAGGTATTTTTTATAAAAGGCACTTTTTATAAAAGGTACTTTTTATAAAAGGTACTTTTTATAAAAGGTACTTTTTATAAAAGGTACTTTTTATAAAAGGTACTTTTTATAAAAGGTACTTTTTATAAAAGGTACTTTTTATAAAAGGTACTTTTTATAAAAGGTACTTTTTATAAAAGGTACTTTTTATAAAAGGTACTTTTTATAAAAGGTACTTTTTATAAAAGGTACTTTTTATAAAAGGTACTTTTTATAAAAGGTACTTTTTATAAAAGGTACTTTTTATAAAAGGTACTTTTTATAAAAGGTACTTTTTATAAAAGATACTTTTTACAAAAGGTACTTTTTATAAAAGGTACTTTTTATAAAAGATACTTTTTATAAAAGGTACTTTTTAAAAAAGGTACTTTTTATAAAAGGTACTTTTTATAAAAGGCACTTTTTATAAAAGGTACTTTTTATAAAAGGTACTTTTTATAAAAGGTACTTTTTAAAAAGGTACTTTTAATAAAAGGTACTTTTTATAAAAGGTACTTTTTATAAAAGGTACTTTTTATAAAAGGTACTTTTTATAAAATGTACTTTTTATAAAAGGTACTTTTTATAAAAGGTTCTTTTTATAAAAGGTACTTTTTATAAAAGGTACTTTTTATAAAAGGTACTTTTTATAAAAGGTACTTTTTATAAAAGGTACTTTTTATAAAAGGTACTTTTTATAAAAGGTACTTTTTATAAAAGGTACTTTTTATAAAAGGTACTTTTTATAAAAGGTACTTTTTATAAAAGGTACTTTTTATAAAAGGTACTTTTTATAAAAGGTACTTTTTATAAAAGGTACTTTTTATAAAAGATACTTTTTATAAAAGGTACTTTTTATAAAAGGTACTTTTTATAAAAGGTACTTTTTATAAAAGGTACTTTTTATAAAAGGTACTTTTTATAAAAGGTACTTTTTATAAAAGGTACTTTTTATAAAAGGTACTTTTTATAAAAGGTACTTTTTATAAAAGGTACTTTTTATAAAAGGTACTTTTTATAAACGGTACAGAATTTTCAGAAAGTACTTGTTCCAGAATTTTTTATTTCACTAAAGGATCCTACATTCTAAATTTAAAGTTTGAATGACCATTATTTTAGTAAATAAAAAAAAAGTACCAAAAGTACACTTTTTTACCCATTTTACTCCCGTAGAATCTACATTGACAAAAACCCAGCCGTAGTGAATCTTTTTTCCCGGAAGTGAACCAAAATTGCAAATTTCAAGTTTCTAATACCATTATGCCAGGAGATATAAAAAGTACCAAAAGTACAGTTTTTTACCCCCTCAGAATCAACACTGGCAAAAATCCAGCCTTAGTGGATCTATATTTCGGGAGGTGAACATACAGTCCAAATTTCAAGTCTCTATGACCATTATTTCAGGAGATATAAAAAGTACCAAAAGTACAGATTTTTACCCTTTTTACCCCCTTAGAACCAACATTGGCAAAAACCCAGCCCTACTTGATCTAAATTCCATAATGTAAACATACAGTCCAAATTTGAAGTCTCTGTGACAATTTTTCAAGGAAATATAAAAGGTACCAAAAGTACAGATTTTTACCCTTTTTACCCCCTTAGAATCAACATTGGCAAAAATCCAGCCTTAATGGATCTATACTCCAGGATGTTAACATACAGTCCAAATTTCAAGTCTCTATGACCATTATTTCAGGAGATATAAAAAGTACCAAAAGTACAGTTTTTTACCCTTTTTACCCCCTTAGAATCAACACTGACAAAAATCCAGCCTTATTGGATCTATGTTCCGGGAGGTGAACATGCAGTCCAAATTTCAAGTCTCTGTGACCATTATTTTAGGAGATATAAAAAGTACCAAAAGTACAGTTTTTTACCCTTTTTACCCCCTTAGAATCAACATTGACAAAAATCCAGCCTTAGTGGATCTATATTCCGGGAGCTGAACATACAGTCTAAATTTCAGGTCTCTAGCTTCAGCGGTTTGGGCTGGGCGATGATGAATCAGTCAATAAGTCAGTCAGTCAGTCAGTCACATTACTCTTTTATATATATAGATAGTAATGTGACTGACTGACTCATCATCGCCCAGCCCAAACCGCTGAAGCTAGAGACTTGAAATTTGGAATGTAAGTTCAGCTCCCGGAATATAAATCCACTAAGGCTGGATTTTTGCCAATGTTGATTCTAAGGGGGTAAAAAGGGTAAAAAACTGTACTTTAGGTACCTTTTATATTTCCTTAAATAATGGTCCTAGAAACTTGAAATTAGGAGTGTAAGTTCAGCTCCCGGAATATAGATCCACTAAGGCTGGATTTTTGCCAATGATGATTCTAAGGTTGTAAAAAGGTAGAAAACTGTATTTGTGGTACATTTTAATTTCCTTTAATAATGGTACAGAAACTTGAAATTTGCAATGTAGGTTCATCTCCCGGAAAAAGATTCACTAAGGCTGGGTTTTTGCCAATGTTGATTCTACGGGGGTAAAATGGGTAAAAAGTGTATTTTTGGTACTTTTAGTTCCTTTTGTTATTTCTTAAAAGAATGGGCATAGAAACTTGAAATTTGAAATGTATAATCCTTAAGTGAAAAAAACATTCTGGAAAAACTACTTTTTGGAAATTCAGTTTCATAAGGGGCTAAAAGGGGTAAAAAATTTTACTTTTGGTACTATTTACATATACAAAAATAATGATCTTCGACACTTGTTGTGTGGAATGTAGGATCCTTTAGTGAAATAAAATATTCTGGAACTTGTACTTTCTAAAAATTCTGTTTTTAAGTGTCTTAAAAGGGGTAACACAGTTTATTTTTGGTACTTTTTATATTTCCTAATATAATTATCCTAGATACCTGAAATTTGGAATGTGGATAACTACCTTTTGTAAAATAATCTTTTTTCAAAATACCTCTTTTAAAAAGCCTTTTAACAAGTACCTTTATAAAAAGTACCTTTAATAAAAACTAACTTTTATAAAAAGTACGTTTTATAAAAAGTACCTTTTATAAAAACTAACCTTTATTAAAAGTACGTTTTATAAAAAGTACCTTTCATAAAAATTACCTTTCAATAAAAGTACCTATTATGAAGAGTACCTTTTATAAAAAGTACCTATTATAAAAAGTACCTTTTATAAAAAGTACCTTTTATTAAAAATACCTCTTATAAAAAGTACCTTTCATAAAAAGTACCTTTCATAAAAAAAGTATCTTTAATAAAAAGTAACTTTTATAAAAATTACCTTTTATAAAGAGTGCCTTTTATAAAAAGTACCTTCCATAAGAAGAACCTTTTATAAAAAGTACCTTTTATAAAAAGCACCTTTTTAAAAAAGTACCTTTTATAAACAAATTTATAAAAGTACCTTTTATAAACTTTTTTATAAAAAAGTACCTTTTATAAAAAGTACCATTAATAAAAAGTACCCTTTATAAAAAATAGCTTTTATAAAAAGTACCTTTTATAAAAAGTACCTTTTATAAAAAGTACCTTTTATAAAAAGTACCTTTTATAAAAAGTACCTTTTATAAAAAGTACCTTTTATAAAAAGTACCTTTTATAAAAAGTACCTTTTATAAAAAGTACCTTTTATAAAAAGTACCTTTTATAAAAAGTACCTTTTATAAAAAGTACCTTTTATAAAAAGTACTTTTTATAAAAAGCACCTTTTATCAATGATGGGTACCAATACCTTTTCGATACCAATACCCGTTAATACCAATTCAAATTGAAAACCAATACCAATTAAAAACCAATACCTTTTAAAAAATTCCAATTGAATTCCTTTAAAAAATCAACAACAAATGGGGGGTTGGCAATGGATGTATGCCTGGGCTTGCAGCTGGAACCAAAAGAGAAATAAAACCAAATAAAAAACACAAATGATTGTTTTTTCAAGTAAATTTGGTGAAGTAATAAATACTTTCCTGTTTTATTACAAGGTATATCCAATAAAATTTACAATTTAAATTTTATAAAAAAAAACAATTTGTAGAGCGCGAACAAAAAATTACAACTTTAGATATCGAAAAAATTACAACGAAAAAGCTAAATTATTGTACAATGGCATTCGTTAAAAAAAGGAATTAGTAAACAAAAGAAAAACTATAATAATATTAGCGCCACCTAGGTGTCAATTACTCCCATCTAAACATGGCTTCAAAAAAGGGGTGACCATAAGTAGGGTGACCATTTGGCTTAAACATCCCGGCCGCCTTGCAGTACTGCAACAAAAAAACCCATTATAGGGAGAACCTAGGAGTCAAAAAAATAAAAGAAGAGAAAAAGAACCAGAAACTCCAAATTCTCAGTTCCAAAAACTCCATTTTATTTCTTAACAAAAAAAATATATTAAGTAAAAAAAAAAAATATATATATATTAATATAAAAAATATATTGGTAAAAATAAATTCATAACAAAGAGAAGTTAAACCGCCAGCAGCAAACTTCAAAATCCAACAGCTACCAGCTGTTTAGTAGGCAAAAAAACCCAAATATATTGGGGGGAAAAAAAAAACTAAAATAATAAACAAAAAAATTATGTTTATGCATCGTGATCAAAAGTTCCAAAAATATAAAAAAAAATATGCTCCTTACAGATGTAATTATTATGGAGAACAGGACCCAGATATGATGTAGCCGAAAATGGTAAATTGGGCTAAGGGCTTGCCAAAAGAGCCACCAGAAACACCATTTCTCATTATCCTCGCGTAAACATCACCGCCAAGAACCACACTTACAGGAGAGGGAACATGGAATTGTGGATCCGCCAACTGTAGACCGGGAAACTCATCTACTATCCTTGCGTCGATCTTCTTCGATGGAGTCGTAACGCTGTAACGCCGTCTAACTTCAGCATAGGCCTCAATCGTCTCGCTGATACCATGGTTCCCCTTTATGGTGAGTAAACACCTCTCCCTCGACGCTACCACAATTTTCTTGGCACCAAGCCGGCGAGCTACATCTTCCGATACGATTGAGCAATCAGAACCAGGGTCAATTAACGCTCTTACCAAAATAAATCGATCCTTGCAAACTATCTTTATCATCGCTGTCGGTTTTAATAAAATAGTTTCACTGATGTGGTAGGTAGCAAGGGCCGAAACGTTATTGTGGGTTCTATTCTTGATGCTGGAATTTTTGTGCCGCGTGTTTGAGCTGTTCTTCGAATGATGAGGAACAAGAGCTTTCGACGAACTTGGTCTTTCGCTCTCTTGACCATCGGACGAACGAGGTCCCCTGGCTGAGTTTTGGGACGAACGAGGTCCTCTACTCTTTGGGCGGGTCGACGAACTAGGTCCCCGTTGGCAACGCTTCAATGGTTTTTCCTTCTTTGGGGCAGACGAACGAGGTCTTTTGCCCGGCTTATGTAAAAGCGTGTGATGCATATCACCGCAGCGCTTGCACTTTCCCGTACTCTCACAAGTACGCCAGGTATGGTCGTGGCTCAAACAACCAGCACAATATTTGTAGACGGATACCAAATGCATCCTCTCCTTGTAGTCCACCTGCAGGAACTTCTTACAAAAGCGTAAGGGGTGGTCTTTCAAACAGACCCGACAAATCATCTTAGCGGTGGTACGACGACCTTCAGCATATTTTTTTGGCGAGACCATGATGCTAAAAAGAAAATTTAAGTAGTAAAAAAGCAAAAAGACTAACAAGTTGGAAGAACTACAAGCTTCACAACTGGTCTTGTAACTAAGCCACGCGCTGTTTTTAACTCTACAACTCTGACGTGACCATCTTTACCCATGTGAATTTTAACTACCCGACCTAATCGCCATTCATTAGTCGGTAAGTTGTCTTCACGAATAACCACCATATCACCGATTTCAAGATCTTTCTGCATAAATTTCCATTTATTCCGTTTTTGAAGATCTTTCAAATAATCATCTTTCCACCTGACACACAAACGTTGATTTAAAGCCTTTACCCGCTGCCATCGATTAGTAATGGAAATCGGGGCTTCCGAAATTTCAACTTCAGGTGGGGCTAAAAGTGGGCCGCCAATAAGAAAATGACCAGGAGTTAAAATGTCCAAACAATCAACATTTTCAGTCAAAGGGCACAAAGGTCTTGAATTTAGACAAGCTTCAATGCGAGCCAACAGGGTCGAAAACTCCTCAAAAGTGTATTTTAAGCTACCTGCTATTCTACGAAAATGGTGCTTGAAGCTTTTTACACCCGCTTCCCATAGGCCTCCCATATGAGGCGCACTGGCCGGGTTAAAATGCCAATTAAGGCCCTGTGGTCCATATTCAGAATTTATTGCAGAATTTGAGCAACGAAGAAAATTTTTAAATTCTGTCTTCAAAACTTTGGAGGCACCAACGAAATTTGTGCCATTATCCGAATACATGTCTGTCGGATACCCGCGTAGAGCAACAAATCTTGAAAAAGCGGCCAAAAACGCTGGAGTAGATAAACTACTCACCGCTTCCAAGTGAATCGCTTTGGTTGCGAAACAAACAAATAAGCAAACATAGCCCTTTGTTACTAAACATGCTCGACCTGTGTAATTTCGAATATCGAAAGGACCAGCAAAATCTACCCCAGTGGTAGTAAACGGACGTGAAATTACCGTTCTAGATGTTGGGAGGGCTGCCATAATCTGACTTTGAGTTGCCTTTTTCTGTATTGTACAGATTTTGCAACGGCCTATTACTCTCTTTATCAGATTTTTGGCATGTGGAATATAAAATTCCGTCCTTAGGACCCTTAACATCAACTGATTTCCTCCATGCAACGTAATCTTGTGAAGATAAGTAACAAAAAGTAGAGAAAATTCGCAACCAGAGTGTAAAACGATAGGAAACTTTTCGTTGTACGTTAAATCAGGCGCGTTTGCCAACCTGCCGCCAACACGAATAATGCCCTTATCGTCCAAAAAGGGATTTAAATTTAACAATTTACCTTCCGAAATAGGTTCATCGTTTGATAACTTATAGTATTCACTCGCAAAAAACGCTTTTTGTGATACTATAATCAGTTTCTCCTTTACTGACTGAATTTCAGCTGGAGTGACTTCAGGCGTCGAAAAACAATTCTCCTTTTTAAGAATTAATTTCCAACCTCTAACCACCAAAGCCAAAACACGCAAAGCTCTTGAGTAAGAAGAAAAGTCTTTTAGCAAATCATAAAATGACTTAAAATAGACAAAAAAGGCCTGATGTCTACGTTCTTCTTCTCTTGTTCCAAACTCTTTGGCAGACGAAGAATGCCAACGGTCCGTTGAACCACAGAGCCATGATGGACCATACCACCAGAGAGGATTATCGACTAAATCCTGCGGACGAACCCCTCGACTTATTAAATCAGCTGGGTTGTCCTTAGAGCAAACGTGTCTCCAGCAATCTTTGTCAGTTTTACCAACAATTTTTGAAACCCTATTCGCAACGAAAGTTGTCCATGTATTGGACGGTTTCTGGAGCCAAGCCAAAACGATCATTGAATCGCTCCATGTAAAAAACTTGGTTCGGGTTTCATCAAATTTAAAGTCTTTTCTGACCGTATCAATTAAATCTGCTAAAAGAGCAGCCCCACACAGTTCCAATCGAGGTAGAGAAACTGTTTTTAGGGGAGCTACCCTAGACTTAGCCAACAACAAATGCGACTGAATGGCGCCGGTATCATTCTGAAGGCGAACATACACGCAAGCGCCATATGCCTTTTCAGAGGCGTCAGAAAAACCGTGAATCTCTAAATAGGCTGACGGTTCAAATCCAACCCAGCGAGAAATGGTAATTTTATCAATGGCCCCATAGTCATCGATAAATTGTTTCCATTTTTTCGAACTTTCCTCAGTTAAAAAATCGTCCCAATCAGTCTTCTCACTCCAAATCTGTTGCATCAACATTTTAGCAATAATGACTATCGGGCCTAGCCAACCTGCGGGATCAAAAAGTTTAGCGATGATGGACAAAACCTCTCGCTTAGTAAAATTTTCCTTAAAAGGAATTGGCGAAGTAGCAAAATAAAATCGATCCGATTTTGCGTTCCACCTAATACCCAATGTTTTTGTGGTGCTCTCATCATCGATTTCCAAAAAGTTTTCACTCAAAAGTTGATCAGCCGGTAAACCATGTAAAATTCTTTCATCATTTGAGGTCCATTTCCTCATTGAAAATCCAGCCGATGTTAGTGCTAACATCAGTTGGTCCCTTGCCGCAATCGCCAAAGAAACATCATGAGCCCCTGCCAAAGCATCGTCCACATACATCATGCGACGTAAAATCTTTGAAGCAAGAGGCCATTTTTCCTCCACATCGGAGGCCAACTGATGTAGCGTCCTTATAGCCAAATACGGAGCGCAATTCACCCCGAAAGTGACTGTCTTCAATTCGAAATCCTTTAACTCATCATTCGGGTTTTCACGAAAAACAATTCGCTGAAATTTAGTTTCTTTTGAGTCCAAAAGAATTTGACGATACATTTTTTCAATGTCGCCATTAAAAACGTATCGGTAAAAACGCCATCGAATTATCAGCAACATTAAATCATTTTGTAGGACAGGCCCCGTGAACAAAATATCGTTTAGACTTACGCCCGAAGACGTACGACTTGAGGCGTTAAAAACCACTCTAACCTTCGTGGATGAACTTTCAGGCTTGAACACAGCATGATGTGGCAAATAAAATGACCCCAAAAAGTCCAAATCATCATGCTGTACCCGAGCCATATGGTCCAAAACCTCATATTCCGAAAGAACATTGTCGTACACCGTCTTCAATGTCGGATTTTTGAGAAGAGATACCTCATTTCTCAAAAACTGCCGCCGAGCCTTCTCACGCGAACAACCTAAGCCACTATCAACCAAATATTGCGGTTTAATAGGCAATGAAACAATATACCGCCCATCAGAATCTCGCTTTGTCGTCCTTTGGAAGTGATCTTCACAATATTCATCTTCCGGCGAAGATTCTGAGGCCTTTGGGGGTTCTTCCAATGTCCAAAATTTTTCCAACTGCTTGTCCAGACCGATTTCCGTGTAAAACGACACACAAGTTGTGAAAGCCCCTTGTACTGTGTCAGGAATTGACCCCGTCAAAATCCATCCAAAAATGGTTTCCTGGGCCATTAAATTCCCAACAATATTTCGCCTGACCCCTTCTCGCATGATATTTGGATAAATATCCGCACCAATCAAGAGGTCAACCTGACCACTTTTCGAGAAATTGGGGTCAGCTAGTTTCAAACTAAACAACGATGACGAACGCGAAATATCTATCGATTCACACGGCAAATTTCCAGTCAATTTAGGTAGAATCAAACCATCCACCTTGATTTTAAATTGACTATTCACCGGAGAACTCAAAACAAACGAACAGAGTTTTTGTACCGATCCTGCCAAAGCATTGTTCAATCCAGAAACTTGAGCATTTATACCCCTAACCGGCAAACGAAGTTTCCTTTGCAACTTTTCCGAAACAAAAGTTGCCTGAGAACCCGAATCAATAAGCGCCCTGGCCGAAAAAACTTCGCCGCGACACTCTATATTTACGACAGCAGTCCCCAAAAGAATCTGCCTTGAAGTCGCTGCAAAACAATTCTGAACCGATGTACCCTGTGCAGCCGCCTGACTCGTACTTGGTCCCGTATCAGCCGTGGTGTTGTCCTCAACCTTCTTATGCAACAACGTATGGTGCTTCAATTTGCACACCGAACAACTAAAATTGCTTTGGCAGGAACTTAATTTGTGGCCTTCACTCAAACAGTTCAGGCACAGATTGTTTCTTTTTACAATCACAAATCTCTCCTCCGGTGACATTTTCTGAAATTTGGGACAAAATCTCACTAAATGGTCCTTAGAACAAGTTGGGCATGATTTCCTTGTGACCTTTGCCTGATAAGTCCTCACTTTTTTCTTTGAAAAAGAATTATTACCTGAAAACGAAGTATTCCCCGAATGAGAATTATTACCCGAATGAAAATTATTCCCCGAATGAGAATTTTTATTCGTGGCAGACTTTTCAGAATGCCTGGTCGGGTTTGAGCGGATTCCGGATACGGTTTCCAAAGACTGAAAACGAGAAGTGAGAAAATCATCCATTTCGTTCCACTTTGGAATCTCTGTTTTATCTCTGATCGATTGTTCCCACAATGACAAAGTTAAGTCGGGCAATTTTATCGAACAAAGAAAAACAAAAATAGGATCCCAATTTTCGATATTAATTTCATGTGTATGAAGCGCCGAAATGCAATTATTGATATCTCTTTGCAACCGTTTTATCTCATTAGCTGACTCCGATTTGACTTCAATTAAATTAAACAAAATTTTTAATTGAATGTTGACTAATATGCGTTTATTTTCGTACCTTTCCCTTAAGTTTTTCCAAGCAGTCTCAAAACCCTCATTAGTAAGAGGAGATTTCTTTACAATCTCTAAGGCTTCGTCTCTGGTATTTTGTCGAAGATAAAACAGTCTTTCGACGTCCGACAAACCGTTCGCCTTAAGATAGACTGCAGAAAACATATCCCTAAAAGTGGGCCAAGATTGGTAATCACCATGAAAAACTTCCGTAGTACACGGTGGCAACTTCATTTGATGACTAGGTGGACGATTTTCAACGGGCAGAGTTACCCCAGTTGAATTTCCACCACAATGAGTTGAAGAAAGCATCGGCTTGCTTATAAAACTCTGAAGTTGTTCGCCCATTTGTGCAGCACAGGTAATGTACGCCAGTCTACATTCCTTAAACATCAGCTTTGCTGCCTGGCAATTCGCTTCAGAATCTTTACCCTCATTTGAGGTCACAAAAGTCTCGTAAGACACCCTAACTTTTTCCCACAACACTTTAAATTCCTCCTTTTCAACGTCAATAGCGAAAGACGTCTGGTTGGCAGGGCGGGCGTTGGTGTAGTCATCCTCAAACTCCATAAAAAGAGCAGCCAGCTTTTCAAACTTTTTCAAAAGACCAGATTTCACCATTTTTCTTCCTCTTTTTCCCAAACAAAACAAAAATTTCACGAATAAAAATTTCAAAAGTAGAAAAACTTGCAAAAGAATACGAAAAAACTGCTCACAGCACGAAAATAAACCGAATTTTCAAGAAAAATATTGATTTGTAATCAAAATAAAACTTTTACTCAACAAAAACGTTGCTTAGTAATTTAAAAAAAAGTTTAAAGCACCAACAAATTTTCAAAAAACAAGCAAAAATCACAAAAAACTGACTTTAAAATCGCACAAAAGGAGCGAAAACTATTTCAAGTTAAACAAGTATCGATTGAAAATAAACAAAAAAGACCTTTTTCTAACAAAAAGTTTACACGAAGGTCAAAAAACGATTTAAAAATCCAAAAAAGAATATTCAAAAAATTTTATTTTTTTCAAAAAAAGTCTAAAAAGCACTTTAAAATACAAAAGACTCACCAAATATTAAATAAAAACCAAAAAAAATAATTTTATTTAAAAACAATATAAAAATAAAATATATGACAACTTTTGCCCTTCACTGTATCGAAATATACAGACAATTTCAGTGCTTTTCTTCCAATTGTTCTACCACTTTTATTTGTTGTTTTCAACACTGTTTTTCACTTCTATTTATTTTCACCACTTCACAAATATTTTTCTTGTATTTATTTTTTCAATTGCAATTGAAATTAATTGAAAATAAACACAATTTAAATTAATTAAATTCTCATACAAAGAGAATGAAAAAGGTAAACAAAAAAAAAATACAAAGTGACAGCAACAGATGATCAGCTGAACAGATGATCGTATGGTGTTGCCAGATCAACAAAAACTCAGAGTTGTATTTTAAATTCGGAGTAAAAACAGGGTGGCTCTAAATTGAATTATTTTTGTGTCTTTTTGCACTACTTTTTATTTCTTTTATATATAGGAGTATTTTTTACTCCTTTTTTACCTCCAAAAAATATTTCCTTAAAATTTTTTATCAAATAAAAAAAATTTTAAAGGAAAAAACTGAGGATTTTTTCGAAAGGAAATTGAAAGTTACTTCACCTTATTTAATGGCTTTCCAACAACGAAGGTTCCACTGCAATCCGGTTCGATTAGGACCAATAAAAAATTCCAATTGAATTCCTTTAAAAAATCAACAACAAATGGGGGGTTGGCAATGGATGTATGCCTGGGCTTGCAGCTGGAACCAAAATAGAAATAAAACCAAATAAAAAACACAAATGATTGTTTTTTCAAGTAAATTTGGTGAAGTAATAAATACTTTCCTGTTTTATTACAAGGTATATCCAATAAAATTTACAATTTAAATTTTATAAAAAAAAACAATTTGTAGAGCGCGAACAAAAAATTACAACTTTAGATATCGAAAAAATTACAACGAAAAAGCTAAATTATTGTACAATGGCATTCGTTAAAAAAAGGAATTAGTAAACAAAAGAAAAACTATAATAATATTAGCGCCACCTAGGTGTCAATTACTCCCATCTAAACATGGCTTCAAAAAAGGGGTGACCATAAGTAGGGTGACCATTTGGCTTAAACACCTTTATTTGTGCGATACCAATACCGATAAAAAACCAATACTGATTCCCCACTACCAATACCAATTAAAAACCAATACTTTTATTCTTCAAAACCAATACCAATAAAAAACCAATACCAATTCATTTTTTTCTACTTTCGTATCGGTTTTGTTTCGGTCTTTTGTATTCTTATTTTCGTTTGTTTTAATTGTGACGTCAAACATTTTCTTTCCATCACATTATTAGGTTTTACCTGACTAACGAATTGCAAAAGATGTTACATCGATGATCGATCAGTAATCGTTTGCATGCAATGTCACATAACAAAAAGGAGTTAGCTACTTGAATTTTAAAAGCCATAAAAACATAAAAGAAATATTTTTTGTCACGGTTTTTATGACCCCTAATAAAAGTAAATCTTAAAAAATGTAGACCTTTTCTGTGATGAAATTTTTTCTTTTCCAAACATTGTTAATATTAGATATATGTCCATTGAATGTCACTGCACTCTTGTTTGCGTTGTAAAAAAAATACTAATGTCCTTTTTTTGGAAATTCCAAAATTTTATTCAAGTAGACGTTACAAAATTGTATGTCACAACACCAGAATCCAGAAAAAAAATTTATTATTTTATTAGAGGCACAGTCATATTATATAAGAATTTAAGAACGCATAATGTGCAGTTCACACTTGCTATTTTTGAGAGTTTAAGGGCTACGTGTTTAAAAAATTATTTTTTCTGTATCCAATACGTTTTTATTCTGTTACTGGTGTTTTGTTAAACTTGTTTAAGGTCGTAAGTGTGAACCCCATATAAGAAAAAAATTGACCCGTGTAATCGCAATTGGCAAAAGATCTAAAATCGAAAATGGGGCCCCCTGCATGATAACCTATTTCGATCACCTTTTTCAAAAAAATATTTATGTATGAAAAGGATGAAGTTCAGGTACATATATTTTGTTACAAATGTTAAGTCTCATCTTTCTGCAATTAAAAAATATCTCCCCTTGACCACCGGAATTAATATGTGCATTAAATGCAATGTGCATCAGCACAGAAATTGTTTCAAGCAAAAACGAAAAATTTGCATTTTTTTTAGTTTAGGCTTTTAATTTTTTTATTAATTAATATTAATTTTTTTTAGATTTAATTAATTATCAAATTCCACTAATTGAAACATTTTGAAACTATTTATTTAAATCCAAATATTAAAATTGCATAAAAAGTTGAAATACAGGCTTTTCTGGAATAACGAAACATTAAAACTTTTTTTACAAGAGTTTTGAGATCAGCCGGTGCTAATTTTACTAAATAGGTACCTTTTTCAAAAAAAAAAATGAATCTTTGTCCAAAATGGGTTAAGCATGTACTATTTAGTTTAAAGTTTGACTTAATTCTGAATGCAAATACTGCTAAAAAATATTTTTTTTTTTTTAAAGGGGTTTTTCAAAAAAAAAACATCCCTCACGCAAAAATTCGACTCACTCTCTAGACACTCACTTAGAATTTTTCAACTCACAATCACGTGAATTAAATGAAAATCACTTTTTTGAGTCACGCAAATCACGGACCAGCGACCGTCTCCAATTCAAATATATAAACAAGAGACAAGTGTCTTTTCATTTGTTTAATCTATAACATCTGTAAATTTTATTTAAAATGAAGTGTCCACCCTTGAAAAAGTTTCCTTGTAGGTCTAAATCCAAAAAGTTTCAAGGCACTTATTTATTACCTTAATATAGTCACTTGACTTAAAGGAAAATCACTCTATAACCAAATTACGGGACCACAGACCATCTCTAATTCAAATACATAAACAAAAGACAAGTTTCTCTACATTTGTTTTATCTATAACATCTGTAAATTTTATTAAAAATAAAGATTCCACCCTGAAATAGTTTTCTTGTAGGCCCGATTTCAAAAACTTTCAAGGCACTTATTTATTACCTTAATATATGGGGGTTTTCGTGTCAACTGACACAACTTTTGAAACCGATGTCTTCCGATCGGGATGAAATTTGCATCAAGGTTAGTCCTTAGCCTGTCCCGAAAATGAAAAATTTTTGGGCATACCCCTAGAATGATGCTTAGTAAAGAGCTGATTACGGGAAGAATAATTAAAAAAATGTTGGTGGTCATCTTCAGGGCGCAACCAGCGCTTAAAGTTTGCATCCGTAGTGCATTTGGTCAAAAAAAAATATTTTTTTTTATTTTTAAAATTGGTGACAAAAGTTTCGTTAGGTAGAGTACATTCTGAAAAAAATATTTGTAAAGTTTTCATGGAGCAATTTTGGTCCAGCACAACGTTTTGAAATTTTGAAAAGGTGTAATTTATTATGTAGTTTATGAAGTTTTTGTAAAAACTGGAGTTTGTAAGAGATCTTTTAAGATTTTGTATAAAACGAAGTTTATGTTCCAGCCTTTGTATAAAAAGCTGTTTATTACGAAAACTTAAAAAAATATGTAATTAATTTTGCATCTTCGAAGCTTCAAAACGTTGCGCTGGACCAAAATTGCTCCATAAAAACTTTACAAATATTTTTTCCAGAATGTACTCTACCTAACGAAACTTTTGGCACCAATTTTAAAAATAAAAAAAAATAGTTTTTTTTTGACCAAATGCACTATGGATGCAAACTTTAAGCGCTGGTTGCGCCCTGAAGATGACCTCCAAAATTTTTTTAATAATTTTTCCCGTAATCAGCTCTTTAATAAGCTTCGTTCTAGGGGTATGCCCTAAAGAAATTCCAAAATTTACTGATTTCGGGACATGCTATTAGTCCTATTGGATAGTAGTTCAGACACAATTTTTCAACGAGATCGGTCAAGAACTCTCTGAGTTAGAGGGGGTCGAAATTTGACATTTTGGCCAAAGAGGTGTTGATTCTCATCCATGTAACTTCTTACCTATTGTTTTTAGCAAAATGTGTCCCAAAGAGTTTAGATAGCTATTTCTTCAGTCTTTCGAAAAAAAAATATTAAAAAAATAAAAAAAAAAATTTTGATTTTTTTTCTTAAAAATCCAAAACTTTTTTGACTTTTTCCTCAAATTGGGCCCTTTTTTTTTTTTTTTTTTTTATTCAAAAGAAAGCTTAGGTGATTTCCTTTAAGAGCTGTGGGGTCGCTTAGTGGGATGCGAGTGGGATATCTATGAAAAAAATTTTTTATTAACTTTGGAACACAAAAAACCGTTCATACATTTGCACTAGTAGGCGTGGGATAGCTAACCAGTTTTCGATTTCGATCCGCGATACTCTCTAATTTTTTTAGGTTCGAAAAAGAAAGCACGAGCCAAAAAATAGGGGGCGTTGGGGAGGCGCCATATGGCCCCTTATTGGGGTCAAAGTTGGGCGTAAAGAGGTAAAAATCCTCAAAAAGCCGCAAAACTCTCCTAGAAACGCCCCTGGAGGGGCGCAATGTGAGACCGACCTCCAATAATTTTCTGCCCCCAATATTTTTTTTGAACATACCTGACCCCTATTTCCACTTCCTAAGGGGGCTCCCATACAACGTATTTTTAAAAAATTTGATTCTACCATTCTAACTTACCCTAAAGTGCCCCTAGTGGGGCCAAATGTATGACCGACCTCCATTATTTTATTAATTCCAACATTTTTTGCAAACATACCTACAATGTATCTTTAACCCTTAAGGTGGTCCCCATACATTTCTTTTATTTTTTATAAACTTGTTTTATTAAACCAGCTCCTACCGCCCCTACCGTGCCTCCTAGAGAGGCAAAAACTACGACTAACTCCCATTATTTTTTAGTTACCAACATTTTGTCCGAACATCATAACACCCTATCTTCACTCCCTAAGGGGCTCCCATACATTACAAAAACATGTATTTTTAAAAACTAATAAAAAAATATTCCGAGAAAATGTTGGAGTTGAAAAAATATTGGGGGTCGGTCATACATTTTACTTCTATAGGGGCACCCTACGGACAGTTAGAGCGGTAGGAGCAAATTTTATAAAATGTCATTTTGTATGGGAGCCCCCTTAGGAAGTGGAAATAGGGGTAAGGTATGTTCAAGAAAAATGTTGGGGGCAGAAAATTATTGGAGGTCGGTCTCACATTGCACCCCTCCAGGGGCGTTTCTAGGGGAGTTTTGGGGCTTTTTGAGGATTTTTACCTCTTTACGCCCTACTTTGACCCCAATGAGGGGCCATATGGCCCCTCCCCACAGCCCCCATTTTTTGGCTCGTGCTTTCTTTTTCAAACCTAAAAAAATTAGAGGGTATCGCGGATCAAAATCGAAAACAGATTAGCTATCCCCCGCCTAATAGTGCAAATTGATGAACAGTTTTTTGTGTTACAAAGTTAAAAAAAAATTTTTTTCATAGATATCCCACTCGCATCCCCCTAAGCGACCCCATAGCTCTTAAAGGAAATCACCTAAGCTTTCTTTTGAATCAAAAAAAAAAAAAAAAATGGGCCCAATTTGAGGAAAAAGTCAAAAAAGTTTTGGATTTTTAAGAAAAAAAATCAGAAATTTTTTTTTTATTTTTTTTTATATTTTTTTTCGAAAGACTGAAAAAATAGCTATCTAAACTTTTTGGGACATATTTTGCTAAAAACAATAGGTAAGAAGTTACATGGATGAGAATAAACACCTCTTTGGCCAAAATGTCAAATTTCGACCCCCTCTAACTCAGAGAGTTCTTGACCGATCTCGTTGAAAAATTGTGTCTGAACTACTATCCAATAGGACTAACCTTGGTGCAAATTTCATCCCGATCGGAAGACATCGGTTTCAAAAGTTGTGTCAGTTGACACGAAAACCCCCATATATATAAGCCTATAGGCTTATATTCTGAATTTCTAAAAAATCGGTTAACATTTACGACCTGTAGAGACTTTTGGCAAAAAAACCTACCATCTCGCCCCAGTGTGCACTGTGGGGCGGACGACTAACGATAAATTAATTAATATTAACGACAAAACCTTTTGCATACAAATACCAAAACCGATATAAGATAAATACCAATACTTATTAAAAACCGATACCGATTCGAGGCTAAAACCAATACCAATACCCAATACCTAAATAATTCAAAACCAATACCGAAACCTATACCAAATCAACAAAATATGAAAACCAATACCTATACCAATACTAATATTATTTTAAAAACCAATACCAATACCAATACTTTTATCGAATTGGTACCCATCCTTGCCTTTTATAAAAAGTACCTTTTATAAAAAGTACCTTTTATAAAAAGTACCTTTTATAAAAAGTACCTTTTATAAAAAGTACCTTTTATAAAAAGTACCTTTTATAAAAAGTACCTTTTATAAAAAGTACCTTTTATAAAAAGTACCTTTTATAAAAACTACCTTTTATAAAAAGTACCTTTTATAAAAACTACCTTTTATAAAAAGTACCTTTAATAAAAAGTACCTTTAATAAAAAGTACCTTTAATAAAAAGTACCTTTTATAAAAAGTACCTTTTATAAAAAGTACCTTTTATAAAAAGTACCTTTTATAAAAAGTACCTTTTATAAAAAGTACCTTTTATAAAAAGTACCTTTTATAAAAAGTACCTTTTATTAAAAGTACCTTTTGTAAAAATTACCTTTTATAAAAAGTACCTTTTATAAAAAGTACCTTTACAAAAAGCACCTTTTACAAAAAGCACCTTGTATAAAAAGTGCTTTTCATAAAAAGTACATTTTATAAAAAGCACACTCAAAATAATTCTACAGTAAAAGGTTTAGTAAGTGATATTGTACGCAAATCTACTATTTAGTTACTAATTTTAGTATCATCAAAGTACTAAAATGAGTAATTTTTACTGGTTTTGACTAATATTAGTTAAAAATTTTAGTATTGGTTACCAATTTCTGCACTAGGTCCTTTTGGACTAAAATTAGTTAAATTTTTAGTATTAAATACCCACGTTTTTTTTTTGGGTGTAGCTTTTATAAAAAGTGCCTTTTATAAAAAGTACCTTTTATAAAAATTACCTTTTATAAAAATTACCTTTTATAAAAAGTACCACTTATATAAAAAGTACCTCTTACAAAAAGTACCTTTTACAAAAAGTACCTTATATAAAAAGTGCCTTATATAAAAAATAACTTTTTTAAAATTACCTTTTATAAAAAGTACCTTTTATAAAACTACCTTTTATAAAAAGTACCTTTCATAAAAAGTGTCTTTAATAAAAAGTACATTTTATAAAAAGTACCTTCTACGAAAAGTACTTTGTATAAAAGTACCTTTTTAAAAAAGTACCTTTTATAAAAATGAATTTTATAAAAAAGTACCTTTTATAAAAAGTACCTATTATAAAAGTACCTTTTATAAAATATACCTTTTATAAAAATACCTTTTATAAAAAGTACCTTTTATAAAAAATATCTTTTATAAAATTACCTTTTATAAAAAGTACCTTTTATAAAGAGTACCTTTTAAAAAAGGTGCCTTTTTATAAAAGGTACTCAGGTACTTCGGACATGAATTTTTGTCGAAATATGTAATTTTTTCAACTTGGACTGCTGGTTGCCGACTGAAGATGACCTTGAAAAATTTTTCCCACAATCAGCTCTAACGTGGTCATCGTTTGGCAGGTATTACGACTTGAAATTCGAAAAATTAAATTTGACGGGACAGCCTAGTATAAAAGCTCTTTAAGTTTGACTTTAATCCACCAACATTTTATTTTCGTGGTACATTTGATATGAAAACCTCCATATGTAACATGAAATAAAACTGACAACTAACACTTGTATTTAATTAATTAAATTCGTTTAATATTAATATTAATTAAGGAAATTATAACAAACAAATCAAGTTAACAATATTAGAAATAGAAAAAAAATTTCAATAATTTAATTAAAAACGACGTTTAATGGCACGATAATGATAACCATCATCAGTTAATACAGCGGACTCACCATCCGCAGGACCCTCAACTTCCACTATGTCTTCTTCTAAAGGCGGTAAAAATTCCGAAGTAGAGGGAATAGTAGGTGTAAAAAGATTTGCTACATCAGCAGGTTTTTTATAATGATAACCATCATCTAGTAAAACTGCAGAATCTTGAGGAATTTCAGTTACGGCAGCTAATTCTTCGGCAGGGGCGATAGTTGTAAGTTCAGGAGCATCATTAACAACAACATCTTCAATTGATTTAGTTGAGGGTTCTGGTTCAGAAAATTCTTCCAATTTAGCGGGTGGTAAATATTCATTAGTGGGTTGAGGAATTTCTGTGATAACTTCTGATTCGTTGCTAATGACAGAGGGTGGCAAGTATTCATTAGAAGGCTTAGGTAGTTCAGTGGTAATCTCGGCTTCTTTAACTTCGGCTGGTGGTAAATATTCAGTGGTAGGTTTTGATGATTCTGTAGAGATTTCAGCTTCTTTAACACTAACTGGTGGTAAATATTCATTAGAAGGTTGGGGTTCCTCTGTAGCCACTTCAGCTTTTTCCGTAGAAACTACAGATTCTTTAGCTTGTACCGGTGGTAAATATTCATTGTTGGGTGGTAAATAATTTAATTTTAAATGAGATACATCACGTCTTTTTCTAAAACTTAATTTACGCACTGTTTTATATTCATAACCATTTTTACCCAAAACAGCACTATCCTCAATTTCTGATTGTTCAATGGGAATTTCTGTGGGTAAATTTAATTCAGATTCTGGTGCTAAGTATTCATTTGAAGGTTCAGCAACTGGTGCTAAATATTGATTTGTAGGCGGAGGCACTAACTCAGAAACATCTCGTCGTAAACGTTGTGGCACATAAGTCAAAGCATTTGCCATAGCAATAAAACTCAATATAATTACGAATAATTTCTGCATTATGAAATATAAATAAAAAAAAATAATTATTTAAATTATCTTTAACGATTTTTATTAAATTAAATATTTTACCATGTTTAATAATTTTTGGTCTATCTTCTTTAACTTCTTAACTGTCTTAAATGTAATGATGAAATACTGATTTTCAATACAGAAAATTTTCTATTTATACAAAAAATTCACACATATCCGAAAAAATATACAAAATTTATTGTAAATACACGTTTAAATACAAAAACAAAAATAATCCCCCAAAAAAAAAATATAATTTTTAAATCAAAAACTCATTAAAACAAAAATATCGATTTAAAAATATCACATTATCAAACTAGCGCCAGTTTGATCAAACTTCAATTTAATCGAACATGTTGCCTTAAAGTCTAAAGAAATACAATAAAACACTTACACCAAAATGACTTGACAAAAAAAAAAAAAATAACTTCCATCATCATCATCATCACTAGGCCAACCAAAAAAAAGCAAATGCTTCTTTTTTATTTTAAAAGATAAATCAATTTAGATTAAACACAAATTCTGATCATGAAAAACTAAAGAAAATAAGCAGCATTTCTTAGAGCTTTTTGTACCCTACAACACTCTGTGGTACAGGGTATAATGAGTTTTTGTGCTGATGGTTGTAACTACCCGAAATATTGGTCCTAGACCTACCTTCAAGTATACCGATCGACACAGAATTACTTTTTGAGTTGATTTAGCGATGTCCGTCCGTCCGTCTGTCCATCTATCGGTTTAAGCACGATACAGATAGAAATTTTCAATCAATTGACTTGAAATTTGAAACTTAAGCATCTTTTGGCCCAAGGACGAAGCCTATTAAAATTGGAAAAGATCGGTCCTTGTTAAAACCTAGCCCCCATACAAAGGCCCCCTTTGGATTCGGCATAAATGACTCTTATAACCTTATTATAATAGATATCGCTTTTAAATTTAGCAGGTAATCAAATTTTGTATGCACGAATTACCATTCCAAATTTCAAATCGGATCAGTCCTTCTGGTAGTCCACATACAAATCACTCTTCCGATATTCACATATTTCCCTCAAAATTCATAAAAAAGGAAATATTTGATAAAAATTTTATTTTTAGGTGTTAAACGTGTACTTTAGTAACCTAATCAAATCGAAATATAATTGGACCATTTTTGGACTTAGTCCCTTATATAAAAATTTTGACCGATATTCAGTTAAATCGGTCTATTGACAAAAAATAAACCAATTCCACTAAAATTAGATCGATGTGTGTTCTCTACACTAAATAAAGATCTAACAAAGAACAGATCCAATCTGTCCATGTTTGGACTTGGGACCCATTTTCCGGAAAACACTGGTGTTGCGTATCATATGGTCGGTCTTGACCGACTACACTCAAAAAAAAAAACTGTAATGTTAGCAAAAAAAGCTTGTAAACCTACAAGAAAATTTGCTGATTTTGAACCCACAATTTTTTTTCTAAAGTTAGCAAAAATGTTTTGCCAATAATTAGTTAACTGAATTTTTTTTTTTTGAACTTAGTTCATACACATTTGAGGACCCCATTGGGTTCGGCCCCAATAGGTCCAGACCCCGATGGGCCTAGACCTAGATGGGTTCCTTAAAAATCGTCATAGTTTTTGATCCAAAATTTGTGTCCGTTTCGCTCTACGTTGCTTAGTTTTTGAGATACGTGATTTTAGGGGACCACTGGGGTCTTGAGAATTAAAAAACTCGATAACTTCAAAAATATTACTCGGAGAGCTTTTGGTTATTTTGCGGTCTTGTTCTACGTGTTGAGAGCTACAAAAATTCTTTTGGACTTTTTGTTGTGTCGGCAATATTTTCCGAGATATGAGCATTTTAAAATTTTCGGGAATGCTAACTTTTTTGGATCCAAAGTTAGGACCCACTAGGGTCCACACATGTGAAAAGGACCGATGATACTATGGAGAGCCCGAGAACCAAAAATGGCCTCCATTTTGCTCTATCTGGCTTACTTTCCGAGATAGCGCCATTTTAAGTTTTCTGAAAAAAAAAAAAAAATACCATTTATTTTGCTAATATTAGCAAAAAATCTTGTAAAAATGTTGTCAACTCAATTTCAAATTTAGCAAAAGAAATTAGTTCAAAGTTTGTTTAAAATTGCTAATGTGCTAAATGAAGTTTGCAAGAATTTTTTGCTAACATGCTAACCTCAACTAAAAATTTGCTAAAAGTTAGCTAACTAGCAATAGCAAAAAAAAATTAGTAAATCTACTAATGTATTATTTTGAGTGTATAACTTTCTTACTTATTTTTGCTTATTTTGGCAATTACTGCTTATTTATGCTTATTTTTCGTTTATTGGCATATTTTGGCATTTTTATCTCTTTTTTAAATTTTTTTTTCTACTTATTTTTGAATTATTAGCTTATTTTACCTTTTTTTTAAATACAAGTAAAAAAGTTTATTTTGACCTTGCCGAATATAGTGATACCCTCCACAAATTAAAAAAACTTTTTTTAAAAGAAAATTACTTAAACAAAAAACAAAAATTTTGAAAAAAAATTCCGCGAAAAAAAAATCCGCGATTTTTTTCTTTTTTTGTCAAAAAATATGTTCGTACTTGTTTAAATATCATTTGGCGTTCAATTTTGTTCACATATGTCGACCAGCAGTCGAATTAAAGCATTTTGTATTTTTAGGTTATGTTGAATGTACACTCAGAAAATTATGTAAGTTACTACATGTTAGTTTTTTGTATATTTTACAGTAGTTAGTTGTTTTCAACTACAAGTCAGTTGTTTTTGTATGAAAAATATCAAACAACTATTTCTGTTAGTTATTTAAGTCGTTTTTTTGAACAACTAACAAAAAAGAACTGTGATGTAGTAACAGTTATTTAAAGTAGTTAATTTTACTTTTTTTATTTCTTAAAAATTTTCAAATTTTTTTTCCAAAAAAAATAAAATAAATTTTCGCTTTTCTATTTTTCACAACTTTTTTTAAAAAAAAAAATCTTGAAAAAAATTTGGTCTAAAATTTTTTCTTCGAAAAATCTTTTGAAAAAAAAATTATATATTGATTATTTTATTTTTACTACAGTTTAGTTGTTTTGACTACAAATGTAAGTAGTTTTTACTACATAAGTCAGTTGTTTTTTGTCAGTTTAAAAATAACTAACATTGTTAGTTGATTTAACTGAAAAAGTAGTAGACCCCAAAACAACTTACAAAGTAGTTATTTTAACTGACATTTTCAGTTAATTTTACTAACATAATTTTTTGAGTGTACTAAAATTTTTGAGGTGTCCGTACATTTTCGTTCATAACTTTTGAACCGCTGAACCGATATCGGTCAAATGCAATACCAAACTTCTCGGGAGAACTTCCAATAAATATGTTAAGTTTCAGACATCTCCGTGTAATATTTTGGCCGTGATCACCATTTTCACAGACAGACGGACATCTCTAGAATGTCTTAAAATCGATCGGGGATCATGAATATATACTTTATGGGGTCCCAAACCGATATTTCGATGAGTTATAAACGGAATGACAAACATATATATACCCTCTATCACTAACAAGGGAAGTATCCCTGGAGTCACCCTCCGATCTTCATGAAATTTGGATATGTTGTTAAGAACGAAAACAAATTCGACGCGTATTTTTTTTAGCGCTCCAAACTCATTTTTAGGGGGGTCGATTTGTATGGGGGGTAATTTACCTTTTTCAGTTTTTTACGATTTACGTCTATTTAAACCAGGCGCGGATCCAGGAATTTCATTTGCGGGGGGAGATTTTTTTTACCAAAAAAATGTTATGCAACCGGAAGGCAAAAAAATTTGGTTGGTAGCGGGGGGTGGGGGGGGGGGGGGGGGTTGTTGTATAATTTTTCGTGAATATTTTTAACATTTTCACGAGGAAATCCTGACGGGCTGATTTACTTCCTTAGCCAGACCGTTTATAGTAAAATAAACGAACCTATACTCACAATCAGTCATAGTCACAAATGTGAAAAGACCCGTAAACTTTTATATACAAATTCTATATAAAAAACTGAAATATTTCAAAAAAAAACTAACCATATTATTAGCTTTTTATAAATGTTTCCTTTACAAAATTTGTCAGATGTTGAGACATTTTTTTTATAGAAAAACTTTTAGATTCTAAAGTAGTTTTCATATGGAAAAATAACCCATTTCTGAGATTTTTGTCTTTAGAAAAATGTTCAGATTCTAAAACTTTAATGTAAAAAATTTCTTAAACTCTCAGATCGTATTTTCTTAAGAAATACTCTCAGATTCAGCATTTTCTTATAGAAAATGTCTCCGATTTTTAAACTTTTTTCTATAACACAGCTCAACATGAAAATGCGTATTGGATACTGGTTGATTTAGGTAGTGTTTGCTGTGCTGATTCCAAATCTGCGACCCAAATATGTCTATCACGTCAGGATTTTGAGTTATTCGCGGTTAAAGTGCCGAAAAAGGCCATTTCGGACCCTTTTTGAAAGCTTATTATATAAGATCCTGACATGCGATTGGCTCATTCGAAAGTATGTGATTTCCTCTATAAGACAAGATAAAATGTTCTTGGAATTTAATTTTCTAAAATTGTAAAAAATCATTAAACAAAAAACCTTCCATTTTTTAAATATTTAGTTTATTTACACAGTGTTTTTTAACAAATTTCCATACAAATACATACATTAGGCTGGGTCGTATTCCAACAAAGTGCTCAGATCAACTATTAATAGTGAAAAAAAGTTGGTACAAGTAAATACAAGCAATTTAAAACCAAAATGAACAAAATCGGTCCATGGCTTCCGTTCTCGCATCGCGGGTCAAAATTGCGGTTTTTGAAAAAATGGACATAATTTAAAAAAAAAATTAAATATTTAAAAAAAAATTATTACAAAAAAAAAATTTTTTTTTTGTATCGCATTAATTCAAAGATATTTAGAAAAATTTTGTTTGTTTTTTTCGGATATCGATAACCCACCCAAACGTGAGGCAAAAAAAAACTCAGATTTTTAACATGGAGCTCAAAACTACTTTTTCACTATTTTAAAAATTTAGTGAAACAAAATTTTTAAATATATTAGTTTATCCACTTGATATCATTGAATAGATCTCAGGGATTGTAGAAAAAAATTCTTAGTTAAATTCCTTCGTCCAGTTGGTGTGTGGAGCGATTTGAATTTAGCGGATTTCCAGAACATGTGTTTTTATCGACATTTTTGACTAATTTGTAGTTGTTAGCAACATTTTACATAAATTAACCAACTTTTTTTGTTCAAATGGTTGTTTTGGACCATAGTAACTCTGCTTTGAAATAATAGGCTTTTTGGACAACGTTAACCCTTGCCGGCACGGGGTTAAAAAATTCCTCCAATGAAATTTTTGAAAATTCCTCACTCTAAAATCGTGTATGTGTTTAAATAATCAACAATTACAAATTTATACAAAGTTTCCTTGAAGGACATCTTTAACCCTTGTTGAACGAACGCCCAAAAAATTTCAAACAGCTGTTTTTTTGCTCATAGTCAAAAGGACTTTTTTGACATATTAAATAATATGTTTTTCACTTTTAGCTTTACACAGTAAAAACGACGAAGACGTAATGAAATTTCGGATGCCATTTTTATTTTTTTTTTTTTGTTTTTAGTTTTAAGCATTTTCCGCTTAAGTGCGCTTACTTTAAAACGTTAATTTGAATGGGATTGTTTAAATGCATTCCCCGCTTAAACGATTCACTAGCAGATGTTTATATCTTTAATTTAATTAGATGTGAAGTTTATCAATGCACTTTAACGGTGTTTAAAATAAAATATACTCTGTTTAAATGCGTCAAACATATAATGCCCGCTTACATGCATTTTCCGCATTAATTATGTACTCACAACTAGTTGTGTCGGTCAGTTCTTTTTATTTTATTTAGTTTTAAGCATTTTCCGCTTAAGTGCGCTTACTTTAAAACGTTAATTTAAATGCGATCGCTTAAATGCATTCCCCGCTTAAACGATTCACTCGGAGATGTTCATATCTTTAATTTAATTAATTTAATGTTGATTATTTAAATACATACACGATTTTGGAGTGAGGAATTTTCAAAAATTTCATTGGAGGAATGTTTTAACCCCGTGCCGGCAAGGGTTAACGTTGTCCAAAAAGCCTATTATTTCAAAGCAGAGTTACTATGGTCCAAAACAACCATTTGAACAAAAAAAGTTGGTTAATTTAAGTAAAATGTTGCTAACAACTACAAATTAGTCAAAAATGTCGATAAAAACACATGTTCTGGAAATCCGCTAAATTCAAATCGCTCCACACACCAACTGGACGAAGGAATTTAACTAAGAATTTTTTTCTACAATCCCTAAGATGTATTCAATGATATCAAGTGGATAAACTAATATATTTAAAAATTTTGTTTCACTAAATTTTTAAAATAGTGAAAAAGTAGTTTTGAGCTCCATGTTAAAAATCTGAGTTTTTTTTGGCCTCACGTTTGGGTGGGTTATCGATATCCAAAAAAAAACAAACAAAATTTTTCTAAATATCTTTGAATTAATGCGATACAAAAAAAAATTTTTTTTTTTTAATAATTTTTTTTTAAATATTTAATTTTTTTTTTAAATTATGTCCATTATTTCAAAAACCGCAATTTTGACCCGCGATGCGAGAACGGATGCCATGGACCGATTTTGTTCATTTTGGTTTTAAATTGCTTGTATTTACTTGTACCAACTTTTTTTCACTATTAATAGTTGATCTGAGCACTTTGTTGGAATACGACCCAGCCTAACATACATAAATATAAGATTTAAAGCACATGTGGCTAACGATTTTTTCACCATTATTAAAAATTAAATTCTTGGAAAATTTGATTTTGTCTTAAAGAGAAAATTACGCACTTCCGAATGAGCTTGATATCAAGTCATTCGCATGTCAGGATCTCATTTGATAGGCGTTCAAAAATGACCAAAATGGGCCTTTTTTGACACTTTAACCGCGATTTTCTCAAAATTGTGGAGTGATAGAAAAATTTGAGTGACCGTATTGGAATCGTAAAACCAAATTCTAAAACATTTTATCCTAAGGATATGTGTGCTAACGTAAATGATCAGCACACATATAAATCCAGTAAGAATTTTTTACATTCTATCATTTTCTTTCTTTCTATCTTTCCTTTCCCTTTCTTTTTTTCTTTTTTCCCCTTTCCTTTTTTTCTTTTTTCCTTTCCTTTCTTTTTTTTCTTTCGAAATCATTGTGGGGGGGAGAAATCCCATTCTCCCCCCCCTGGATCCGCGCCTGATTTAAACAAAATTAATATAGGCATGTGTGGTATCATAAAAATACCTATCTCGTGGTGCTAACAACGGGCCAAAGAAGTTAATATTTTTCGACTTATTAACAAAAATATCCTAAACTTTTGGTATTATACTCAATATGACGAAAAGTTGTGCATGTATGGACACGTAACATGACTAGGTTTCTTTGCATAATATAGGAGATAAACGAAAAAACTGAAAAGTGGCCTTGTCTTCCCTCCTTTTAACCCCCTTAATATGAATTTGGGCCGCTAAAAAAAATACGTGCCCCTTTATTTTTTCTGCTCTACAAAATAAAACTAATTCCATAAAGATCCAAAAAATTTCGAAGGTTATAAAAGAAAATATTGAAAGTAAATTCAATTTAAATGACTTCTTTCTTATTAAAACATATGATGATTTTAATTTTTTTTTATGAAAAACCTACAATTTTAGTGGATTTTAAATTTGATGAAAATCCACTAAAGAAGGAAAGAGCTTTTTTTTTAATTTTTACTGTTTACTTTGATAATTTTTGCGGCTTTTTTTAGGAGCTTAAAACATTGTTTTAAGTGCTTATTTTTGGTTGCCCTAATCATCACCATCGCAAGTCATGTGTACTGTTAAATAATATTGCTACACTTAATTATCAGTTCAAAATTGCGGCAGATATTCAAAACTCACTCACAAATGACCACTTCATGTTGTTAACCATGGTCAGTAACACTTTATGCTTAATGGTATCGCTGTTGTTGTTTGTATATCCGTCAACAATAAGAACAACTATCGTCATCTTCTGCTTTTTTTTTATTTTGCGTGGAAAAAAATAAATATTGAGAACAGAAAAAACAAACAAAAAAAAAAAATTATTTGATCAGACATTCTTTTTGAAGTGTAAATACGTGTTCCTTAAATTATATCAATTATTTTGGGCCCTATGTAGTTTGAGTTTAGTACATGGTGATATAAATTTGTTGTAACATTTGGACTCACATTTTTTGAACTTTCCTGACCTTTTTCCCAATTATTCTAAGCTTTTGTGTACTTTTAAAAATTTTTCAAAATGTTATTTAGAATTCGTTCTTAATTTTCATAAGATCTTTTCACATTTTCCAAAGTGCTTCAAAATTTTCCTAATTTTTTCTAAATACAAATGTTGGGGACACCTCCCCATTGGCGGTAAAAGTGAACAAATTCATATATAAGAAAATAATAAAAATTTATTTTTATTTACAGTACAGGGCCGAAAACAATTTATCCTTAATATAGCTGGATTTGTTTGCTAACGTGTATAAATTATCGCATACAAATTTGACGTTTTTTAACTATATACGGCAAATTTATGTCAAATTTGTATGGGATAATTTATACACGTTAGCAAAAAAATCCACCTTATATTTACATATACATTAGAGTTCACGGGTGGAAACATTTTTAACCTAAAAGTGCGAATACCATAATTTTTTTTTTTAATTTTGTATTTAGGATGTCTAAGAATAATTTAGCAACAAAAAAAAAATCATTGATCGAGCACTTTTTTTAAAAATCGCGTTTAAATTAAAATGAACAATTTTCCAAAAAAAAACGAATTTTTTTTTTTTTTTGCATTACACAAATTTTGTTACATGCTTATTATAATACTCAAGGTCCGTACTTAAAAATAATATAAAGTGAGAGTTCGCAAAAAAAAAAGAGTCCGCAAGGTTAGGTTAGGTTAGAGGTGGCGGAGTCAAAGACTCCTCACATAGATCGGATGGTCCATAGCGAAACCACAATAATTCCTCACCGACGCTGATAGAACGCGTTTGTCCTCATCGCGAATTGTACTATTTGCCTTAGGTTGACATTCGAAACCGTTTCCAAGCTCTCGAAGTCATATCTGCCTAAAATGTGCAGTCGGGTTCTGGCCAAAGGAGGACGTTGGCAAAGAATATGTTCGACCGTTTCTTCAGTGTTAGGTTCATCGCACCTTCTACAGCTTGCATCAGAAATAAGTCCCATCTTCTTTATATGATAACCTATTAGGCAGTGCCCGGTGATCACTCCAGTAAGTACACGGCAGTTCCATCTAGTGAGTGAGAGTAAGTATTCAGTTTTTTTTAGATTGTAGCATGCCCACAATCTTCTACTGATCGCACTTGTTGTTAGCTCTCTCCACTTTCTATTAGCCATTGCAGTGTTTTGAATGTCGCGTAGCGATCTGAAGTGCTGGATTGGTGGATCAATATGCACAGAAATACCAATACCAGCAGCACCTTGTTTCGCGAGCTCGTCCGCTCTCTCGTTTCCTTGAATACCTATGTGACCTGGTACCCATTTTAGTTTCACCTTGTTCATACTCCCTAAACTTTGTAAGTTCTCGAAGCATTCAAAAACTACTTTCGACTTGATGTAAAAGCTTTTAAGAGCTTTTAGAGCAGCTTGGCTGTCAACGTAAATGTTAAATTCTCTGTTTGTCTCATCACCGAACTGTAAAGCCGCCCTGCTTATGGCAACTATTTCGGCCTGGAAAATGCTAGAGTCCAATGGAAGGATAAAAGTCTTCTCTAAATCTCGCAAACTGGTTGAAAAACCTGCACCGACTCCCATGGATTGTTTGAAGCCGTCTGTGAATATGTTAATAGCGTTCATTGGGGGGTTTTGCCAGTTTGACCAAAATTCTCGAGTCGGAAATTCTACGTCATATTTCCGGTCGAAAATAAGTTTGGGCACTCTGTAATAGGTGGCAATATCATTTAAATTGTCCATGTTACTGTGTCCAAAATTGCGTTGCCTGAATAAATTTGACTCTTTGAGACGAAGGCAGGACTTATAAGCATCCTCCTTTGCAAAGATGTCAATTGGTATCAGGTGCAGTAGCGTGTCAATAGATTCAGCTGATGTTGTTCTCAGAGCGCCTGTGATGCATAAACCCATGAGACGTTGAATTCTCTGAAATTTTAAGTGCGTCACATTATACCAGACCTTAACACCATACAGTAAGATTGGTCTTACTACAGAAGTATAAATCCAGTAAGTGATCCTTGGTTCCAGTCCCCAAGTTGCGCCAAACATTTTCTTGCATGCGTAGAAGGCGTTGTATGCCTTCTTGACCCTTTCTTCGGTGTTGTGTTTCCATGACAGTTTACTGTCTAAAATGATTCTTAAAAATTTCGCTTGGTTTGATAAAGGAATTCTAACTCCGTTTATCTCGAAGAGTTCGCAAGTTATTAAAAAAAAAAATGAAAAAACTGGATTTTTCCATAAAAATAAATTTGCAAATATCTCAAAAACTAAAGCTAACTTTAAAATTTGGTGTGCAGAATCGTAATCTACGTCCCAAAAACTATTAGAAAAGTTGGTTCGCAAGTCTGAGCATTTTTTGTGTCCCTCCGTGTAATTATTACTGGAAAATTGTATAAATGTCGAATACTGAATTTTTGTAATTTCCTATAAATAACAATCATACGCAACGGTGCACAATGGTTTATTTTTGATAATTTTGCTATTCATCAAGGAGGTACTGGACCGATTGCAGCGAAATTCATACCGTTTATAGCTAAGGTTATTTAGATCCATCCGTATTTCAAACTGCATAAATAAATTTTATTCTGTTTGCGTAAAGGCTTTGTTCAGAAAATTTTGACAGGTCGACTCACATGTCTGCTCGTGTGAAAATTCAACTGAATATTCGAAGAATGGTAATATTAAACAAGTAGAACAGTTAAATCCGGCTAGGCCGAATCTATGAATACCCTCCACAATATTAACTAAGGTAGAGATAAAAAATAATGGCCAGTATCATAGAAAAAAAATCTATAAAAACCAAAGTTTTATTTTTTTTTTGTTATTTTTTTAGAATTATCTAAATAAGGCTTTCATGGTCATGAATTTTTTTCCAAATTAAATAAAAGACTTTTTTATTTAATTTTTTTTTCGTATTCCTACGTTTCGCCTGTTTTTTTTTTTTTTTTTTTTTTTTTTTTTTAATTAACCAACACTCAGGGGATGCCCCCTATATATGCATTGCATTGTGCTGATATTAGGAAATAAAGGTGGGAGAAGGAGGAAAGAGGGAGTAGTGTTTGTGGATATTAGATTTAAATTTGATGATATCGTATGTAGCAGGAAAAACGTGTGGAGGTAATTTGTTCCATAAACGTATAGTTCGGCCGAAAAATGAGTTTTCTCTGTAATGCGTAGTACGATCAGTAGCCCATTCCAAAACAAACGGATGGACTCTACCCGAGAGACGAGTATTTCGCCGGAATATACGAATTTCAGGGATAAGGTTACTTATTTCAGCGGAACATTTACCGTGAAAATATCGATAAAACAGGGACACACTGCCAACAGTTCGACGGTGTTCCAAGGAGTCCATGGAATTAGACAAGTTGGCATCGCCTATAAGGACCTGTGCCCTGCGTTGAACCCGGTCGAGAAGCTCCAAAGCGGTTTTTGAAGCCCCTGCCCAGACATGAGAGTTGTACTCCATTTTCGGTCGGATATATGTGGTGTATATACACAAAAGATCAGATGGAGAAAAGTACTTTCTACTACGTTTTAAGAAGCCTAGGCACTTGAAAGCTTCTTTCGATACTTCGAACACATGCATATTCCACCGTACATCACACTGTATTTTCATACCCAGTACATCCAAGGATTCAGACTCATCAATATTAACACCACCAATTGACAATGTTGACGATGCTAAATTGGGTAGCCGTTTATGTGTCAAAACACAACATTGGGTCTTACGAGCATTAAAATCAACCCTATTTACACGACTCCATTCAGAGATAGTCTCTAAGTCGTGGTTAAGTGTGTCATTCATATTCAGCCTCATTGAATCAATCTCACTACGATCTGGTCTGTGGTCAAATGCGTATGAATGACTAATGTTGCTGTCATCAGCAAAAGAATATATTGGGTTGGACGTTATATTCAGGAGATCGTTCAAAAAAATCAAAAAGAGTGATGGCGAAAGAACGGATCCCTGCGGGACACCAGAGTTCAATATAAAATCACGGGAGGAAAAACCATCGATAACAACACGAATAGTCCGTTTATGTAAGAATCTCGATATAAATTGGGTGAATTTATTCCCGACACCGACAGCAATCAATTTAGAGATAAGTGCACTATGCCAGACTCGGTCAAATGCCCTTGAAATGTCCAAAGCAACTACTTTACTCTCGCCAAGGCGGTGAATAGAACGAGTCCATTGTTCCGAAAGAAACGCCATTAGGTCTCCGGTAGAACGACTTCTACGGAAGCCGTATTGACGGTCGCTAAGAAGATCATTGGACTCCAAGTAGTTGACCAGATGAAAATTCAACATATTCTCCATAACCTTTGAGAGAGTAGAGCAGATTGCTATGGGACGGTAGTTACCTGGGTCATTAGCCGCACCTTTCTTAGGGATCGGTTGGACATTGGCGACTTTCCAACAGTTTGGAAATATACCCGCACGATACGAAATGCAAAAGAGGTTACGTAGAGGCCGAGCTAGTGTCGAATAGCATTTCCTCAGAACTAAGGCCGGAATACCGTCGGGGCCTGGTGATTTATTCACATTAAGTTCTGATAGAACCTTTTTAACTGCAATACAGTTGGGACATTACAAAAAAATCATTGTGCCAAAATTTTGGACTTCTGGTAGTTTTTCTTCCCGAGATACGGGGTCTTGAAAATTAACAAAATTGTGTATATTTGACAAAAGTGTTCTGGGATAAATAAAGATAACTCGAAAAGTAATAATAATACAGGTCTAAGTCAAGTTGCAAATAATAGGTAATAAGACAGCCTTTAAAATGGCATTCTCAAGATTTTTTTTGAAAAAGGTCAAAGGTCATTGGATTTAAGCTTAATTTTTCGAGAGCTATATCTCAAAAAACGATATTTTAAAAATTTTGGAAAAAAAATATATGTTATTAGGTTAGGTTGTTAGGTTCAGGATGGAGACTTCATTGGAACTTTTGATATTAATAGAAATATAGTGACAGGAAAGAAAAAGAGGTGTATTTTCCCTAAAAAAAAAAATTTTTTTTTTTGTCTATGAGATTCTGGTACCAAAGTTCACTTTTCTGAATGTTTTTGACGTGCTGAGTACAAATATGATCTTTGAACTGGCCTATAGCAATTAGTTTTCGAGATATCTGCACAGAAATGTGGGAAAATTGCTAAAATGCTATTGCTGTGTTTTTTTTGAACATATATCTTGAAAAGTAATAGCGATAGGCCAGTTTAAAGGTCATATTTGGACTCAGCACGTCAAAAACATTCAGAAAAATTCATTTTTGTACCCGAATTTCAAAGACAAAAAAAATCTTTTTTTTTCTAAGGGAAAATACACCGCCTTTTCTTTCCTGTCACAATGTTTCTATTAATATTAAAAGTTCCAATGAAGTCTCCATCATGAAAATTAAAACTTATGTACATAGTATAGGTGATTCTTAACAACATATCGTCGAACTATATTCAATAAATGCCAACTCGAAAAAGCTTACTTTTCAGGAGAGCTAAAAAACTAGTTATTTTGCATATTATTGTAAAAATAAACAATGTACCTTCCATAAGATGGTTTAAATATTCTAAATAATTTTTACCTATGCCAAAAATTTCATATTTTGCACTGGTTTGAGTATTTTTTTGAGATGGCATTTATTACTATATCAAAAAACAAATATTTTTTTAGAGTTGGCATATTTTGTCGGAAACTAAAAATAATTTTTTTTTTTGAAAAATTTTTATAATTTTTTTTTTTTTTGGATTTTGTTTTCCTTAGTGTGGTAATTGCAAAAACTAAAAAAAATTAAAAATCTTTGCATATTTTTAAAAGTTACTAGCTCCGAAAGCCTTTTAATCTCGGGGTGGTCAACTTTGGCACTCTGTAACTCACGCTTTATTGTAGAAGGCTCACTCCAGACTAGCTATTTTGAAAGCTTATACCATTGACTTTATTTGCCCCACTCATAATGTTTCAATCTGATAAAAAGTTTGAAAGTTACATATATATAAGCAATTTTTTTTTTGCAAACACTATTTACCGATATTTTCAAAATGGCAATATCTCGAAAACTAGGCATTAGATATCAAAATCTTTACCAGATTCGTGTTCAGAAAGCCAAATGCAATAAGATATGTGGTCTAATTTTTTTTTAAAAAAATTTTGAAAATTTTTTGGAAATTTACAATGGGAGTTGGCATTTATTTTCACCAAAAAAATATGTACTTTGAGTTAGCAGAATAACAAAAATGGATGTAAAACGACAAAAAATTATTTTTTTGCTCTGAAATTTTTACCGCAGATGGGTATTGCATAGGGGAGCTATTTTCCATCAGAAACTCATTTCGGTCAAATTTGAGTTGGCATATTTTGAATATAGGTTCACGATATATTTTTTCCAAAATTTTAAAAATATCGTTTTTTAAGATATATCTCTCCAAAAATTAAGGTTAAAACCAATGACTTTTGACCTTTCTCAAAAAAAACCTTAGTAATTGGAATTTTATAGGCTGTCTCATTACCTATTATTGAAAACCTGAATGAGACCTGTATTGTTATTACTTTTCGAGATATCTTTATTTATGTCAGAACACTTTTGTCAAATATATACGATTTTGTTAATTTTCAAGACCCCTTATCTCGAATACTGGAATGACCATGGCCTGAAAAAGTGGCAAAATCTCTTTTTTGTTAAAGTAAATCTCAGTACTTATTTTCATTAAATTTGGAGGGGGTGAGGTCAACTAGTCGGTTGAATTGAGGTGATTTAGCTCATATGTATCACAGGTTTTATACGATATTAAATAACCGACACAAAACAGATTTAAAAGTTTTTTTAATTTTTTTTTTTAACAAAATTTTTTTTTTTTGTGTAAAAATTTTTTTTGTGTGTAGTTTTGAAGTTACCACTGCTTTTAAAACTGAACAAGTTTAAAAAAACTTTGGTTTAAAACTAAACAAGTTTGAAACGCATTTGTAAGTTACTAATGCTTTTAAATCTTGTTTAACGGGTTATCAACACGAGAATTTAAGGTAAAACCAATCTGAAGTTATTATAACTTTTGAATCACTGGACCGATTTGGCTGAAATTTAATACGAACCAGACCAAAGAAACGAAAAATATAAACGTCAAGCTTCAGTATCCTCATAGTTGTCATTAAAAAGTTATCTTGTGTTTTATCTTGTAAATTTACGAAAAACCCATGCCGAAAATAACTCTTTTGCTTATAACTTTTAAACCACTGAACCGATTTCGCTGGATTGCAATACCAACCTGACCAAGTAAATGGCAAACATATTTGCCAAACTTTAGGAGCTTCCGTAAAGTCTTTCAAAAGTTAGAGTGTTTTCATATCGTCTTAAAATCGATCGATGATCATGAATATAAATATGTATACTTTATAGGGTCCTAGACCAATATTTCGAGGTGTTACAAACGAAGTGACAAACTTATATATACCCTTTATCACTAGAGTGGAGGGTATAAAAAAGTTTGAGAACAATTTTTAGATTTTGGAAGAGGGATTCTCCGGAACAATTTTTAATTTTTAAAACTTAAGAGTAGTTTTTTATGGCGCAAAAATGAATGTCTTTTATTAATTATCTAGTATTTGGTAATTCAAGTGTCTAAAGTATATATTGTGAATGATTTTTTTAAGCCGAAAATGTCTTCAAAATGATAAAAAAACTTAAATATGAACAAAATTAGTGGGAACTTTGTTGAGGAAAAATTACACAAAAATTTCACAAAAAATTTCGTTATCCAAAAACTATCCAAGGATTTTGAAATTGTCCCACTTTTATATTATTATCCAGAAAGTGGCAACACTGGCTGACGCACAACCTAACCCAGCCTAAGTGCAAAAATTGTAATAAATGAATTGAACAACAATAATAGCGATAGTGAAGGTGTCTTCCAACGTCTCAATGTATCAAAGATTCAGTATAGCCGGACTAATCACTCTCACACACGGTGTGCCTCAGCGATGTTTAGGTTCAACTTTAGTGTCGACGAAAAGTGTAAACGCAGTTCGTTTTCTACTTGATTAAATGTCAAAAAAACTGTTAACAGCGAAATCGTAGCTACTCGCATTCGCGAGATACCGCGAAATTCGTGTTTTTTGTATTTTCTAACATTTTGACAATGAAGTTTTTTAAATATCTTCAAAAACTGAGTATGTAGATTTAATTGTATTTATTTAGTGGTCACAAAGCAGTTAACATCGAAATCATATCTTCTCAATTTCTCGAAAAATCGCAAAATAATAAAAAAAATTGGAAAAAATTTAATTTTTCGCGTAAATTAGTAGTCAAGATATTGACTTGAGCAGTTTTACCACCTTTAACCACATAAAATTTAAACTGCATACAATATATTTGTCGTTTCTTGATTTTTTTTCCTATAAATTAATTAATATAAAAGCTTGAATAGTAATTTTGCAATTTCTCGGGATATTGATCATCTTTAAATTTTATGCTTGCAGTTTTGTCAACTTTAATAATCTCGAATTCAAACTGCATACCACATTTTTGTCGTTAATTGAAGTAAATGTTTTTACAGACCAAAAATAACACAAAGTAATGAATAAATAGTAGCTAAGCGAGTTTTTAGCGATATCTCGAAGAATTGAGCAGCTAGAATTTAAATGTTAATAGCTTTATCACCTTTAATCAATAGCAAATCAAACTGCATTTCGTGTTTTTCAACAATATTAAGGAAACTTCTTTTTTTAATCAAAACAAGAAATACCCTCAAAAAGCTGTTTTTCGCTATTTCTCGCGAAAGTGAGCAGCTATAATTTTTTTGTGGGCAGGTTTAATTTCTTTCAACATGCTCAAATCAAACTGCATACCACCTTTTTTTATTATTTCTAAAGAACCGATTTTAAAATATAAATATAAATTGGATAATTACGCGATATCTCGCGAAATTTAACACCTACAATTTCGATGTCAACAGCTGTGTGACCTATGATCAAGCACAAGTAAACCTGCATACCATGTTTTTACGAAATTTTAAAGAAACCTATCTAAAGATAAAAAAAAAACGGAAACAAAAACAGCAAAAAATTAATTTCGTGATTTCTCGCGAACTAAAGTAGATAGAATTTCGATGTTTACTGTTTTGTGACCTTTAAATAAGTATAATTAAAACCAGTGTTGGCTACCGTTACCCTTTCAATACCGTTACCGATTAAAAACCCTTTGATATTGACTACCGTTACCGTTACCAATACCGAAATAAAAATGTTTAAATACCGTTACCGATAAAAAACCGTTACCTTTATTCGGATATTTACCGGTATTATATCGGTTTTGTTTCGGTTGTCTTAATATTACTGATTTTAATTTTTTCTGGATTAAAAACAGTAAAATATTTTTAATATATGTAGTACAAACGTAATTTTTGGTTAATATACGAAAATTTTTTTTTAATGCCAACCGTATTGATAATTGAACAAACACAATGAGGATGTCGGTCCAAACAATGACCACATTCGCAATAAACTAAATTTTAGCAAAGTAAATGTGGAAATTGGTCCAACCAATGATCACATTCGCAATTCACTTAAAGACTTCCGAAGAGAAATGTGAGAGCCACGTATTGTAAACATTCTCCAGTGGGAAGATAAAAGAAGAGACAAACCTGAATTGTGGCAAATTGCTAAAGTGTTGCTGACGGTGTTATCCGCACCAGAGTTTTCCGGGAAACTCTGGTGTAGGGTATTATATGGTCGGTCTTGACCGAGTATAATTTTCTTACTTGTTTTTTATTTTTTACGTGTTTTTAAAAAATTGTGACTTGGTATTATTTTATTCATAATACCGGTACGTACCGGTATTGATGTTTCGGTAACGGTTAACCGTTACCGAAATAATCGCAAATACCGTTACCTTTACCGTTACCGATATTAAAAATATGTAATACCAATACCGTTACCGATACCGTTATTCGTTTCGGTTGCCAACCCTGATTAAAACTGTATAATCAGTTTTTGAAAAAATTTAAAAAACTTCAATGTCAAAATTTAAAAAAATACAAAAACAATAGTATCGCGATATCTCGCGAATGCGAGCAGCTACGATTTCGTTGTTAACAGTTTTGTAACATTTAATCTTGTAGAAATCGAACTGCGCTTACACTTTTCGTCGACACTAAAGTTCAACCTAAACATCTCTGAGGCTCACCGTGCACATGTTATTTTTTTGCTAAAGAAGAGTAAACTTCTTTCGACGTCTATCGACATAAATAATTGGTTGCCAATCATATTTTTTTGTAAGAACTATTTACTCTTAAATATTTGTGGTGAGTTATTTTTAAGTACGAATACATATTTGTTTAAATTTTAAAACTTTTTTGATATTCAGTTCCTTATTGTCAAAAAAATTATGTAGAAAAACCGTAAAGATGTTTTTGTTTGGCATACTTCATAAAAATAATTCAATGTCATATCATCATGATACATATCGATCGATATGTTGTGATACTTATGCTGGCACTGTGCTATGGATTGGTGCTGCTATTAAATCTGTAAACTTGTTAAATGTTTAAGTTAATATTGAGTTAACAACCTACAATCAACAATAATAACAATGGGTTGAATAACCGTTGTAAATTTCTAGATTCAATAAGATTTTATTTTGTGTAGTATATTGTAATTACAATTACACAGAGCAGCACGATTATAATATAATATCGAAAATTTTATTTTATTATATCAAATAAATAAAACACCAAAAGGGACTTGAAAATTCAGAGTGAGATTTTTTTAATGTTATTTTTGACCATGAGTCATAAAGGTTTATTTTATTAATTTTTGATGAACCAAAATTTGTTGCACAGTGTTATTTACATCACGTTTTTGTAACATATTCAAGTTTTTTTTTTTCATAATTATACTAGTAGTAAATTTTTGTTTATCTAAACATTGTATCAACAAAAATCAAGCATTTTGAAATACTATATACATAAGAACGAGTACAAATAAAACTTGTAATATAGGTTCTATATTTTTGGTAGTTTAATTTTTTATAATTATTCATCACTTTTATTGTAATAATTGTGTGGTTACTGGTTACCATGTAGGAACGTTACAATACGCTACTTGACCTTTATATTAAATATATTTTGTTCCAATATGTATTGTTAAGAACTCTTCGATAATAACAGAATCACACAATTTTTAATTGTTTTTAAAACCCACGAATACCTATACTATGTTTAAGAGTACTTTTGGAGATAAAAATCTTTAAAATATTTTTAGTTTTCAAATAGCCGTGAGGAAAGAATATGTGCAACATCAGTTTTTGTTATCGGAAAAAGTGCTTATGAATCTTTTTTAAAGTTAGGATTCATTCGCGACGCATAAGAGCTATCTTCGAAACGAGTCACATTTTATACATTCGTTTGTTTAATCAGTTTAAATTTGGGATGTAGATTTACATCTCGGAAAATATATCCACTTAGCATGGCTTTTTGAAAATTCCGATTCTAAGGGGGTAAAAAAGGGTAAAAAAAGTGTATTTGTGCTACTTTTTATATTTTCTGAAATGACAAAAAATCCCCGTAATTTACGGGTAATTTTTCTTCCAATATGCACAAGCAAATATTCCCGTAATGTTACGGAAAATTATTGTAAATTGATTAATAAAATAAATTTCGGGAAAAAATGTAAATTTGCAATTTTTGTTTGTGAAATATTAACTTCGAGCCGCAAGACTTTTTGTAAAATTACAAAATATTTGGTAAATTTCCAAAACCAATATGAAAACTTACACAACAAAATTGTAAAATTACAGAAAAAATTGTTATTTTACAAAGATAAAGTAAAAAGTAATAAAAAAAAGTTGTAAAATTTTTGATTAAACTACTGTTTTTTATGGCAAAAAAATTGTATATTTACAATAAAAAGTGGTAAAATTAAAATTTTTATTGTAAATATACAATTTTGTTTTTGCCGTAAAAACAGTAGTTTTACCAAATAATTTGTTAAATTACAATATTATTTTTGTATTTTTTACTTCATTTTTGTAAAAAAAACAACTTCTTTCTGTAAGTATACAATTCAGTTTTTTTTAAATTTTCATATTTGTTTTGTAAATTTATAAAAAATTTGGTATATTTACATATTTGCTTTGTAAATTTAAAGGTTTTTTTTTTTGCATTGGAGCATCTTATTTTCCCGTCTTCTCGGCAGCTGGAGTACTTCAACAACAGCAGAATCTGAAATGATTTTTTAACATGATAATGTTTTTAGTCTGGTGTCTAATTTTAAAAAAGTTGCAGGACGCCACCTCAGTTTGACTATATAAGCAAGCTAGCAATTAACGAAAAAGAAAACAAGAATTACTATTTTCATTTTCTTAAAACCAAAAATTTTAATAACTTGGGTTTGTAACTTGGATAATAATTCACCTCGTGGTGAATAAAACCGTTTTTTACCAGCTGGTGAATAAAAAGTAACATAATTCGTTTTTAACAAAAAACTTTTTTTGTTCATCAAATTTATTTTCCATCAAATTTTTTTTTTTCAATCAAATTTTTTTTTTTTTCATCAATTTTTATTTTTATTATTTTTTTTATACCCTCCAACTACAGTATGGGGGTATACTCACTTTGTCATTCCGTGTGTAACGCATCGAAATATCGGTCGGAGACCCCATAAAGTATATATATTATTGATCAGTGATCGATTCTAAGACATTTTAGCGATGTCCGTCCGTCCGTCCGTCCGTCCGTCCGTCCGTCCGTCCGTCCGTCTGTAGTTAACACGATGCAGTCCAAAATAAAATAGCTATACCCTTCAAGTTTGGCACAAATATGTCTTATGTTCCTAGGCAGGATAAGTTCGGAAATTGGCCAAATCGGACCAGGGGGAAAAAAGTTCCCCCTTGAAGAACTAAACCAACCTCTAAAAAAATACACTTTTTTACATGTTTTTTTGTATTTTTGTTAATTAAATGAAACATTTGGTATATTTATCGCGATGGGAAGGTGCTCTCAACGTCCCCCTCTGACCCTATCAACCCCCCCCCCCACAAAAAAAAGAAACGCCCCTGACATATTTTTGTTTTTAATTTTTTTTTTACATTTTGAAGGGTATAATAGATTCGGCACAGCCGAATTTAACACTCTCACTTGTTTTTTCATCAAATTTTTTTTTTTTTTCTTAAATTTTTTTTTTATCATTTTTCTTTATTAATTTTTTTTATCAAATTTTTTTTTCATCAATTTCTTTTTTCATCAAATTTTTTTTTTTCCAACAATTTTTTTGTTTCATCAAATTTTTTTTCATAATTTTTTTTTTTTTCAATTTTTTTTTTTGTTTTTTTTTTTCGTCAAACTTTTTTTTTCATCAATTTTTTTCATAAAATTTTTTTCATCATTTTTTTTTTTGTTTTTATCAATTTTTTTCATCAATTTTTTTTCATCAAATTTTTTTTCATCAAATTTTTTTTTCATCAAATTTTTTTTTCATAAATTTTTTTTTCATTATTTTTTTTTTTCATCAATTTTTTTTTTTTCAATAAAATTTTTTTTCATAATTTTTTTTTATCATATTTTTCATCAATCTTTTTTCGAAGATTTCATTTGTAATTCGATGATTCCATTTTTAATTAAATTTTTTTTATCAAATATTTTATTATTAATTCTTTCTCACCAAAAAGATTTTTTTTCATATTTTTTTTTATCAATTTTTTTTTACATCAAAAAATTTTTCGTTTCAGGAAAAAAATTCATCAAAAACATTTTTTTCATTAAAAATTTTTTTTTCACCAAAAATTTTGGGTTCATTAAATTTTTTTTAACATAATTTTGTTTTTCGTGAAAAAAATCATTTTTTTTTACCAAAACTACTTTTTCACCAAGCCTAAGCTTTTCGCATACAAATTTTCCATTTGTTTATCAAATGTACATTAAACAAGTGAGAGTGTTATATTCTTTGGTGCCGAATCTTTTATACTCTCCAAAAATGTAAAAACACTTTTTTGCACTTATTTTTGCACTCACTTACGAAATGTATAGCTCTTTTGGGTTTTTAATGGGGTCCTCGACTGATATTTCAATTCGTTTTCCATGGAATAGCAAAGTAATATAACATTATTTTTTCTAAAAAAAAAACTTTGATTTGGCAAGTACACCCAAATCTTCCGCAAAACGTTATCATGATTTAATGTTTTGGGCAAGAGTACAAAATTCGCAGGCATTTTTTCACTTACAAGGAGAGTCTCCCTGGTGTCACCCTCCGATCTTCATGAAATTTAGATATGATGTTCAGAACGAAAAAAAATTTGAACTTATTTTTTTTAGCGGCCCAAACTCATTTTTAGGGGGTCGATTTGTATGGGGGGAAATTTAACTTATTCCGTTTTTTACGATTTACGACTATTTACTCAAATTTAATATAGGCATATTTGGTAGGTATTTTAGGTATTTTAAATATCAGATATTTAAAATACCTATCTTGTGATGCTAAAAACGTGTCAAAAAAATTAATATTTTTTGACTTATAATCTAAAAAATGTCCTAAAATGTTGGTATTTTACTCAATATGACGAAAAGTTGTGCTTGTTTGGACACGTTCTTTGCACAAGAAGGTACACTCAAAGAATTATGTAGGTAAATTCCAGTGAATATTCACTTAAAACAAATGAACTTTTATTTAAAAACCATTCCAGTGTTTTTTCTTTTAAAATAAAAACACAATACAGTCAATTTTAAATGTTAATTTAATGACTAACTAAAACATTAAAAAACTAGTGAATATTCAGTTATTTTGTATTGAAAAACAGTAAAACTACAGAAGAAATTTTTTACTGTCGAAATTAAATGTAACAGAAAATTCGTTTTTAATACAGTAAATTATTTTTTTTAAACTACAGAAACAGTAGAAAATAAGAAGTCCATAATAAAATTAATGATTTTTCTTTTAAAATAACTTTACTGATTACTTTTTAAAATAACCTACAAACAGTTAATGACATAATTTTCTTAGTGTAGGTTTTCAAAAGACCTTTCATATGGTATGAAACATGGCTAGCTTTATTTGCCAAAAAACTGAAAAATTACCTTTACTTCACCCCTCATTTTCATTCCTAAATATGAATTTGGGCCGCTAAAAAAAATACGTGTCCGTTCATTTTTGCTGCTCTACAAAATAAAACCAATTCCATAAAAATCGGCGGGTGACACCAGAGAGACCTTCCTTGTTAAACACGTTTAACAAACTTTTTAGAGTATAACACTGCACTTTTTTTATTTTTTTTCGGCATTTCGCTTTTCTTAAGTAAAACATATGAGAATTGCAAAGCTACACAAGAAATTTCTTATATTTTCAGGAAAAATAAGTCAAAAAATAGCATGTTTTTTTTTTTTTTTTTATTTTTGATTATTTTCACTAATATTTAAAAAAAAAAAAAAAGATGAAAAAAAGCTTTTGGATTTTGTAAATTAGATGTTTAAGTAACTGTTAAAAAAAGAAAAACTTATTTTTTCATAATTGGCAGCTTTTTATTGCCATTTTAGTTGTCAGAATTAAAAAAAAAATTACCAAAAAAATTTGTAAAATTACCAAAAAAAATGGTAAAAATAAAAAACAAAAAAATAGCACAATAATATAGTAAAAACACATAAAAATTTTTGTTTTTTACTAATAACAAATTACCAAAAAATGGTGTAAAAATTAAATTTTTAAAATTTTTTTGTTGAAAAATTTTTGTGTCCGGGAAAATTTTGAAATTTTTTTTGTAAAACAACATAAATTCTAGCAATAAAATAAGTTTTGTAAAATTACCTTGAAATTTTGTACTTTCCCAAACATGTTTTTTGTTTAATTAGAATTTTTTCTGTTAAAAAACTGAAAACCTTGTAAATTTAAAAATCTTGAAAAATATGGTTGTACACTCAAAAAATAAGACCTCTTACTTGTAATTTTACAAACTTTTTTTTAGTGCACTTGATACAAACATGTTTTTATATTTCTATAAATAACTGTTTGATTTTTTTTTTCTAGAACAAAAAAATAACCCACAAAGGAGGTAAAAACTAATGATTTCTCATTAAAAAATACCAAAAATTAAAAAAAAAATTACTAACACAAATCATTAAAAATTAAAAAAACAATCAGTTATTTTTACTTACAGAACAAAAATAAATGAATTTAAAAATTAAATGTTAATGAAAGTCTTAATCTTTTCGATGTCCTTTCTGAAACAACGCACAGAAGTAGTCATTAATAAAATCTGAACACTACACAAATGTGTTTTTTTTAAACAACTTAACGTAAAACTTCTTAAACAAACAGCAAACAGTTAACGACATAATTTTTTGAGTGTTCATATTTCAAATATAAACATCAGTTTGTTGACCATTTATTTGTTTGATAAACAATTTAAATTGTTTTAAACACAAATATTAGCAAATGTATATTGATATATTTTAATACCACCAATTTTAAACAAAAATAAAACATTTTTTTATATATAATTCCACTTTAAATGTTTGAAATTTAATACTCTCACGTTATATAAATATATTTTGTTTTTTAAATAACAAACAATTCAAAATATTTCTACAATATTATTTGAACGCAATTTTCCTACACTCAAAATAATAACTCTGTTAAAAACTCCGTAAAATGACTGTAATCACAATTCGACAGATATTTGACAAAGTTATCTGTCGAAATACAGATTTTAAGAATATACTTTGTATTTTCTTGTAACCAAAAACAAAATGTTATCTGTAATTTAACTTTTTACTTCGTATTTCTATTTTACAGATAATAAACAGAGTTTTTTGTAAAAATACAGATTTTATAAAAAACTTTTTTCTCGTAACCAAAATACAAAATTTCAACTGTAATTTTACTTATTGCTCTGTAATAATAAAACCTGGTAAATTTTACAAGGATGTCGTGTAAAATTGGAGGTACTCGTAAAAAAACTTTCACAAAAATAAAAAAAAGTAAATTTTGGAAGCATTAAAGCGGGCAAATTTACTCGATGGCAGTTTCCAATTGTCAACACTACTTGTACATTAAGGAAAGATAAATTAATCAGAAATCAAATAGTAAATAAAATAGTCAAATTCTGGTCGCTTTTATCAATATTTTACAGATAATTCTGTAAATTTACAGTTTTTTTTATCGAAATCATTTTACAGAGTTTTCTTCGTAAAATAACAAAAAATCTTGCTGGTTGGAAATCTATGGTATTTTCTGCTGGCTCAGCAGAGTATCTCTGTAATTTAACAGAGTGATTATTTTGAGTGTAGTATTTTATTTTTCCCAGAACTTACATAGATGAATACGAGTATTTGACCACTCATTCCAATCCACCCTTAAGTGAATGAATTGAAACATTGTTTGTTTAACACAATACAAATAACAAAAAAAAAAAAAAAAGTGAAAACATTTTTTCAATTAAAATATAATAAATCTTCAATAATCCGTTTAATCTCAAAAACTAATACAAAAAAAATATTAGAAGCCATGCGATATTAAATTACAATGTAGTAGGAGAATGAATATAAAGTATTTTTATTGATTACACAGTAGGGTGAAGCAAATTTAGATTTTTTGGAATTTCGAAAACGTCGGGGTCGGGTTCGGGAAAGTTGCTTTTTGGGGTCGATATTAGCACACACAAATATTGGAACTGTAGGCCAATGGCTTTTGGTTACTGTTTTGAATCGGAAAGTTCAAAACAAAGTGAAAACATTTTTTTTTTTTTTGCTTAAAATTTTATGTAATATTCGGAATTTACTAAAAAAATGCCTGCAAATTTTGTTCTCTTCAAATGAGTTTCAAAAAAAAAACATTTTTTTTTTAAGAGTTTCCTAGAATTTGGAATCCTAGGGTGCCCTTTTTTCCAAGTCAGGAAGAAAAAAATCATATTTTATCAATTTTAACGTATTTTTTTATGTTATAGCAAAAAGTTGATTTTCGGGAGTATCCAAAATCTATGAATATTTTTCTACATCTGGTTTTTGAAGGTAAGCTGTATTCTATTAAGCTGATATTTAAAATCTTAATAGATGTGATTAACTATACATCATAAAATCAAAAATTTTTAAGATTACATCCGTAAGACGCAGTCTAAACAAAAAGGGCTGTAAATTTGGTAAATGAGTGTATTACTTAACCCAGCAGAAATTTTGCTGAACGTTCAGCAGCTTTTGGAAGGGGAACTTGAGTAAAGGAGCGCATCCAATTGCGCTGAATTCATGCATGATTCCCTAAGGCGATGTCCCACTTTAGAGCGCTAGTTGGATACACAGAAACAGCGCTCTTTAGATGCACTGAAATCACGTGTCTTTAGAGCGCTGATTTAAGCAGAATAAAGATGCTGTAAATTCATGTATCTTTTTAGCGCTGATTTAAGCAGATTAAAGATGCAGTGAATTCATGTATCATTGTAGAGCTGATTTAAGCAGAATAAAGATGCTGTAAATTCAAAGTTGAAATCAAATAACTAAAATTTAAAAAAATATAACAAAAAAATTCATTCGTTTTACTTTACAAAACTTTATTTATGTGAAACAAAATGAAAAAAAAAAAAAATCGGAAGTGAACATCAAAAAAATATCGGAAATTTTCATTTTCACATTTTTTATGGGATTTTTTTTGGGAACAGCGGTCAAAGATGCTATGATTGAAGCGCTCTTTGCAGCGCTGATTAATGCGCAATAATGATGCAGTCAAATCATGTGTCTTTGTCTAAAACTCATGTTTTTTTATTCAAAAAGTGTTAAAAATATTAAAAAGGAAAGGAAGTGTGAAATTTTATCAAAAAATAATTACACATTATAAGTTTTATATAAAAAATCTTAAAAAAAAATTAAAATTTTTTCCCCTTCCTTTTACTGCATCCCTAAGAGCGCTCTTTGGATGCGCTACGGTATGCTATAAACAGATGCTGTGTCGCCAAAATCTCGATTTATTTCTGCTGGGAAGTGCAAAAAAGTGTTTTTACATTTTGGACAGTATAATGTATGGATCCGAAGAATTTAATACTCTCACTTGTTTTTTGTACATTTGTAAAACAAATGGAGCATTTTTATGTCAAAAGTTTAGACTTCAAAGTTTATGTCAAAAGTTTTGACTTCACGTGTTTTCGAAAAAAAAAATTTTATGTGTTGTAAAAATTTTTTTTTGTCTCATAATATCCCATTTAACTTTACGTTTTCATTTTACGGCAAAGTCATGATTAGTTTTTATTCTATAAAATCATTCAAAGTAGCAAAAAAATGAAATCATGAAATCATTCAAAGTAGCAAAAAAATTATTGTTCAAAAAAATTGATTTTAAAGTGTCAAGAAAACAAACTTAATTCATCTCAATCACATTGAATAATTTTTGGTGAGTAGGAACACAGAAAAAAATAAAAAAAATATTTGAGTAAATTTTTAATACTATTGAGTAAAAAATTGCTCAACTTTGCACCAGTAAACGATTTAATAGTATTGAGTAAATTTTTAATAAAAATTTATTAATGCCCTGATTCAGTATGTCGCACAATGTGAGTGACTACAGCCTTTAAAATGGCATTCCCCAAGATTTTTTTTGAAAAAGGTCAAAGGTCATTGGTTTTAACCTTAATTTTTGGAGAGCTATATCTCAAAAAACGATATTTTTAAAATTTTGGAAAAAATATATGTGATTAAGAATCATCTATACTACTAAAGTTTAAATTTTCAGGATGGAGACTTCATTGGAACTTTTTATATTAATAGAAACGTTGTGACAGGAAAGAAAAAGCGGTGTAATTTCCCTTAGAAAAAAAATATTTTTTTTTGTCTTTGAAATTCTGGTACCAAAATTTATTTTTCTGAATCTTTTTGACGTGCTGAGTCCAAATATGACCTTTGAACTGGCCTCTCGCTATTAGTTTTCGAGATATCTGCACATAAATATGTGAAAATTGCTAAAATGCTATTGCTGTGTTATTTTTGAAAATTTAGGTGCATATATCTTGAAAAGTAATAGCGATAGGCCAGTTCAAAGGTCATATTTGGACTCAGCACGTCAAAAACATTCAGAAAAATGAACTTTGGTACTAGAATTTCAAAGACAAAAAAAATATTTTTTTTTAAAGGAAATTACACCGCTTTTTCTTTCCTGTCACAACGTTTCTATTAATATAAAAAGTTCCAATGAAGTCTCCATCCTGAAAATTTAAACTTAAGTAGTATAGATGATTCTTAATCACATATATTTTTTCCAAAATTTTAAAAATATCTTTTTTTGAGATATATCTCTCCAAAAATTAAGGTTAAAACCAATGACCATTGACCTTTTTCAAAAAAAATCTTGGGGAATGCCATTTTAAAGGCTGTCTTATTATCTATTATTTGCGACCTGACTGAGACGTGTATTGTAATTACTTTTCGAGTTATCTTTATTTATCTCAGAACACTTTTGTCAAATATATACGATTTTGCCAATTTTCAAGACCCCATATCTCGAATACTGGAATGACCAGAAGCCTGAAAAATTGGCAAAATCTCTTTTTTGTTAAAGTAAACATCAGTACTTAATTTCATTAAATTTTGAGGGGGTGCGGTCAACTCCTCGGTTGAATTGAGGTGTTTTAGCTCTAAAAGAGAATTCAAAAAACTATGAGAGCTAAAAAAAAATTAAAAAAACTATTAAATTTTTATTAAATTATTTACTTAAATTGTTTTTAAAATTTTTAAGTAAATTTTTAATTGCGTCAATTAAAAAATTACTCAATTCTAAATCTAAACAAGTGATTACTCAAATTTGTTTCCTCCATATTTTTTTCTGTTTAGTATATATTAATTTGATTTAAAAACAAGTAAGAAAGTTATAGTCGGTATAGACCCACCATATAATACCCTACACCAGTGTTTTCCGGAAAATGGGTCCCAAGTCCAAACATGGACTGATTGGATATGTCTTTTGTTAGATCTTTATTTAGTGTGGAAAACACACAAAGATAAAATTTTAGTGGAATTGGTTTATTTTTTGTCAACAGACCGATTTAACTGAATATCGGTTGAAATTTTTATATGGGTCAAAAATGGTCCAATTATATTCCGATTTGATTAGGTTACTGAAGTACACGTTTAACACCTAAAAATAAAATTTGTATAAAATATTTAGATTTTTATGAATTTTGAGGGATTTATGTGAAGATCGGGAGGGTGGTTTGTATGGGGACTACCAGAAGGACTGACCCGATTCCTTTAAAATTTGGAACGATGATTCGTGCATACAAAATTTGATTACCTGCTAAATTTCAAAGCGATATCTATTATAATACGGTTATTAGAGTCATTTAAGCCGAATCCAAATGGGGCGTTTGTATGGGGGCTAGGTCTTAACATGGACCGATTCTCTTCAATTTCAATAGGCTTCGTCCTTGGATCAAAAGATGCTTAAGGTTTAAATTTTAAGTCAGTTGATTGAAAATTGCGACCTATATCGTGCTTTAACCGATAGATGGACAGACGGACGGACGGACGGACGGACATCGCAAAATCGACTCAAAAAGTAATTCTGAGTCGATCGGTATACTTGAAGGTAGGTCTAGGACCAATATTTCGGGTAGTTACAAACATCAGCATAAACTCATTATACCCTGTACCACAGAGTGGTGTAGGACAGCGGTTACCAACCTTTTTGGCTCGCGTACCCCTAATTTTAAATTTTGTCAGCCGCGTACCCCCTAACGAGTTTTTTGTTTTCGTTAAAATACTTCTCATATAAATATTAGAGTTAATTTTGATTTTTTTTTCTGCGGGTATTATCATTGTTTCTGCGGGTATTATCATTGGATTTAGGGGAGATCAAAACAATGGTGGTATTTTTTTTGGAAAAATTTTCGCTCCTTGGGGTGGTTCAATGCATCTGCAGAAAAACAGCTGAAAATATTGCAAATCTAATTTCAGCAGTCGATTCTACACCAAAAATTTAAACAACGGACGTTTTTTGAACTCTTAAAATAAGTTCCAAAAACACATCACAAAGGGCGAAAATATAATGTTTTTAATTTTTTTTTTTAATGTTTTTTTTAATACAAGGGCAGATCCACAATTCCGTGACTTTTCTAATGAAACACCCTCGTATATACAATGAAAGGACATTTTGAGCTTAACAAAATGGTACCAAAATGTCCACTCTATCAGAAACCGTCTCAAAAATGCCTAAAAACACGTTTTTTGAGAACTTTGACATACATTTTCTCAGAAACCTGACATCATAGACAAATTTGGGAACTATATTCGGAATCAGCATCGAGAGGTGAATCGAAAACAAGTGGTCAGATCTCAAAATATCGCAAGAAAAAATGCTCTCTAAATTACACAAAAATACGTTTTTTGCAAACTTTGACCTCAACTTTCTTAAAAACCTGACGTTATCGAAAACTTTGGAAGCCAGATGCGGAACCAGTATTTAAAGGTTTATCTAAAACGAATGTCCAAATTACTAATTTTTGCGTACCCCCGCGAACAGTTTCGCGTACCCCCTAGTGGTACGCGTACCATAGGTTGGTAACCGCTGGTGTAGGATATAATGATGCGGTCCAGAAAAAAAATAATATGCAGTGTTCTAGAGCCAAAAAGCTAAAGGCAACCTCAAGGTACTCTTACCAGTTTAACCCATTTTGGACCAAGATACAATTTTATTTTTCTGATTTTGAAAAAGGTAATTTTTTAGGGTAATTAGCTCCCGCTGATCTCAAAAATCTTGTCAAAAAAATTTCAATGTGCCGTTTTCCCAGAAAAGCCTACATTTCAACTTTTTATGCAATTTTAATATGTGGATTTATTTGCCATTTTATAAATTTATTTCATTATTTTCAAATTAAATAGTTTCAAAATAATTCAAATTAGTGGAATTTGATAATAAATTAAATCTAAAAAAATTTTAAATTAGTCAAAAAAATCAAAAAATGCAAAATTTTCGTTTTTGCTTGAAACAATTTCTGTGCTGATTTGCATTGCATTTCATGGACATATAAATTGCGGTGGTCAAGCGGGGATATTTTCTTTTTAATGCAGAAAGATGAGACTTAACATTCGTAACCATATTTACCCGAAATTCCACGTCTTTCATACATAAATATTTGTTTGAAAAAGATGTTCTCTAGTCTTCGAAAAATCGAACAGAGGATCGAAATGGGTTAAGGTAACATTTGGCCATATTTCTGTTTTATTGAAATGTATCATTTTTTAATATAAAATGAATACTTTCCCAACGAATTCAAAAAAAATGGATAAGCTTTTTTGAAAAATAAGATTAAAACATGCAAAATTCCCTTATGTTGAATCGATAGAATTCATAGACTTAGTTAGAACTATTTCTATTTCCCATAACAAAAATTTGTATTAATTTTCCATTTATCAGTCAAAATTCTTGTTATTTTTAATAAAATTCATGAAACAAATAAAGCTACCTTGAGGTACCCTTCCGATTTCTTCACCTGGTGACTCAAAAAAACTTTATTTTAACCTGATATCTGGAAATTTTATGTTATCTAGTAGATATTCATTTCGAAAAAAATTCCCGATCTCCTTGCATTAAAATTTAGCTTTTGCCAGTTAGAGGGTTAAAGAAATAAATAAAAAACTATTTTTTGAGTGTAAAATTTTTTCGAGTGTAGTTTTGAAGTTATCAACACTTTTAAAACTAAACAAGTTTTAATAGTCAGAACACAGTAATTTTTTTTAGTGTTGCATTGTATTATTGAAAATAGTCTGGGATTTATAATGTGATATTTACAAAAATTATATTTAAATTGAAATGTTTTTGTAAATATTAAAATATATTAATTCTTTACCGCAAATATACATACATATATCTACTTACCACAATTTATAATTAGAAGCTAGTTGGATAATTATAATATTATTATCACATACTTGTAATTTGTATAAAATTACTGGCCCCAAAGGATTTACAATGAATGGTATAATTTTGATTTTAGTATCATTTTAATTTGCATTATTACACAAACACACATATAATACAAGTAATTAAATAATTACAAAACCACAAAAGGCCACATTCAGTTAGATTGTTATTACTCGTAAAGTACAAAAACTTTTACAACCCCCTGGGGTGTACGAGAGCAAACAAAGAAATGGAAAAAAATTAAAATAGCTTTTAGTTCATTTATGATAAAATTTTGTTGAAAACATACAATGATGGCTTTATACGCACACATTCATACATTCATATGTTCATAAAACATAAAAGATTGAAAGCTTACAATTTCATAAAAACAAATCTCATTCGTATGTGAAAAAAAAAAACAATCAGAAAAGTAAAGGAATGATAATATTTTCAAAGAAATTTTTTTTATATTTAAAACTCTGCAAAGTTAAATTTAATAAGAGCAAGTAGAAAAGTTAAATTCGACCTGAGTAAATCCATGAATACCCTCCACAATGCCATTTTTGAGTGAAAAACAATTAAACAATTCGACTTCACCGAATCTATGAATACCCTCCACAATGCCCTTTTTCAGTGTTAGAAAATGTTCTATATATCGTTTTGAAATTTAACACGTAATCAAAATTTGTATGTACGACTCATCATTTCAAATTTCGAAGGAATCGGGTCTGTCCTTCTTGTAGTCCCCATACAAACCACCCTCCCGATATTCACTAATTCCATCAAAATTTAAGAAATTGGAAATATTTAATTAAAATTTTGTTTGTAGGTATTTAACGTGTACTTTGGTACATGTCCCCATATAAAACTTTTGACTGATATTCGTTAAATCGGTTAGCAACAAAATATTAGTCAATTCCACTCAAATTTGGTTGTTGTGTGGTTTCTACACTTATTAAAGATCTAACAAAAAATAAATCGGTACATGTTCGAACAACACTAGTGTAGGGTATCATATGTTCGGTCTTGACCGACTATAATTTTTATACCCTCCACTCTAGTGATTGAGGGTATATATAAGTTTGTCATTTCGTGTGTAACACCTCGAAATATTGGTCTAGGACTCCATAAAGTATATATATTCATGATCCTCGATTTTAACGATTTATCGATGTCCTTTCGTCTGTCTGTCTGTCCGTAGAAAATACGCTATCTTTTGAAAGACTTTGCAGAGGCTACTGAAGTTTGGCATATACGTTGGTCATTTACCTGGTCAGGTTGGTATTGCAATCCAGCCAAATCGGTCCAGTGCACAGAGGGCCAGCCAGATTAATTTCCGGCCAAAAGTCCTTATATTTAATTCTCAAAAATATCTATACCAATTTATTTGACATATATATGAGATAGTTTCCTGAACTTATCTTTATGATCCAACTACACCATTTCCTTTGACAGGTCTTCAAAGTTAAAAAAGTTGAAAAAAAATAATTTGTAAGTGGATATACTTTTTTATTCTTTTACACATTTCTACTGCTAATGATCAAATTTTGATTTGCAGGGTTCACCCTTATATATTTGCCTTTGTAACGAAAATAATACGGAAAAATATAACTCATTTTCCTGATAGCAATTCGCGTTTTTGTGAAAATAACTATGACTTTTTAGTTATTTACTTCGCGCCGAAAAAATCCTCAGCGATCCTCAGTTCGATACAATTAGTCTATATTTTTTCTTATATAAAATGGCTTCATATCTTTTGAAAAAAGTTGCCCAAACTTGCTCGAAATGATATATGGCGAAATTACATCTATATATGCAGAGGTCCGAGATTTGTTTAAAAAAAAATAATTTAAACCAAAATAATATTTTACGGCTTGATTAGTTTTTTTATCGTCAGAGAGTACACTCAAAAAAGTACGTTAGTAGATTTACTAATTTTTTTTTGCTAATGCTAGTTAGCTAACTTTTAGCAAATTTTTAGTTGAGATTAGCATGTTAGCAAAAAATTCTTGTCAACTTCATTTAGCACATTATCAATTTTAAACAAGCTTTGAACTAATTTCTTTTGCTAAATTTGAAATTGAGTTGACAACATTTTTAAAAGATTTTTTGCTAATATTAGCAAAATAAATGGTAAATTTTTTTTTATTTTCAGAAAACTTAAAATGGCGCTATCTCGAAAACTAAGCCAGATAGAGCAAAATGGAAGCCATTTTTGGTTCTTAGAATCTGCATAGTATCGCCGGTCCTCTTCACATGTGTGGACTCTAATGGGCCCTAACTTTGGATCCAAAAAAGTTAGCATTCCCGAAAATTTTAAAATGCTCATATCTCGGTAAATATTGCCGACACAACAAAAAGTCCAAAAGCATTTTTGTAGCTCTCAACATGTAGAACAAGACCGCAAAACAGTCAAAAGCTCTCCGAGTAATATTTTTTAAGTTATCGAGTTTTTTAATTCTCAAGACCCCAGTGGTCCCCTATAATCACGTATCTTAAAAACTAAGCAAGGTAGAGCGAAACGGACACAATTTTTGGATCAAAAATTATGACGATTTTTAAGGAACCCAACTAGGTCTAGGCCCATCGGGGTCTGGACCTATGGGGTCCGAACCCAATGGGGTCCTCAGATGTGTAAAAAAAATAAAAATTTTGTTAACTAATTATTGGCAAAACATTTTTGCTAACTTTAGCAAAAAAATTGTGGGTTCAAAATCAGCAAATTTTCTTGTAGGTTTACAAGCTTTTTTTGCTAACATTACAGATTTATTTTTTTGAGTGTACCTTAAGTGCAGGAAAAAAAATTATCTACATTTCTAGTTTTTTTGTAGAATTATGGAAATTGTCAGTTACACCATTTCCAATTAAATTCAAAAATTTTTTATTGAATTTCCTAAATAAAGAAAAAAAGTGAATAATTTGTCGTCACCATTTCCACAAGCTTTTCTGAAACTAAGTAAGTCATTTACACCATTTCCATATTTATATCAAAAATAAAAAAAATATATATGTAAAAATTATGTGCGTAGATTTAACTCCAGACACTCTTATACTCTTAAAACTGATTTTTAGTTAGATCAGACAAAGTTAAAAAATCTAGCCGCCATATTGTTTTCGCCATATTGAATTTTATTGGTCCGATTTTAAAATAACAGACCCTGAAATTTAATAGGCCATACTTTCAGCTACCTTCAACAAAGAAAAGGAATTTAATTACTTGTAACAAACTTTACTAAACATATTTAGTCCGCCATTTTGTTTTTCAAAATTCACGCCAATAATTCTGATTCAGTAACTCCAAGACCCCCTTAAAACAAAATTTTAGTTAAATCGGACAATTATTAAAAAAATTTGTCCGCCATATTGGATACGCCATTTTGTTTTTTTTTTAGTTTTTAGCTAAATTTTGAAATCAGCGACATTGAATTCCTCTAGGAGCACATTTTCAGACGAATCCAACGACGATAAAGACTTTTGGCCGTAATTGGATCATGCTGGCCCTGTGTGCAGTGGTTCAAAAGTTATAAGCAAATACCTGAATTTCAGAATTGTCTCATCTTAAATGCCACGTGTTAAAAAAGTTTTAAAAGCATTGGTAACTTAAAAATTACACTCGAAAAAAATTTTACTTTCAAAAAAATTTTAACTCCAAAATTTTTTTTTTACAAAAATTACAATATTTTGTGTACATAGTACGTACGTGCATTCACTCAGAAATATTTTTACAAAAAAAAAACATAACACTCGAAAAAATTTTTACACTCAAAAAAAAATAGTAATGTTTTTTTTTTTTTTAATGACAAAAAAAGAGTTTTTTACCCAAAATAAAATATTTCTTATCAAAATTGTTAAAAAATGTACTACCCGAGTAAAAAAAAATGTTTTTAAGATCTAATTTGATCTCAAAATTGGCTGTATCAAGTTGGATCAGATATTGATCTAATTGTATTTTTTTAGATACACAAATATTAAAAGTGATACAATTAGATCCGAATTTTGGTCACATCCAATTAAATCCAGTTGATCTTATTTTATATAAATTAATATAGATTTATATAATTACATAAAGTCAGATATATTTATGTATAACCTCAGATAAGAAAATGGAGCCGCAATATATCTTAGATAAAATTAGATCTGAATATATAAAAAGTTATATATAATTTAATATGATTGTATCAAATTATATATTATTATATCAAAACTTTTTTACTAGGGTATTCTTTAAAAAAGGCATTGTGGAGGGTATTCATAGATTCGGCAAAGTCAAATTTAACTTTTCTACGTGTTTTTCATAAACTTATAATTTTCAGTGCCACATCGCTTAAGAATGCCTTCCCGAGTAAAAAAAAAAACTTTTAAGATCTAATTTGATCTCAAAATTGGCTGTATCAAGTTGGATCAGATATTGATCCAAATGTATTATTTTAGATACACAAATATAAAAATTGATACAATTAGATCCGAATTTTGGTCACATCCAATTAAATCCACTAGATCTTATATTATATAAATTAATATAGATTTATATAATAACATAAAGTCAGATATATTTATGTATAACCTCTGATAAGACAATGGAGCCGCAATAAATCTTAGATAAAATAAGATCTGAACATATAAAAAGTCATATATAATTTAATATGATTGTATCAAATTATATATCGTTATATCAAAACTTTTTTACTAGGGTTGACTTTCTTTTACACAACAGTCCCTATTTGATTCCTGATTAATTTCTCCTTCCTTAATGTGCAAGTAGTGTTGACAATTTGGAAATGCCATAGTGTAAATTTGCCAGCTTTAATGCTTCCAAATTGTAAATATACTTTGGAAACTATTAAAATTTATTATGTAGAAACTATAAATATTCACATATATAAAAAACAATTTACATTACCAAGACAAACCAACATTTAAAATCCTACTGATGATAACACTAACTGGAGTGTTTGAAACCGATATGGGAATACCAGAAATGTCTATAATTTTTAGAAATTCAATATTTTTTCTGCATTTTTTCAACAAATATAATCAGAGCCCGAGCTCAATCTGTACTTACAGAAATAACACTAATAAGTACTTTTTTTACTAGTTTTTTTCGAGTACACCAATACCCCGGTTTGCGTCGTTAATTGGGACCGGAGAAATGCGACGCAAACCGAAACGACGCAAACCGAAGCACGATTTTCAATACATTTGTATTGATTTTCATTTAATTGGTTCCGAGATTCATAATTTTAGCAGAAAAATTAGATTTTTCAATAAAAAATGCAATTTTTTTGTATTTTTTTTTTTTAATTAAAATAAAAATATAACAATTCACGAGAAAAACGTAAAAAAACATAACAAAAACATGAAAATATTAAGATAAAAATAAAATATTCATAGTATAAAAGCAAGCTTTGTATAAACATTTTCATATTAACTACGCAAATCGAAGCACTAACGACGCAACTTCGAAGTCATGCTACGCAAACTGAAATATAAACGGGAAATCCCCTTTTTTGTTTTAGCTTTCTACACACATTTTTATATCAACGACGCAAATCGAAGCACTGGCGACGCTACTTCGAAGCCATGCGACGCAAAATGAAACCAAAAGGACGCAACTTCGAAATCACAGAAATTTGAAGACGACGCAACTTCGAAACGACGCAAACCGAAGCGACGCAAACCGGGGTATTGGTGTACCTCCAATTTTACACGTAATCGTAAAATTTACCAGCTTTTATTGTAATTTAAGAAGCTTTTTAAAGAGGGGTTGAAATATTTGGAATTTTTTGAAGAGATTTTTATTTAAAAACTGTATTACAGTGCAACAAGAAAAAAACAAAGTATTTTTCTAAAATCTACATTTTAACGAAAAACTCTGTTTATTATCTGTAAAATAGAGATTACAAAGTAAAAAGAAAAATTACAGACAAAATTTTGTTTTTCGGTCACAAGAAAATACAAAGTATTTTCTTAAAATCAGTATTTCGGCAGATAACTTTGTCAAATATCTGTCGAATAATATTTTTTGTAAAAATGTATCATTAAAAGCAAAATCTCAACTAAAATTCTTGCTTGTCAAAACTAAAATAATAAAAAACTTTTATAGTAAGAGTCCAACAGCCCTAATTTTCTAAAAACAAATGATAATCTCATTTAAGCATCTGACTTACACATACTGGTACATACCGCTTATTTACTTGCATAGTGTCATAACTCAAAAAATATGATTTTTGAGTTAATGATACAGAATTATAAGTTATATCATGCTTTATATTGTGTCACAAATTCATAATAATATCAAGTGTAAACTTTAAACTCGTTTTCTGCAAAATCAAATATTTCGAGTTATGACACTATACAAGTAAATGAGCGATATGTGAACAGCATATATTTACAAACACATCAAAATAAAGTAAAAACTTTTAAAAATAACTTTTTATTTTGTTACATTTCAGTATTCTTTAGGTTACAAAAATTTGTTCAACTCCTGCTGTTGTTGCTGCTGCTGAAAATAATAATATTTTGTACTTTGTCATCATAAAAATAAATCAAATATTTTATTTACCACACATTTTCAATTTTTTTTTCTTTGTTTTTATTAGTAAACTTCATTATTATTATTGTCATTTGTATCCTGTTGTAAGACAAAAAAAAATGTGACATTATCCTTGATACAAGAATTTTTCTAAAAAAAAAAGGAGGTGTTAAATATTTTTACTGTAATAAAAAGAAAAACTCTTAATTGTCTTTTCTTCTTCGTGTTTTCTAAACCGTTTTGTTATTTTCTGTTTTCTTTTTTATAATCCTGGAAAAGTTTTCCCATTATTTTGTTAATTGTTTTAAAATACTTTTTTTTTTGTTCCTTCGTTTATTTTGACGTTTATTTATTTTTTTTTTGTTTGTATCTTTAACATCTGCTGTTTGCCACTGGAATTTGTATGGAGTATTAGAATTGTTTTAAATTTAAATATTGAATTTTTAAAAATATACAATTTCTTACACTTATGCGAAAAGGTGCTAAGTCATCTTTAATAAATTTAACAAAAGATACAAAAACCGATTGCCATGGAGTCCATGCCATGCTCCTAGAGAGGTGCCGTGTAAGACCAACCCAATTCAGTTTTACAATCCAACATTTGTTCTGAACAAACCTACTCCTTATCTACACTATCTAAAATGCCATTTATATAAATGATTTTCAAGATAATTATTTTTCTGTTTTTAATTTATTCATGACTAGCTGTCCCGGTCCGCGTTGCTGGCCCCAATATAAGATAAGTGTTATATTTCGTCTCGCTTTAAATATATAGCTCGCAAAAAATGAAATGAACTTCCCCAGTCAGAAATTGCCAACCGTACCAAAAATTTTGTGTTGGTACAATATCGGGCTAGCCAAAAATACAACATTGTATAATGTAAAACAATTTTACTAAAAATATTGTGTTGGCACAACTTTGTGTTTACATAAAACACTACACTAAAGATTATAATTTAAAAGTTTAACATTTTTATTTTTTTTTTTAAAGTTTTCGATTTACATAGACCTCAACTCTTTAATCTAAGTGAACACTTAAGTAGTTGCTTTTTCAACCAAATTTACAAAATGGTAACTAAAAAGTACTACATCGAGATTTTCAATACATCCCTAAGCAAAAGTTAAATCCAATGTCGTAAATTTGTAAAATCAATGTTAACCCAACGTTAAAACAAAAGTCGAGCGATCGTTGGCCACTGTTACCATTTCAACCTCGGAATGATCTCGTAGACTTAGAAACGGGTATAATTCCCCAATGTTGGTAGCGTCGCCGCCAACTTCATTCCAACGTTGGCCCGTTTGTATTTTTCTGCCTGGGTCTTGACTTAGAAACATTTTTGGGCGTGGTTTTAAAGACCCGATTAGGCAGAAAATCATTTTCAAATTATATTTTAGGAACTAAAAAAAATACCATGTCTTCAACTTTGCGAACTGTACAAATTTAAAACTTCTTTAGTATCATTACGAACAACACAAAAATAAATTACGCATATCCTTCGTTCTTATCGTGAGCTGTTGTCTTGAGTTCAAAAAAAATCTTTATAGTTTTCCCAAATTTTCCATTTTTCCGGAACACTTTTTTTATTTATATTTCCTTAAAAACCCAATTAGAACTACAATTAACATAAAAAAATCGGTCCGGTCATTAGTAGTCGACATATTTAGACAAAAGTGGGCATTAAAAGTTGTGCGGTAAATAGGCAAGTGCTACAAATTTTAAGGATATTGAAAAATGTGGCCTTTGAAGTGGGGGAGGACAATTAGACTAAAATAATCATTAAAGAAAAAATTTACCAAATCAGGCCAGACGTTTTCCGATTTTAGATGTATTGAAAAAAAACGGGAGTGGACAATTTTTCTTTCCGTAATAAGCTTAGTTTTACTACTTATAACGAACGTCAACAAATACTACACTCAAAAAATTATGTCATTAACTGTTTGTAGTTTATTTAAAAAGTTTTCCGTTTAGTCGTTTTTAAAAGCAAAAACATTTGTTTGATGTTCAGTTTTTATTAACGACTTCTTCTGTCCTTTGTTTCAAAAATAACACACTAAAAAATAAAGACTTTCATTAACATTTAATCTTTAAAGTCATTATTTTTGTTCTGTAAGTAAAAACTACTGATTATTCTTTAAATTTTCAATGATTTGTGTAAGTAATTTTTTTTTAAATTGTTGGTATTTTTTAATGAAATATCATTAGTTTTTACCTACACAAGTCAGTAAATTTTTTGTAGAAAAAAAAAATCAAAAAATTATTTATAGAAATATAAAAACATGTTTGTATCAAGTGACTTTGGCACGATGCACAGTGGTTCCAAGTCCAAATCTAGCTGGACAAAATTATTTTATAACCGTTTTATATGTTTTTGGGGTCGCTGAGTTCAAAAAGCATGTTTAAATTTTTCTAAGTCGATTACACTAATCGACAACTTTTTATTTTTTTTTTTAATTTCAGTAATTCATTAATGACAAAAATGGTTTATATGCAGAACAGAAATATGAAATGCAGAAACTTATTTTTTGGAAGTTTTGTAATCTCTAAAAAAAAAAAAAAAATTGTGTCGAGAAGTGTAATTGAATTAATTTTCGGCTATGCCGAATCTTTTATACCCTCCAAAATGTAAAAATAAATAAAAAACCAGTGAGAGTGTTACATTCGGCTGTGCCGAATCTTTTATACCCTCCAAAATGTAAAAAAAAAAACAATATAAAAAAAAATCCAGGAGCGTCTTTTTTTTGGGGGGGGGTTGGTGGGAGACGTTAGGGAGCACCTTTCCCTTGCGATTTCGAACTTCATCTGAGAGAAGAATGTTGCATTTGCTTAGCAAAAGTACAAAAAACCCTGCAAAAAATGTGATTTTTCTTAGGTTGGTTTAGTTCTCCAAGGGAGAACTTTCCTCCCCTTAGTCCGATTTTATCCATTTCCGAACTTAACCTGCCTAGGAATATAAGACATATTCGTGCCAAACGTCGGAAGTCTAGCTCTTTTATTTTGGACTGTATCGTATCCTCTACAGACGGACAGACGGACGGACAGACGGACATTTTTGAATTTAGTCGAAGTGTGTAATTGGCCGTGGTTTAATAGGAAACATAAAATTTATTGATTTATTTAAGCTTAGCATAATTATAATACTTAAAAGTTATCAAAAACTTACAAAAATTCAATACTTTATTTAGAAAAAAAATTTTAGGCGAAAATCTATTTTCATAAAAACTGTGATTAATTTTAAACCTGTAAAAACCTGCAAGAAATGTCTGCATGACAACGTTCAGTAATAAATTACCTATAAGTTGTATGTGGTAATTCGACATGATATGCCTGGATTCGGTTTTGGCAAGCTGCGGAAGTTTCATAAGTCCTCAAAAATATTGTTATTATTGACCATACTTCAAAGTACAAAAAATGTAAGAAGAAGATCTATAATAAATTTCTTATTAATGTCCAGAATAAGTATAAATCTGTAGCTTTCTTGTACATAAACCGTTTTGCAACCATTGATGTAACATGGATAATATGATGTTATTAGTTGAACACTTATATAAATATTTTTTTTTTTTTTTAAATATTGGATACCAAAAATGTCATTTCATTCGCATATTTAACAAAGTTAAAGACCTAATTCCAAAAAATGGTTATAAGTTTGATCAGAACACACCCTTAGCTTTACCCTAGCACTATTAATTCCCAATTTTAAGGACACTAATTTTTGGACTTTTGTCCAGCTAGATTTTGATTTGGAACCAATGTGCGATGGTTAGAGTGTCTGGCCAGAATGTAGTTGGCTGCGGGATCGATTCCCCAAAATTTTATTAAAAATTTTTAAAAAAATATTTCAATAGAAAATTGTATAAAATAACCTACGAAATCATTAATTTTTAATGTTTTCGTAGGTTATTTTTTTGGAATTTGTTGGTAAAAATAACAGAACTATCATTAATTTTTAATGTTTTCGTAGGTTATTTTTTTCGAATATGTTAGTAAAAAAGAGTGAAAAAACCGTAATTTTTTAATGTTATTTATTTTAGAAAATTTTGTCAACAGTAAAAAATAAATGTTGATGTTTGTTAAAATAAATGAATAATTACTGGGATGGTTTTCAATTGTTTATTCAATTGTTTTAAGTGTGTTTTTCTTTTGTTTTTGCCTACAAAATATTTTGAGTATAATAATAGCCAAATCGGCCCTGACGTTCTTCTATTTTAGATACATGTATCGAAATAAAAGTGGGTATGAAAAATTTATATTTCCGTTTAAACCTAAGTTGGACTATAACAAACATTTAAATAAAAAGTTTAGTCAAATCGATCCAGCCGTTCACCGATTTTAGGTATATCGAAAAAAGGAGGCGTAAAATTGTTAAATTTGTTTTCCGACAAAAACTAAAAAAAAATTATTTTTATTTTTTATTTTATTATTCTTTATTAGATTTTTCTATAGAGCTTATTTTATATACATATATCGAAAAAAGAGTCGGTGGACAACACTTCTTACCGTAAAAACCTTACTTGAATTTAACCAGCTCGGTCTATCCATTCAAAAGTGGGCGTAGAAATAGAAAATTGTTCTTTCCGAAAAACCTTAGTTGGACTATGACGAACATTTAAAACAAAATTAGAAAAATTTATCCAGCCATTAAATGATTTAAAACATATATGTATATCGGGAAAAGTGAGCGTAAAAGTAGGCGTGTACAATTTTTATTTCCTTAAAAATCGTTTGCGTACTATAACCAAATCGGTCTGGCCGTTATAGTTCTAGTGGGCGTGGGAAATTTTTCTATCCGTTATGACGAACATTTTCACCAAAAATTAGTCAAAGTGGGCGGGTCAATTTCTTTTTTCGTAAAACAAAACAAAAAGTTGATGAAAATTCATTAAAAAAATTTAGTCAACTCGGTCCATTCTCACGTTTAGAGTTTGCAAAACGATTAAAATCGTAATCGTAATCGCGATTATTCGCACAAATTAATCGTAATCGACAAAATAATCACTCGATTACGATTAATCATTTTCTATGAAATTCACTGTTTTGATAACAAATTTTAAATATCCCAGCAAAACTTAGATTACCAAATAAGGTATAAAATAAGGTATAGGATCTCTTATTTTATACATTGCAGCATTGATGATTTTAACAGGCGATGAGACTCAAAGTAATGCATCAACATTATCACAAAGAATACCAGTAAGGTATAAAATAAGTCATAAATTTATAACGAAGAATATGAGTAAGGTGTAAAATATATGATATTTTATAGGTTACGAGTAAGGAATATAATATAGCATACCAGAACGTAATATATAAGGTGTTACGAGTAGTGAAAAAGTAATTTTGTATTAAATTTACTCACGTGATTGAAAGTGAGTGTAAGTAGATAAAATATGCTCGTGAGTGTGTGTCGTTAGAAATTTCCTGTCGTGAGCCCATCTCTAGTTTAAACTTATGCATTTTTTTATAAAATAATTATTTTTTATGTTATTGTAATGCATTATGCATCCAATTATAAATAATGCATTATTTCAAACTTTCAAATAGTACATAATGTAACCAAATATAAGTCATCCATGATTTAGTGTTTAGAAATAATAAATATGAAATATATTTTTTCCAATAATCATGCATTACGTAGCAAATTATTAGTAATGCATTATTTTTCACTTGAAAATAATACGTTGTGGAACAAATGTTTGGTAAGACATCATAAAATAATGCTACAAATAAGTTATATGCATTACCTGGTAATGTGTTATATAATCACTACCCATTCCCGAAGTTTTGCTGGGATATTATCTTTGGAAAATTTCCACCAAAAAATTTTTGATTTTTAAAAAAAAAAAAATATTGATTTTGGTATAAAATTGGTCAACAAATTTCTGAAATCGGTCAAACGGCTTTTGAGTTATCGCTATTTAAACTTGTCCAAAAAATTCCCAAAAGTGGCAGGTTTTCCCTACATGCAAAAAATTAAAAAAAACAAGTGAGAGTGTTAAATTCAGCTGTGCCGAATCTTTGATACCCTCCAACATGTTAAAGTACATAAAAAAAATTTCAAAGGCGTTTTTGGGCAGGGGCTCTGTGGGGTGCTGGGGGATACCTTCCCCAATGTTTACTAAATTATTTATTATGCTTTTTGAACTTCAGTTATACCATTTCTCATAATTTTTATGTTTTTTTTTTTAATCCACGCCCACAAAAGGGGGCGGGGCAAAAAAAAAACATTATTTTGTAGCCCCCCGGGGTCTTACTGTATGACTTTTAACTCCTTCTGACATAAATTAGAGTGGAATCCACAAGGACGTAGACTTCGAGGTCGGCCTAAGCAAACATGGCGTAGAACTGTGCTGCAAGAAACAAGGAAATCTTTTGGTCAATTAAGAGCTATTGCACGGGACAGAAATTTGTGGAAGCTATATGTTAATAATTTATGCATTATTTAACTAATATATTTATGATTTTTATGATTTATGTGAATAGACTAAGTTCTTTTTAAGAATATGTCGTTAATAATAATAATAATGACATAAAAAGTTTAATTTGTTTAACAAAAATGCAAAAAAGCTGTAAAAAATGACGTTTTTATAGAGGTTTTTTTAGTTCTTTAAGGGGGAACTTTTTGCGCCTTATCCGATTTTACCCATTTTCGAACTTAACCGGCCTATGACTATGAGACACATTCGTGCCAATTTTCAGGAGTATAGCTCTTTTATTTTGGACTGAATCGTGCTTTATACAGACGAACGGACGGACGGACATTCATAGAATGACTTAAATCGATCCTAGATCAATAATATATATACTTTATGGGGTCCCCGACCGATATTTCTATGCGTTACAAACGGAATGACAAAGTGAGTATACCCCCATACTGTGGTTGGAGGGTATAAAAGATTATGTGGCTTTCATAAAGCTCGAAACAAACTTTTATTTAAACTTGATTTGACCCAAATCAGATTACTTTCCCCCTTGGAGCTTTCCAAAGTTTTAAATTTTTCAAAAGATTTCCAAAAATCCAAAATTTTGATCGAAAGGATTTAAATAATCAGATTTGACTCAATTTAAGTTCAATTGAAAGTTTGTCTCAAGTTCTATGAAAGGGTAAAAAAATTTAGATTTTTTTTAAATATATTTAATGTTGAAAAAACCGACATCTTCGCAAATTTCAAATAGCAATATCTCAAAAACCGGCACTTGGGAAAATCAACCGTTAAACATAAAAAAGCCGCTCTACTATACAGGGTGATTCAGTCACGACCCGACGAATTTTACCAGCGTATTCCTTGGCTCATTTCGTGAAAATATGTCCACTAGGACATCCCCGAAAATGCAAGTGTGCGAAATTGCAGCGGTATGAAAATTTTCGGATTGGTGGTCGGAGGGTATTAGGGTAAAATTGCTAACTTCTAAACCAGTGGTCGGAGTTTTTTGTTTTTGGGCTTGTTGGAAAGGTCTTTGGGAGACCTTTTAGAATCAATAAAAACAAAATTAAAAAAAATAAATCGCCGAGATACAGAGTAAAAAAAATTGGGAAAAGACATAAGAATGCACATAACCTCAATTTGAATTTTTTTTTCTCTTAAAATATAGGCCTACCTATTACCTTTCTAAATTGTTACAAACGAAGTTCAGAGGTCTTACTGTTCCAAAGTTATGACCATTTGACTGAAATGCAAATGGTCATAACTTTGGAACAGTGGTGAAATTCGGCGGGTCGTGACTGAATCACCCTGTATAAAAAAAATAATAACAAATAATTTTATGTACTATTTCTTAAAAATATTAATTTTAGTATTTTCATACGTTTTGAAATGTAAAATTTAAAAGATTTTTTAAATAAATCTATTGCAACTCAATTTATTTAAAAATTCGATTAATCGATAATCGCGATTAACGGCGAATTTTTTAATCATAATCGCGATTATGAAATACCTCGATTATTTGCAAACTCTACTCAGGTTTTAGATAAATTGAAAAATATAATGGGCTTGGTCGGTACACGTGTCAATAGACTGGCATTTCGATTTTCCCAAGTGTCCGGGAAAATTTTTATTGTCCTAGCTCTAAAACTTATGTGGTAAAAATTTGAGGCCAATAGGATTAAATTAACTCTTAGCGCACGGCGTTTAGGATTTTTGAAAAATTTTAAAAAATTAAATTATAAAAAAAGTATCTTTCGACACATCATGTTTGTTAATGTCGATGAGCTAAGCACGAATTTAAAAAAAAATATAATCGCTTGACCAGTTTTCGAGATATCGCCATTTCAACTTTGTAAAAAATGGCGCACAGTGGTCAATTTCGCGAGATAGCGGTCAAAACTCTATAACTTTTGACCGGATTGGTATTTTTTTACGCAATTTGTTTTGTTCAATAGGAGGGACTTTAAGCTTCAATTTGCGTGTTCAAACGTAAAAATCGACTGATAGGAACGTAAGTAATGTGGAGTTAAAAATGCATTTCAATTTTTTGTTGAGTTTCCATGTAAAAGTTGAATATTTTGACATTTTAAATAGGTATTTTTTTTATAATTTCTTATTTTCTTCAATCGTATTTTACAACCAATTCTTATTTATTATTCCTAAACTTAATTTTGGTCAGAAAATGCCAACATTTGGCCACTGACATTTATTTAGTCTCAATATTCACAGGTCCTTTGTCCTTTTGATAGGTCCTAGTATAGGTGCTTTTGATAGGTCCAGGGATATGTCCTTTTGATAGGTCCTAGGATAGGTCCTTTTGATAGGTCCTTTTGATAGGTCCTAGGATAGGTCCTTTTGATAGGTCCAAGGATAGGTAATTTTGATAGGTCCTAGGATAGGTCCTTTTGATTGGTCCAAGGATAGGTCCTTTTCATAAGTCCAAGGATAGGTCCTTTTGATAGGTCCTAGGATAGGTCCTTTTGATAGGTCCTTCTGATAGGTTCTTTTGATAGGACCAAGGATAGGTCCATTTGATAGGTTCAAGGATAGGTCCTTTTGATATGTAAAAGGATAGGTCATTTTGATAGGTCCTAGGATAGGTCCTTTTGATATGTAAAAGGATAGGTCATTTTAATAGGTCCAAGGATAAGTCTTTTTGATAGGTCCAAGGATAGGTCCTTTTGATAGGTTCAAGGATAGGTCCTTTTGACTGGTCCTAGGATAGGTCATTTTGATAGGTCCAAGGATAGGTCCTTTTGATGGGTCCCAGTATAGGTCCTTTTGGTAGGTCCAAGGATAGGTCCAAGGATAGGTCCTTTTAAAATGTAAAAGGATAGGCCCTTTTGATAGATCAAAGGATAGGTCCTTTTAATATGTAAAAGGATAGGTCCTTTTGATAGATCAAAGAATAGGTCCTTTTGATAGGTACAAGGATAGGTCCTTTTGACTGGTACTAGGATAGGTCCTTTTGATAGGTCCTTTTGATAGGTCCAAGGATAGGTCCTTTTGATAGGTCATAGGATAGGTCCTTTTGATAAGTCCAAGCATAGGTCCTTTTGATAGATCCAAGGATAGGTCCTTTTGATAGGTCCTAGGATAGGTCCTTTTGATAGGTCCTTTTGATAGGTCCTTTTGATAGGTCCAAGGATATGTCCTTTTGATAGGTCCAAGGATAGGTCCATTTGATAGGTCCAAGGATAGGACCTTTTGATAGGTCCAAGGATAGGTCCTTTTGGTAGGTCCAAGGATAGGTCCTTTTAATAGATCAAAGGATAGGTCCTTTTGATAGATCAAAGGATAGGTCCTTTTGATAGGTCCTTTTGATATGCAAAATGATAGATCCTTTAGATAGATCAAAGGATAGGTCCTTTTGATAGGTCCAAGGAAAGGTCCTTTTTATAGGTCCAAGGATAGGTCCTTTTGATATGTAAAAGGATAGGTCCTTTTGGTAGGTCCAAGGATATGTTCTTTTGATAGGTCCTAGGATAGGTCCTTTTGATAGGTGAAGGGAAAGGTCCATTTGATATGTAAAAGGATAGGTCCTTTTAATAGATCAAGGTCCTAGGATAGGTCCTTTTGATAGGTCCAAGGATAGGTCCTTTTGATAGATCAAAGGATAGGTCCTTTTGATAGGTCCAAGGATAGGTCCTTTTGATTGGTCCAAGGATAGGTCCTTTTCATAAGTCCAAGGATAGGTCCTTCTGATAGGTCCTTTTGATAGGACCAAGGATAGATCCTTTTGATAGGTTCAAGGATAGGTCCTTTTGATATGTAAAAGAATAGGTCCTTTTGATAGGTCCAAGGATAGGTCTTTTTGATAGGTCCAAGGATCCACAGGTTATTTCCATTGGTTTTAAATTTATTTGCAATTATCAGGTATTTAAGTCATGTAATATTAGATGGCAATAAAATCATTTTTTACCTTTTCCAAATGAATTGCCAGATACCATATAATTTGAGAGTTCTATTGTCATTTTTGTCAAAATTTTGATACACCCTTCTATGTGGACTAGGTCCAAATATGGGCCAACTTCTCCTAATTTCAACAGAATTATTTTTTGGGTCATTAAGAACTCTTGTACAAAATTTCATCAAAATATATGCATAATAGCCACTTTCATATAAAAATAACTTCTCAAAAAATATGACGTGCAATTGTACCGAATATCTTACCTTGGGTCAGAAAAATTGCTGTAGCTCAAAAAGTGCAGCCCCGATGCATGGAAATGTATATATAGGAATGTAGGGGAGAGTTAGGACTACAAACTAGTAAATTTGTGTTTTGACTCAGCTTGACTCACAGGAGTTGTGCTCTATGAAGTAGGAAATTTCCGAGAAATTTGACCTTTTTTAAAAAAAATATTTAAATTGTTCTGCAAACAGTAGAGCTTCAATTTTTTTACCAGTAATAGGAAATAAGTTAAGTTACAACACAAAATTTATTTCGTCCAAAAATCTTGAAAAACAAAAAAGTTATGATCATTTAAACTTTAAAAATTAACTAAAAATATCATAAATTTACTAAATTCTGAAAAATCCCATTTTGGACCACCCTGTTCTCAGTGAAATAATTGAAATAGAGTTCTAATTTTTTGGCTCCCGAGGTTTACTACTGTCTACTTTCATATGAGTCTAATAACTTTAAAATCGGAGAACAAAAACCAAAAGGAGTTTTGGCCGCTATCTCAAAATATTGACCACAGTGCACAGTGGTTTCCGTTATATGGACAAGCGGTCAAAAATCAATATCTCCAAAACTAAAAAATCTGTTGTCTTCAAAATTTGTCAGCTCATAGTATGCCCGAAGAACTTAAAGTTTGAAAATTTTTAGGAAAAAATATTAAAAACTGTAGCCACAGTAGCCATTTGATCTTTGAAGGGTTAATTGGCTATCACAGGCAAGTACACTTGCTTAAGCGTTTTTGGAGATTATTTTCGTTCAAGTAAAAGATACGGTAAATGTTTTAAAGGTTGAATTGTAGAGTAGGATTTCCGCAACAAAAGTCTAGTTTACAGTAAGTCTCTAATTTGATCCACTTACTACTTACATTCAAAAAAAATTCCGATAGGAAAAATTTTACACTCAAAAAAATTTGTATTTACAAAAATGTCTGAGAACAGTTTTTTTCTCAAAATAAATCATTCTAGACAACATTTTTATACATTTGTGTATTCCGCCAAGTCGGGTTTTACTTTTTTTCTTGTTTTTTCTACAAAAGTATTTTTTTTAATATTCGGCTTTGCTTTCGGCCGAATAGTGAAAATTTGGCCCAATATTCGGCTTCGGCCAAAAAAGGTGTATACGGTCGGACACTAGTAGCTATTATCGAGTTGCAGATTTATCACAGCCAGTTGCAAATAACTTTGGCCAGAACTGCGGAATCGTCAAAAGGCTAATTTTTTCACCAAGAAAAATAAGGGGGAAGGAGAGAGGTTAGGGGTCCATTTTTTTGTTTCTAAACTGTTATTATGTCACAGACCACGACCATTAACAGAAACTCAAAATCGCTTCGGCAGAAAATGTATGGTCGTTAAAGGGTTAAACCGACAGTCAAATACCTCAAAATTGCAATATATATAAAATTTAAAACAATTTTTTTTTTTAAAAAGAGTTTTCTCTTTATTCAGAACTGTAAGTCAAATAAAATTGCAAAATAAAGTTTAAAATAACGTCAATTAAAAAAAAATATTTCTCTTTACTCATATTCTTTAAGAGAAATAGTACCAATCAAAATGCAATTTTCCACCATTTTTCGTTGGATGACTATGTAAATCACATCCATATGCGAAAATATGCAAAAACCCGCGGCCACAATATTTTTTAACTTAAAGAGGGGAAAAAAATCTTCAATTTGATGTATAAAAAGTTGTGGGCAGATGAGGGCCAAATATCTAAAAGTCTATGTGAAAAAGTAATTTAAAAAAAAGTGTGTTTTTAAAAGGTCAAAAAAGTATTCTTCATGGATTTTTTAATGGGCTTATGTTTTTGCAGCTTTTATTATTAAATTTGGTAGAAAACAGGTTAAAATTTAATGTTAGTAGTGTTTTTGGAAACTTCTGCAACAATATCGCGTATTATTTTTTAGATAACTTAAGAATTATTTTATGACTATGCAACCACAATATATGCCGTATAAACATTCCCACACTTTCAACGAACACAAACATTAAATCTCGTAAAAAAAAGAAGAAAATTGGAAAGATTCATAAAATTTAGAGTGTTATCAATAAATTTAGTTCATTAAAGCTTAGAAAAAAAACATAAATTTTTTTGATTTTTGGCCTATGGGGGAAACCACTGTGCAGTGTGGCGGTTTTTTCATACGTTCAAGAATTTTTTTAAAAAAGTCTCAAAATTTCTTTGCCTTGACCCTTTCATAGAGCTTGAGTCAATCTTTCATTTATACTTAATCGCTCAAAGTTTTGGTTTTTTAGAAACTTTTCACGGGTTAAGGTTATCGGATTTGGTACAAATTAGGCTTAAGTGAAAGACTGTATCAAGCTCTATAAAAAGGTCAAGGTAAAAAATTTTAAGATTTTTTTTAATTTTTTTTTTTTTTAACGTAGGAAAAAGCTGTATATTTGCATTTTTTTTGACAAATTTTAAATGGTGATATCTCGAAAACAGTTTGACTGATTTTAGAATTTTTTTATATTCTTATTCAGCATGCCAATATCAATAAAAATTGTGTATCGCAAGATATTTTTTTTTTTTATTTTCATAAAACCAAAATTTTATTGAAAATTTTCCAAAAGTCTAAAATAATCGGATGGTTCAAATTTGTTTTAAACGAAAGATTGTCTCAAGGTCTATGAAAGGGTAAACGGAATGAAATTTTGAGAGTTTTTTAAAAAATATTTTTAACCGTAGGAAAAAACCGTCATTTTTTGCAAATTTCAAATACCAATATCTCGAAAACCGTTCGACCAATTGTAAAGTTTTTTTGATATTCATGCTCAGAGCATAAAAATTAACAAATATGGTATGTCAAAAGATATATATTTGAGGGGTTCTTCGTCAACCGCTCTCTCCAAAATTGGGTTTAAAATTTTTTTAAGAAAATTCGAAATTACTTTAAAATATTTGCTTTTCAATGCCGAGGGACGGTTTTTGCATTTTAATATGGCAGTTCCAATATGACGCCCTTTTTTAAAATATTACAGATTTGCTTAAAACTCTTCATACACGGGTTCTACAGGTCGCTAAAGAAGAATTTGCACTTGGACTTTCAAAATCCAAAATTTTTTTAAATAACATATTCACTTAAAACTCTTTAGCAACAGGTTGCTAAATTGGAATCTGCCATATGAAAATCTAACCTCAGATTCTTGTTTAGCGACCCCAAAAACTCTTAGAAAAATGCCTGCGAATTTTGTACTCTTAACCAAAACATTAAATCATGATAATGTTTTTCGGACGATTTGGGTGTACTTGCCAAAGCATAGTTTTTTTTAGAAAAAATAATGTTAAATTACTTTGCTATTCCATGCAAAACGAATTAAAATATCAATCGAGGACCCTATTAAAAAACCAAAAGAGCTGTACATTTCGTAAGAGAGTGCAAAAATAAGTGCAAAAAAGTGTTTTTACATTTTGGAGAGTATAAAAGATTCGGCACCAAAGAATGTAACACTCTCACTTGTTTTATGTACATTTGATAAACAAATGGAAAATTTTTATGCGAAAAGCTTAGACTTGGTGAAAAAGTAGTTTTGGTAAAAAAAATTATTTTTTTTTTCAAGAAAAACAAAATTATGTTAAAAAAAATTTAATGAACCCAAAATTTTTGGTGAAAAACAATATTGATGAAAAAAGTTTTTGATGAATTTTTTTGATGAAAAGAAAATTTTTTGATGTAAAAAAAAATTAAAAAAAAATATGAAAAAAAATTTTTTGGTGAGAAAAAAATTTATAATAAAAAATTTGATGAAAAAAAATATGATTAAAAAAAAATTATGAAAAAAAAAATTGATAAAAAAAAAAAAAAATTTATGAAAAAAAAAATTACGAAAAAAAAAAATTGATAAAAAAAATGATGAAAAAAATAGTTTGATGGAAAAAAAAATTTATGAAAAAAAAAATTTATGAAAAAAAAAGAAGATTGAAGAAAAAAAATGTTTGATGAAAAAAAAATTTATGAAAAAAAAATTGTATGGAAAAAAAAATTTTATGAAAAAAAAAAATAATGAAAAAAAAAATTTGATGAGAAAAAAAAATTATGTTAAAAAAAATTTATGAAAAAAAAATTTTATGAAAAAAAAATTGATAAAAAAAAAATTTTTGGAAAATAATGTTACTTTTTATTCACCATCTGGTGAAAAACGGTTTTATTCACCAAGAGGTGAGTTATTATCCAAGTTACAAACCCAAGTTATTAAAATTTTTGGTTTTAAGAAAATGAAAATAATAATTCTTGTTTTCTTTTTCGTTAATTGTTAGCTTATATAGTCAAACTTAGGTGGCGTCCTGCAACTTTTTTAAAATTAGACACCAGCCTAAAAACATTATCATGTTCACTCAGAAAAAAAAAATTAACTAAAAAATGGGAAAACTAACTAAATTCAAGGAATATTGATAATGATTTAGCTCCATTGTCATGTTTTCCTTCTTTTAAGTTCATATTTTTTTTAAAAATAAGAAAAGAAAAAACATTTTAATATTATGCCAATTTGAACTAAAAAATGGGAAAAATTTTCTTTCAATTTAGTTCATACACATTTGAGGACCCGATTACGTGAATTTAGGGGACCACTGGGGTCTTGAGAATTTTGATATGAGTGTTTTAAAATTTTCGGGAATGCCAACTTTATTAAATCCAAAGTTAGGACCCATTGGGGTCCACACATGTGAAGAGGACCGGTGATACTATGAAGAGTCTTGGCACCAAAAATGGCCTCCATTTTGCTCTATCTGGCTTAGTTTTCGAGATATCGCCATTTTAAGTTTTTGAACAAATAAAATTTGCCCGAGTTATTAAAATTTTACTAAAAAAGTGGAAAAAAAACTTCCTCAAATCTAAGAAAATTAACTAATTGGTAGAAAATTACTTCCTAAAACCTAAGAAGAGGAATATGTCTTAAAAATAAAGATTTTTGTCAAATATTTAGGAAAAATTTCTTTGGCGGTAAGAATTCCATTTAAGGAAAATAATGGACTATTTAGCAGTACATGAACTTAAATTTTTTCCTATCACTTAAGAAAATTTCCCAACTTTTAGTTAAATTTAACTAAATTGTGGGAAAATTTAAAAACAATTTTGAAGAAAATTTTTTCAAAGTTTAAGTTAAGTCTTTTTTTTTAGTGTTAAATTGACCACCATAAATAAATTTAAATCAGAAAAGTAATTTTCTTGAAAATTATTCTATGAGACTTACATAGTTTTAATTAGTAAAGGAAATAATGATTTCGAGCTAAAATAAACCTACTGAAAATATAATATTTCGAAGGTTGAATAAAATAATTTTTATTTTTTAATAAAAAACTGTTTGACACTTTTTTTTAAGAAGCTGGGCACCCTAAGTTAATTCGAGTACGCAGAATTCAATGGTGCTAGCCGTTTTTCTAAGTTAGCGCTCGTATTCGCGATTTAAAATTTTGATGCTCAAGTACAATAAAAACGACATTTATAAACTTTTTCGATAATTTTTAAATTTTTAAACCATTCAAGTCTGTTAAACTAACATAACAAACCATAATACCGTGAAAAAATTGGTTCAATACAAATATTTTTAGTTTGAATTTACTATAGCCATCTGGTAAAGCTAGTTCGTGTTCACTAAATCCCGTAGTAATATTTTTTTTTTTTTGGTTTTTGAATTTATCAGCTTTTTCAAAGTAAGCGTATGTACTAGCGATTTTCGCGATTATTTTTTTTATATTACTGAATTTTTATCATCTAAACTCTATTGAATATACAAAAAAAGTTTTTATTCACGAACATTTTTTTCGCGATTTTTTTTTGCGAAATTTTTTTTCAATTTTTTTTTTTTTTTATTTTGCTATTAATTTATGAAAATGAGTAGAATACAATTCATCACAGACACAAAAATTTTCGAAAAAAAAATTTCGCTAATTTTTTTTTTTTTGCGGAAAAGTTTTTTTTCGCAAATTTTTTTTTTTTTCGCGAAAAAAACCATGTACTTATTATCTAAAATTATATTTAAAAATTATCCCAAAAGCATAAAAATTTTATTTTTGTACCTTCGAAAAACGGCTAGAACCATTGAATTCAGTGTATTTGAATTAGCTTTACTAGCAGGGTACCCAGCTTGTTAATTTTTGCGACTAGCACAGTAAAATTAATCAGAATTTAAAAAAAAAAAATAAATTTGATGAAAAAAAAATTTTTTAATAAAAAAAAAATTTTTTGTTTTTAAAAAATATTGAAGAAAAAAACTTTTTTTGTTGAAAAAAAAACATTTCTGGTGAAAAACAAAAATTAATAAAAAAAAAATATAAAAAATAAAATTTGTTTGATGGAAAATTTTTTTTTTGCTAAAAAAAAATAAGTGAAAAAAATTCATATAAAAAAACATGATAAAAAAAATTTTGAAAAAAAAACATGATGAAAATAAAAAATTTTCCCCCTTGCAACAAATCGTTATTTAATTTTAGTGTCACAATTATTTTGATGGAAACTTAAAAAAAAACTGTAGAAATTTATAGACACTTCTATCTTCTTCTGTAATTTGTATACTTTTCTACTTATTCGTCTTAAAACAATTTTTGCTTAAAAACCTGTAGCATATGCAACAGTTTTTTTTCTAATGTTTTATGACTAAAATCTATTATTATTTTTTCGGTGTGTTAATATAATGTAAAAAAATCTTTTATACGACCTTTAATAAGGGTTTCCTTTTTAAGATTCTTTAAGATTTTTTTTTTGTTATAAATTTGGCCAGTAATTTAATGGCTGACAAAAAGGCTTTAATTTACCAAAGCGTAATTAATTTTGTAACAATTTCACCGACAATAATAAGGCTGGCATAGTATATTATTACAGATTTTTTTTTTTTTTTTTTGCAACACAAAGGAGAACGTTAATGATTATGTCAACATCCTGTAAAAATGATTATTATTTTCCTTTTTTTTACATTTTAAAGAAATTATAAACTTTTGGCCGGGATTTTTTTTTTCTATTATTGTGTTATAAAAATCTTTTACGGCTTTTTATTCAAAAAACTTGGGTTGTCGCTGGCTGTTCACTGACAGCAACAAGTTAGTTAAGATTTATTTTTAGAATTTAAGTCAAAAAGTTTATTATATTAGTAGTTTATTTATGAAAACAGTACATTAATAAAGTTTATATATGCAAAATACAAGCATTCCCGCCGGAACTTTGTTACCGTTAATATCAAATACTGGATAATAGAAGGATTTTCCTCTACGGAAAATAATTGTGGAAGATTAAGTCTTTCATAAAATAATATTTCATAGAATAATTAAAACAATAAAATTTAAATAACTTCTCGTAATTATGTTCGTTCCGGTGAAAAATTATATTGAAAATTTTTGAGACCTAATGCCAGGAATACCCTATGAAATCGAGTGGAAAATATTTTGAGTAAAAACAAGTTAAATTCGACCTTGTCGAATGTGTCGATACCCTCCACAATGTCATAAAAACTGTTTGCAAAAAAAAAATTTAAAAAAAATTCATCGAAAAAAAATTTTTTTTGGTGAAAAAAAAAATCTAGGGTAAATTTTTTTTGTATAAAAATATATTTGTACTTGCTTAAATACCATTTGGTATCCAATTTGGTTCACATTTGTCAACCTGCATTCGAATAAGAGCATTTTGTATTTTAAAGTTATGTAGAATTTACTAAAATTTTCGAGGTATGCTTACATTTTCGCTCATAACTTTTGAACGGCTGAACCGATATCGCTCAAATGCAATACCAAACTTTGGCCGTGATGGCCATTTCAATAGACAGACGGACATAGCTAGAATGTCGTAAAATCGATCACTGATCAATAATACATATACTTTATGGGGTCCCAGAACGATAACACTGTAAGTAAAATTTAAACTTTTGAAATGACACACAAAAACGCCGAGACACCCCAACTTATTTTTGGGTCATAGAATCCAGTGGTATACTCCGTTTTAAAAAGTTAGCTCAAAATAACGAGATATTTCGATTTTAAATTTGCAAATTTAAGAGTAAAAATTGAATAAATACAAAAAAAATTATAAAATTCATGAAAATAGGAGCAAGTATTGCTGGATGTCCGATTGAAAATGGACGTCCATTATTTCCTAGATATAAATTTTGATAAATAACAAGTTTTTAACAAATTTTTTAAGTTTTTTCATTCAAATATAATGAAAAATCGCCTTAAATCTACTACAAATTTAAAATCGAAATATCTCGGGATTTTGAGCTAACTTTTCAAAACGGGGTACACCACTCGATTCTACGACCCAAAATTTGGTTGACGTGTCTCGGCGTTTTGGTGTGTCATTTTCACCTACTTACAGTGTAATTCGATGAGTTACAAACGGAATGACAAACTTATATATTTCCTCTATCACTACAGTTGAGGGTATAAAAATTTTAGTAAAAAATTAAAAAAAAAATATATATATTTTGTTTCCAATTTTATCTTAAATTCTATCTTTATCTTAAAGATATAAAATTACCATTTTATGCCAATTTTGAAGAGGTATTTTTTCGTATTGCTGAGCACTAAATTCTCAAAGTTTGTTAGAGAGCCAAATATTAAATTCTTTTCAAAATTTAGCTTTATTATAAACTTTGAAAACTTATTGCTCAAAAACACAAAAAAACACCTCCTTAAATTTTAACAGCATTAAAAGGACATTCTTAACTTAAATTCAAAATTTTGTTTTTGGAAAACCATGGTGCCCTTGCCAGAAAAAAGTACATTTCAATATTGTTTTCAAAAATTTTTGTTTAAATTTTTTTTTTTTTGTTTTTTAATTTTAAATCTTTACAATTTATTTTATCGTAGAACTTACGCTTTCCGAGTAAAAAAACTGTCTAGAGCAAGCTATTTAATTTTTCCTAAAATTTTGGAAAAACAGTCAAATATTTGGCTCTTTAACAAACAATACGAAAAACACCTATTTGCAAAGTTAACAATGTTAAAAGGACATTCTAGATTTTAATAATTTTTTTTAACGTGATAATATTTTTAATCTGGTGTCTAATTTTAAAAATGATTCTGGACGCCACCTCACATACCGTCTAAAAAAAAGCAAATTAGAACTACTACTACTACTGTTTTCATTTTCTTAAAACCAAAAAGGTTCGTTACTTGGATAATAATTCACCTGCTGATCAATAAAAAAGTATTTCACCAGCTAGTGAATTGTATGTAACACAATAATTTTTAGTTTCATCATTTTTTTTTTCCATCAAGATTTTTTATCATAAATCTTTTTTTTCAAAAAGATTTTTTTTTTATAAAACTATTTTTTGTTTCATATTTTTTGTTTTTATCAAAAAAAACAAGTTAGAAAATTATAGTCGGTCAAGACCGACCATAAAATACCCTACACCAGAGTTTCCCGGAAAATGGGTCCCAAGTTCAAACATGGACTGATTAGATCCATATTTTGTCAAATCTTTAGTAAGTGTAAAAAGCACTCACTAATCAAATTTGAGTGGAATAGGCTTCTTTTTGTTGACAATAAATCACTTCAACTGAATATCGGTCGAAATTTCCACATGGGACCTAAGTCCAAAATGGTCCGATGATAATCAGATTTGATAAGGTTATTAAAGTACGCGTTTAACATACACAAACAGAATTTTAATTAAATATTTTCTATTTTCATGAAATTTGAGAGATTTATGTGAAAATCGGGAAGGTGGTTTGTATGGGGGCTACAATAAGAACTGGTTCGATTTCTTTAAAATTTGGAATGGTGATTTGTGTTGATAAAACATGATTACCTGCCAAATTTCGAATAGATACCTGTTAAAATGCGTCTATTAGAGTCATTTGAGCCAAAACTAAAGAGGACCTTTGTATGGGGGCTAGGTCTAAATATGGACCGATTTTTTCCAATTTCAATAGGCTTCGTCCTTGGGCCAAAAGAGGCTTAAATTTCAAATTTCAAGTCAATTGATTAAGAATTGCGACCTGTATCGTGTTTACACCGTTTACATGGACAGACGGACGGACGGACGGACGGACGGACGGACGGACGGACAGACGGACGGACGGACGGACATCGCTAAATCGACTCAAAAAGTGATTCTAAGCCGATCGGTATACTTAAAAGTGGGTCTAGGACCAATATTTCGGGTAGTTACAAACATCAGCACAAACTCATTATACCCTGTACCACAGTGTGGTGTAGGGTATAAAAAAAAATTTTCATCAAAATTTTTTTTTTCATCAAAATTTTCATTCATTAAAAATTTGTTTTATCATTTTTATATCCTGCACTTACAAGGGAAGTCTCCCTGGTGTCACCTTCCGATCTTCATGAAATTTGGATATGTTGTTAAGAACGAAAATTAATTCGACACGTATTTTTTTTTAGCGGCCCAAACTCATTTTTAGGGGGGGTCGATTTGTATGGGGGGAAATTTACCTTTTTCAGTTTTTTACGATTTTCGCCTATTTAAAAAAAATTAATTTAGGCGTGTGTGGTATCAGATTAAAGGTATTAAAAATATGTATCTCGTGGTGCTAACAACGGGCCAAAGAAGTTAATATTTTTCGACTTATTAACGAAAATGTCCTAAAATTTTGGTATTTTACTCAATATGACGAAAAGTTGTGCATTTTTGGACACGTTCTTAGCACACGTAGATAGGTTTTCAAAAGACCTTTCATTTGGTATGTAACATGACTAGGTTTCTTTGCATAATATAGGAGATAAACGAAAAAAACTGAAAAATGGCCTTGTCTTCCCCCCTACTTTTTACCCCCTAAATATGAATTTGGGCCGCTAAAAAAAAATACGTGTCCCTTTATTTTTTCTGATCTACAAAATAAAACCAATTCCATAAAGATCCGCGGGTGACACTAGGGAGACTTCCCTTGTTAGTGATAGAGGGTATATGAGGCATTCCACACCAAATGTCCAGCGAAAAAAAAACATAGCCCTATATGGAACTTAGAAAATTGCGTTTTTGGTTTTTCAATTTTTCAAAAACTGGGCTTAGGAGGCGTGGTCAAATATTGGAGAAATGGTCAAATTTGTGGCGAGTTGCTTTGATTAAATATTTATCACATTAAAACGGAATGCACCACAATCTTAAAAATTTACATTTTTATATAGTTTTGTATGGGCTATCGATTACATTTTTTTTTTTGGAAAATTTTCAGAACCCGTTCTGAAATTTTCCATTTTTTAAAAAAGTCAATTTATCAAAAATCCGGCCACTTTTTTTTTATTTTTTTTTTGAAGTTTAGATGTTTGTACAGCCACACAAAAAAAATCAGAAACATGTTTTTCGTTTTTTTTCGAGAAAATCGCATTTGAATTATAAATTTCATAACAATTTTGCAATTTGATAGTATTTTCTTGTTTTAACGTTGCGAATGAGTATTATCAATTGCATAAATATTACTCATACGATCTGTTGAAACAAGAAAATACAAGCAAATTACAAACTTGTTATGAAATTTTAAATTCAAATGCGATTTTCTCGAAAAAAAAAACGACGAACGTGTTTCTGAATTTTTTTGTGTTGTCCATCCACATCTAAACTTTAAAAAAAAAATTAAAAAAAAAAATAAAGTGGCCGGATTTTTGATAAATTGACTTTTTAAAAAATGGAAAATTTCAGAACGGGTTCTGAAAGTTTTCCAAAAAAAAAATTTAATCGATAGCCCATACAAAACTATTTAAGAATGTAAATTTTTGAGATTGTGGTGCATTCCGTTTTAATGTGATAAATATTTAATCAAATTAAATTTGACCATTTCTCCAATATTTGACCACGCCTCCTAAGCCCAGTTTTTGAAAAATTGAAAAACCAAAAACGCAATTTTCTAAGTTCCATATAGTGCTATCCATAAAAACCTATTCAGAAGTTTACGGTACACATGTTTTTTTTCGCTGGACATTTGGTGTAAAATGCCTCATATATATAATTGATCAGTGATCGATTTTAAGACATTCTAGCGATGTCCGTCTGTCTGTCTGTCTGTTGAAATTTTGATCACGACCACAATATTACACGGAATTTCATTTTTATTGAAATTTCTCCCGAACAGTTTGGTATTGCATTTGAGCGATATCAGTTCAGCGGTTCAAAAGTTATGAACGAAAATGTAAGGACACCTCGAAAATGTTGGTACATTCAACATAACCAAAAAATACAAATTGCTTTAATTCGGCTACTGATTGACATATGTGAACATAATTGAACACCCAACATATTTCTTTATACAATACATTCGGCAAGGTCGAATTTTATTTTTTACTTGTTTACTTTTCTTTTTGTACATTTTTTTTGATTAATTACATTATTTTGTGTTAAAAAACTAAAAACCTTGTAAACGATGTAAAAAGTCTTGAAAACAATTTTTTTTCTAATAAAACATTTTTTTTGGTAGGAAGACTAGGTTAGGTTAGGGGTGGTGCAGCCTAAAGTTCAGACTCCTCGCATCGACCGGCTGGTCCATAGTGATACCACAATTTCCTTCAGCGACGAGGATAAAACGCGTTAGTCAATGTTGCGAACAGTTTTAGTTGCGTAAGGTCCGTAGCCGCGATATCATCCAGATTCTCGATTTCTGCTTTACCTACACTTAAAATATTATGTAAGTAAATTCAACAGAAAATACGTTTAAAACAAATGAAACTTTATTTAAAAAACGGACTACTTACATTTAAAACAAAAACATTTCTCAGTTATTTTTAAATGTTAATTAATAACTGTTGAAATCCGTAAAAATAACTTAAAAATCCGTAAAAAAATTACTGACAAAATTTTACTGTAATATCGGTTCAAATAAGGGAAATTTACATTATTTTTTTTTTTTTTTAGAAATAATTTTAAAAAACTTTGAAGCTGAGCAGAATCGAACTCATAATGCTGATAGCCCAGCACGCTACCCTCTGTGCCACAAGCTACTTACATTTTCAGAAACTAAATTTGAATTTCAAATTCAAAAAAAATCAAATTTTAGAAATTTGCAAATAACTGACAATAACAAACGACACATAAAATAATAGCGGTTCTCACCCTTGATAGAAAACAAGAAAAGAATCGAAGAATCGAAGAAAACAAGAAAATGTTTGACAGATACAACAACAAAATACATTGCGGCTCGTTTTTCTCATTTTCTTGGTTTCTTCTTTTCTACATAGAAAATTTCTTTGACTTGATGCTTGAGTAAATTGAAGTATAGAAAAAAATAAAAGTTTCTAGACCAACAAAACAGCTGATTAGAGAGGCATTTAATTATTTTGTGATATTTTCAGACTTTTTATACGAAATTTAAAATAAAACTTAAATGATTAATTATATTTTTACTAAAAATCGCGTTGTTTATTATTATTTCGTGGTTTTAATTATGTAAAATAATTTGAGGTTATAGAAAATGTTAGTGTGAGAAAACTTGTTTAAATAGTTGTTCACTCTTTAGTGGAAAAAATCGGTAGAAAATTTTCTTGTAGGAAATTTCCTCAAATGTTTTCTATCAAGGGTGAAAACCGCTAATGTGGTTTGTTTTTTAAATAACTGAAAAAAACAAACGTTACGGAAAATTTTATTTAAAAGACAGTTATGTATTTGAATAAATGTTCAAAAAGTTGTTTAGAATATTTGTATTTGAAACAAACGAATTTTCTTTTAATATTGACTGAAACGAAAGTGTAGTATTCGCTCGCGGTGTCCGGCCAATGCGGGGCATTCGCACAGAATATGTTCAACTGTTTCATCTGTATTAGGTTCATCACATCTTCTACAATTGGCATCCGAGATAAGTCCCATAGTTTTCGCTTGAAAAGCAATTACGCAGTGTCCTGTGACCACTCCTGTGAGTAAACGACAATCCTCTCTGTTAAGAGAGAGTAGGTAGCGAGTTTTCCCGAGGTCGTAATGCGGCCAGACTGTTCTGGTGATACTGCTCGTGCTTAGCTCTCTCCATATTCTGTTTGTAATAGAAATGCAACGACAGTCACTTCTCGTTCTACAGTACTGAATCGGGGGCTCAATATGAACAAAAGTTCCTACGTCATCTGCTCCAAGCTTAGCGAGCTCATCAGCTTTCTAGTTCCCATCTACTCCCCTATGTCCAGGTACCCATACAAGAGATACGGTATTATTCCCTGATAGTTTCTGAAGATTCTCGTAACATTTTAAAATGACTTTTGATTTAATACAAAAGCTCCTCAGAGCCTTTAGTGCAGCTTGACTGTCGACGTAAAAGTTTATCATTTTACCCGTTTCCCCAAGAAACTGTGAGGCTGCCTTATCTATAGCAACTATTTCAGCCTGGAAAATACTACAGTGTAATGGTAATTTGAAAGACTTCCCTATATCACAAAGACTAAATACCATTAAATAAAATTTTGTTGTACAATTACAGTTTTCTTGTGTAAAAAAACTAAACACTTTATAATATTTTTTTAATTTGTAAAAAATTATTTTGTTGTAAATTTACCTAAAAAAATTGTTAACTAAATTTATCGATATATAATAACAAAATTACATAGCAAACTGTAGTTTTCGTTTTATTAAAAGTACAAGAATTTTTGTAAAAAGACAAAAATATTAGTAAGATAGAATTACAAGACCTTTTACTTGCAATTTTACAAACTTTTTTTTTTTTTGAGTGTAGAAATAAAATTGGAGACGAAATGGAATGAAATAAGGAACAAAATGTAATGTTATTTTTTTTCATCGGACCAAACATAATTCTGATCTAAACGTGGTTACTTTCATTATATTATCTAAACATTTTATCTTTTGAAAAAATTGTCTAAATTGCCTGAAGACTTGTGATTTTTTTAATATTTTTCATATTTTTCTTCCAAAAAACAACTCTAAAACTCTGGACACAAAAAAAAAATTAAATGATTATCACACTAATATTTTGTACAAACTTCAAGAAAATTTAAGCCACACATATTTATCAGGTGTCAAAGTTTTTATATCAAAGTTTTCTATCACCTTATGTTTTTGTAGAGTATTAAAAGTTTATCAAAGTAAATTTATACACATTTCATGTACATATGCAATGTATTATGTTTGCATCAAAGATGCTGCATAAAATGTAGTCGTTATAACTGGAAGTGCTTAAGTGTTCTAATCTAATACACTAAATTATAATAAATTTTTTACTCTACACTACTCTGTGGTCTGGATATAAAGATTTTGTAACAATGTATGTAAGCATAAAAATTTTAAAAATATCGCTGAAATTATATTTGAAAGATTGATTTTCCAATTACTACTCGATTTACAACAAGAAGGTAAAAAAATTATAAACGATCAAAACCGACAATATTGGTTGGAATTTTTTCTGATCAAGCTTGATATTATAGCTCAAGTTACTTTTTTTTTCGTATCGGCAGTATTTACCGAGCTTTAAGCATATCTCACACACTCAGAAAAGAGATATCATGGTGGAGCCATAATTTAAGAGCGTCACATCAGGGATGAAATATGGCAATTTTGTTTTGGTATCAAAAATGATTTTAAATTGTACTTTTTTGACCCTCAAGGTACTTTTTTTATTTTATTTAAAGCAATAATATAATAGTAATTTTAAACGAAATATGTACCAAAAATTCATGAATGTATTTTAAAATACATAATAAAAAATGAGATTTGCTTCGGTAAAAAACTAGTAGTAATTTATTAAACAAAACACGCCTCGGCCGAACCAGCTTTAACCTTAAGTTGAGAACACTATTAAGTTCTTTGTTGAATATGAATCTGTGATGCCCCACTAATATGTTTCGACGAAAATCAAAATCTTCGCCAGAGCCGCTTTTGAAAAAATAGCGTTTAAACGTCATAAACATTACATTTTAAGCTTATCTCGATGAGATATATGAAAAAATAAGACAAAAATTATTCCCATGGAATGAGTGAAAAGTCAGCAGATATTGAATAGACCATCAACATAAATAAAACTCTTTTAAATTTTAAGGAGTTTCTCCACGAATAACCATATTTCAATTAGTAGAAAATGAGGAAAAATTAATACATGAAAAAAATTTCAATAAAGAAATTAATTAAAATTCGTTCAATTTGAAAATGTATCAAATGAGTCGCGGGCGTGTCAAGGTATTTTTCAACATTAAATAGTATCAAAAAAAGTACATTTGTATCAACAATTCCATCCCTGCGTCACATTATGATTGCAAATTGTATCATAATATGTTTATAGCAATTATACAATTTTTGTTGCTATCATATTATGGTCCCAAATTATTATTTTTCGAATATTAAGGATCATAACATGATTGCTGCAAATATGTTATGGTTGCTACAAAAAAGTTATGATAAAATGTTCAATCATATAATGATGCTCTTAAATTATGGTTGCCACAATAGTATATCTTCTCTGCGTGCATAAATAGTGATATATTTGAAGTAACTCAAAAAGTATTGCTGAGAAAGCTTTTGAGGTATTTAACAGGAATATTCCTCGTATCAAGCACGACTTAAATGATTTAATGGTTTTTTTATCGTTTTGGACAGTGTTTACCGAGCTATGCGCCTACACTTAAAGAAAAATGCTTCATCATATTGATGATGCGGTTTCATCACTTGCTGTCATCAGTTTTGATGACAAAATTCATCATGTTGATGAAGATTTTCTTCAGATTTTCTTCAATATGATGAAACATGTCATCAAAATTGAAGACACAAGTTATGACACATTTCATTATGTCATCAAAAAATATCATCAATATGCCTGTCAGTTTTCCCATCAATAAACCTATTCCATGATTATTAAGTCAAATAGTGCCAATTGACAACACTGCTATATGTTTAAACTTTTGACTCTTTAACTAATTGAGAGAATTTCAGTATCAAAATTTAGCTACTAGAAATTTCGTGATCTATATACTTATTGAACAAAGTAAAAAACGTGTGTCCCAGGATATTCTTTGAATATATAGTTGACTTTTTGCCATGTATTATATAAAATGTTTGTCATGTAGTTAGTAAAACTTTTATAAGTTAGGTGTACTACTTATATATTGAATTTGTTTTCAAGATTTTTAATGTACAAGTATATAAATTAGCTTTGATATAAATAGTTGTATGCATTATTCTACCTATTCCATGAATAACAAATTTATTATTTAGGTCAAATTTCTTATGGAAATTGTAACTGAACATTAATCAAAATGTTAAAATTTATTTAAAGAAAAATGATGATTAGATCGTCATATTTGTTTATGGGAAACAAATATTTTCTTTACATTTTTTAAGTTTAGCCAAATTTTTTTGATACTAGGCATTAATCTGAAACTACTTATTTTGTTTTTTTAATTTAAACCCATCGAATAACATAAAACGTGGCTCGAAAAAGTCTCGTAATCCCATTTTACCAATGTTTGACAGTTTTACTTGTTTTTTAAGAAAAAAATTTTGATCGAAATTCAATTTTTTTTTTGTAATTTAAATTTTTTTTTGTAATATTAAAAAATTCCAAGAAAACTTTAAAAAAAAAATCTGATAAATTAACGAAAATTCCTTGCAAGTTATATTGCGCCAAAAAAAGTTACAAAAAAGCTCGTAGTTTAACTAGAAATTTTAGTAAAATAGGAGGTAGCAAAAAATCTAGTAAAGTCACGCGAAATCCTTGTAAGTTTTATCGCGGCAAAAAGTTGTAAATTTACAATTTTATTGACAAAAAGCTTGTAAAATTAGAAAATTATTGGTAAAAATTTTGTAAAATTACTAGGAATTCTTAATGAATAGCACAGCACAACACTTTTTTTTTGCCCGGGTTCGGGTACCTAATTTAGGGTAATTGGGGGTCGTTGATTTGAAATCTGCCAACCGTTTTTTCGGGTCAGCTGAAGTTTCTGAGATATAGCCTAAGGAAACTTCGAAAATTGGCTATTTTTAGCATATTTTTGAGTAAGAAAAAATAAAAAAAAATATTTGAGTACATTTTTAATACTATTGAGTAAAAAATTACTCAATTTTGTACCAGTAAACGATTTAATAGTGTTGAGTTAATTTTTAATAAAAATTTATTACATGTTTGAAAAAAATTTGAGTAAATTTTTAATAAAATTTTATTAAATGTTTGAAAAAAGTTGTGTCAATTAAAAATTTACTCAAAATTTATCTATTTATTTTGTTTTAAAGTTTAAAAAAGTTTTAAATTTTTTTACAAAAAAAACAAAAAACTTGTTTTTTCAAACTTTACCAAATATATTTATTAGGCTGGGTCGTATTCCAACAAAGTGCTCAGATCAACTATTAATAGTGAAAAAAAGTTGGTACAAGTATATAAAAGCAATTTAAAACCAAAATGAACAAAATCGGTCCATGGCTTCCGTTCTCGCATCGCGGGCCAAAATTGCGGTTTTTGAAAAAATGGACATAATTTAAAAAAAAAATTAAATATTTAAAAAAAAATTATTAAAAAAAAAAAATTTTTTTGTATCGCATTAACTCAAAGATATTTAGAAAAATTTTGTTTGTTTTTTTCGGATATCGATAACCCACCCAAACGTGAGGCAAAAAAACTCACATTTTTAACATGGAGCTCAAAACTACTTTTTCACTATTTTAAAAATTTAGTGAAACAAAATTTTTGAATATATTAGTTTATCCACTTGATATCATTGAATAAATCTCAGGGATTGTAGAAAAAAATTCTTAGTTAAATTCCTTCGTCCAGTTGGTGTGTGGAGCGATTTGAATTTAGCGGATTTCCAGAACATGTGTTTTTGTCGACATTTTTGACTAATTTGTAGTTGTTAGCAACATTTTACTTAAATTAACCAACTTTTTTTGTTCAAATGGTTGTTTTGGACCATAGTAACTCCGCTTTGAAATAATAGGCTTTTTGGACAACGTTAACCCTTGCCGGCACGAGGTTAAAAATTCCTCCAATGAAATTTTCGAAAATTCCTCACTCTAAAATCGTGTATGTGTTTAAATAATGAACAATTACAAATTTATACAAAGTTTTCTTGAAGGACATCTTTAACCCTTGTTGAACGAACTCCCAAAAAATTTCAAACAGCTGTTTTTTTGCTCATAGTCAAATGGACTTTTTTGACATATTAAATAATATGTTTTTACTTTTAGCTTTACACAGTAAAAACGACGAACATGGATTAAGCTAAGAGTGAAAAACTTATTTAGTATGTTAAAAAGTCCATTTTGACTATGATTATAAAATGAAAGATATGTACATCTGCGAGTGAATCGTTTGAGCGGGGAATGCATTTAAACGATCGCATTTAAATTAACGTTTTAAAGTAAGCGCACTTAAGCGGAAAGTGTTTAAAACTAAATAAAGTAAAAAAATGGCATCCGAAATTTTATTACGTCTTCGTCGTTTTTACTGTGTAAAGCTAAAAGTGAAAAACATATTATTTAATATGTCAAAAAAGTCCATTTTGACTATGAGCAAGGGTTAAAGATGTCCTTCAAGAAAACTTTGTATAAATTTGTAATTGTTGATTATTTAAACACATACACGATTTTAGAGTGAGAAATTTTAAAAAATTTTATTGGAGGAATTTTTTAACCCCGTGCCGGCAAGGGTTAACGTTGTCCAAAAAGCTTATTATTTCTAAGCAGAGTTACTATGGTCCAAAACAACCATTTGAACAAAAAAAGTTGGTTAATTTAAGTAAAATGTTGCTAACAACTAAATTAGTCAAAAATGTCGATAAAAACACATGTTCTTGAAATCCGCTAAATTAAAATCGCTCCACACACCAACTGGACGAAGGAATTTAACTACGAATTTTTTTCTACAATCCCTGAGATGTATTCAATGATATCAAGTGGATAAACTAATATATTTAAAAAATTTGTTTCACTAAATTTTTAAAATAGTGAAAAAGTAGTTTTGAGCTCCATGTTAAAAATGTGAGTTTTTTTTTGCCTCATTTGGGTGGGTTATCGATATCCGAAAAAAAACAAACAAAATTTTTCTAAATATCTTTGAATTAATGCGATACAAAAAAAAATTTTTTTTTTTAATAATTTTTTTGTTAAATATTTAATTTTTTTTTTTAAATTATGTCCATTTTTTCAAAAACCGCAATTTTGACCCGCGATGCGAGAACGGAAGCCATGGACCGATTTTGTTCATTTTGGTTTTAGGGTCGAACCAGAATCGAATGCGTCGCGCAAGACGTAAAAAAAAACAAAAACAAACACATCAAATTTGAAATTTTTACGTCCGTTTGATTTAGGTAGCTCACATTTAAATATTATAAACGAAAAATTATTGGGCGTTACGCCTTACGCGACGTAATTTGATTCAGGTTGGACGCTTAAATTGCTTGTATTTACTTGTACCAACTTTTTTTCACTATTAATAGTTGATCTGAGCACTTTGTTGGAATACGACCCAGCCTAATATTTATGTCTCAAAAACATAGAAAAATTTTATAAAGACGATTACAAACTTTCATATACATACACAAAAAACTATAAACTAAATGAGAATTCTAAAAACTATGAGAGTTTAAAAAAATTAAAAAAAAACTATTAAATTTTTATTAAATTATTTACTTAAATTGTTTTTAAAATTTTTAAGTAAATTTTTAATTGCGTCAATTACAAAATTACTCAATTTTTGTTTTTAAATTTAAACAAGTGATTACTCAAATTTGTTTCCTCCATATTTTTTCTGTGCATATTTACCAACACTGGTCTTGCATCAAAAAAGGGAAAGAAGATTTTTGGTATTTCGGATCTGCTAATTCCAAAAATGCTCTTACTTTTTTTGAGTCATTATTAGTTTTCGAGATATCGTTAAAATAAAAATTTCAAATTGTCATTTAGGTCCTTCTTAAATTTGTCCACTTTGCTAGAGTTTGAGGACACCCCAGTAAAAACTTGGTAATAAGTCCCCATTACCGCCTGCATTCTATGTAATGAGGGCTCGTTACCTGCTCGATTACTTATTGTTAACAAATAATGAGTTACCGATAGCCTAATACAAAACCGGTTACATCTTGTTAATAAATAATGAGTTACCGATAACCTGATACAGAACAGGTTACTGGTAAATACGATTTAAAATATCTGATAAGTTGTCTAAATAATTTTTTTTAATGAAATTAAAAAAATGCGAAAGAAAATTTAGAAAGAACTTGCACATTTAGCTTAAAAAATATTAACATTTATCTACTTTTTCTAATAAAACTCTGTTAACAGAAATTCAAATTCAGGAATTCTGATTAAAATTGGGACAAGGCAAAAAAAAGTTTAGAAAACCAAATTGATATTCAGAAAACTGGATCTAGCTGACACTTGATCGTGATTTATAAGCCTTAATTAGTCTTTACATAACTTCTATTGAAGTTTTCTGGATTTTAATTGGCTTTTTCTAAATTGTTATTGTTTTTCTAGAAATTTTGGGGCGTTTTCCAAATTTTAATTTAACTCATTTGTTTGCCTTGTTGTTTAAAGTATGTTAAAGCCGGTAAAATGGTAAAAAACTATCACAGACAGTATTTCCCGTAAAATCTAACTCACTCTTATATAGACTAAAGATGGTGTTTAATGCGGTTTCCATTGGCTGAGCAGCAGTCGCTTCAGTATATTTGTAATTAGTCCTGCCCTAAGCAGCCAAATGTCCCTTTTTACGATGTTCCAAGATATATTATCAGTCCTGTAATATTTGAATTTTACAATCAAACATTTGGAGGGAAGGATATCAACGTAAACATTGGTTCCGTTGGCACATTGGATCTTTTCCATTTCCACATTTTCCCGCTTGGTTGCTCTTGAAATAAACGCGTTCAACATGAACTTGTTCAATTTCATATTGGCGGAAGTTGCCGCAGTTAAAAATTTATTAAAAGAATCAAAAGCTGTTATTTGGTAGCATTTTTGTAAGGAGTGGGAAACGAGTTATTTTTGAGCAACCGGTAGCTACTTATTTTTGGGACTAATGTATGCTGTTATTTGGTAGCATTTTTGTAAGTAGTGGGTAACGAGTTATTTTTGGGCTACTAGTAGCTAATTATTTGTGGTACTAATGTATGTAGTTTTTCAGTAGCATTCTCGTAAGCGAGTGGGTATGCGGTCATTACTCCAATGACATCGCCATGTTAAAATAATGAGTGTTTCACCAACATAGTAACTAGCTACCACCATCTATTTAAAGGCGAAAACCTCATTACTTGGTAATAGAAGTTTTTACTGGGACGTTTCAGCTTTAGTTTAAGAAATATATATCAACGACATAACACATATTTGTTTATCATATAAATGAATAATTTTATCAGTATTCGCTTAACAAATTCAGACATTTGCAAAAGATTTGTGAATTGATTTTGAGTTTGGCAAGACCCGTGTTTTAAGAATTGCCGTTAACTTTTCCGAGTCAGCTCTATTTTACGAGAAATGTCACAACAAAGTATTGCACTATACGCACCAACGATTTTCCGAGTTTTTCTTTCGTTATAACTCGAAAACTAAAGCTGCCAGAAAAAAGTTATTACCAGTTCTGAAATCCTTGCATCAAATATAGTTAAGTTTGTGTTTAAAAGTGAGGCTATAAAATTTGCGTTGGAAATTATAGCCAAGCAAAGTTCGTAAAAATCGATTTTTTTTTTTACTTTTTAACGCATCAAAATATCAGTCGGGGATCCCATAAAGCATATTATTGATCTATGATCCAAGTCCGTCCGTCCGTCCGTCCGTCTGTCTGTAGATAACACGATGCAGTCCAAAATAAAACAGCTAGACTCCTGAAGTTATTCATAATATGTCATAGGCAGGTAAAGTTCGTGAATGGGCAAAATCGGGCCAGGGGAAAATGTTCCCCCTTGAAGAACTGAACCAACCTCCGAAAAAATACACTTTTTATACCCTTCAACCACAGTATGGGGGTATACTCACTTTGTCATTCCATTTGTAACGGATAGAAATATCGGTCGGGGACCCCATAAAGTATATATAATATTGATCCATGATCGATTCTAAGACATTTTGTGAATGTCCGTCTGTCCGTCTGTCCGTCTGTCCGTCTGTCCGTCCGTCCGTCTGTCTGTAGATAACACAATGCAGTCCAAAATAAAACAGCTAGACTCCTGAAGTTTGGCACAAATATGTCTCATGTTCATAGGCAGGTTAAGTTCGTGAATGGGCAAAATCGGGTTAGGGGGAAAAAAATTCCCCCTTGAAGAACTGAACCAACCTCTGAAAATATACACTTTTTTACATGTTTTTTTTTTGTATTTTTGTTAAATAAATGAAACATTTGGTATATTTATCGCGATGGGAAGGAAGGAAGTCCAGCACTGACCCCCATCACCCCCTATTTTTTTTATTTTTTTTTACATTTTGGAGGGTATAAAAGATTCGGCACAGCCGAATTTAACACTGTTAAATAAATGAAACATTTATTTACCCCACTGACCCCATCAACAACCCCCCCCCCCCTCCCCAAAAGCCCTTGACAATTTTTTTTTACATTTTGGAGGTTATAAAAGATTCGGCACTTGTTTTATTTTTAAATCTTCAAACTAGAATGTTTTGATAATGCAACGCGCTAACTTACGAATACGTAGCCGTAGAACCACAAAAAGACCTAAGAACACGGGTTCGATATCACGAAACCCACCTGAGATTTTATAAAATCTGACTGAGGGTCTTTAAATTTGTCAAATTTTTTGTACCCATTTGTACTATGGAGCCAACAACACATATCCATTTTCAGTTTTTCAAATTTAAAAAAAATCGCGATTTTTTCGCGAATTTTATTTTCTTCAAAAATTGAAAAAATCAAAAAAGTATGACACTTTGAAGAGCCATGTCTTCGAAAGTATTTATCCGAATTCTTCCATTCAAAAAGCATTCGACTCTTACAGGGGTTAAGTCCTAGTTAAATATAAAATGGCGATACATCGCTGACTTCAACCAACTCGAATTTTTATATGAGAACCCGTGTATTTGTTTGGTGTAACACAGTGTAATTAATAATATTTTTATCACATAAGGGCTTAAATGTCTCACACTTGCCAGTTTTCAATATTAAATGCAAAAGTTCATTAAGCTTTTAGACTTAAAAATGGATTTAAATTAATTTGTTGCAGAAACTGCAAAACAAACAAAATTTTGCCTAAGGATTAAAAGTATTTATGATATGTGAGGGAAAATAAATCATAAAATGAAAATTTTAAGCCTACAAATGACAGTAAGAAACAAGAAAGCTTTAGTTGGTTAAGACCGAAAATTCAATACCGTATAACAGTGTTTGCCAAAAAAACGGGTCGATTCGAAACATTATATATCTAAAAACCAACTTAAGTTTTTACTGAGTATTAGTCTGAAGTTTTGTTTCTGTTCCAAGTCCAACAATGCACAGTGTTAAATTCTGGCCAAAACCCTATAACTTGTTTAATTCTTTATTTGGTAGATACTAGGGATGCCAAACGGGAAATCCCGAATCCCGAAATCCCGGGATTTTTCGGGATTGACAAATCCCGAATCCCGGGATTTATATTTTTCAATCCCGGGATTTTTCGGGATTTTCCGGGATTGATAAATCCCGAAAAATCCAGGGATTTCGGGATTTTTTTGTCAAATTTTGTAATCAAAATTGACTATTTCTTCAGTATTTGTTATCCGATGGTGACAAAATGGATATCGTTTGAAAGGTGTTTGAAATATCTGTCCAATGAGGCATGTTGGACTTAATTTCTCTTACTCTTTTGGAGTACAATTTAATTTTTAGGCCGTTTTACTTAATATACAAAAGGTTGGATCAAATTTTCCTATGTTCAAATTTAAAAATTGTCGGAGTCAGAATTAATACCTTTTAGGGTCAATATTGGATCTGCAGGGCAATGTTATTGGGTTCCTTGAAAATTTGAAAACTCCGAACAAAGTGGAAGATTTTTTTATTTTTTTTTTATAAGGGACCATTAAGAAATCCATCTGTAAAGTTTCTTTTTAATAGTTTAAGTGCGTAAATGAGCAAAAGTGGATAAGGGAAAATTTTTCCCTTGAAGAACCAAAACAGCCTCTGAAAATCCAAAATTTTTTAACAAATGACACGTTTTTAACAATTGTTCTCGTCCCGTTCCTTTTTGTGAGCGTGGATATAAAAAATAATATGAATAATGATAAAATTCTAATATTTAGCTTAATAAACGCATTTGTAAACATTTATCGCAAGGGGAAGGAAACTGTGAAAATGCGATTCGCCTATCAATAGGACAATTAATACAAATTTTGTATCGGCAGAGGATATTGGGGGACTACTTCCCCTCGCTAATATATTCAAATCGGTCATAACTGATCCTAAATTTTCGATTTTCTGTGCTAAATATGAAAAACTTTATTCAATAGTTATGAATTCATTGAATATTTAATTATAAAAAAAAATATTAAAAAATATAACGTAAAACAGCTTAATTTTAATAGAAATCCGAAACCCCGAAAAATCCCGAAATCCCGAAAAATCCCGCGATCCCGAAATCCCGAAAAATCCCGGGATCCCGGGATTAGGATTTAAAAATCCCGAATACCGGGATTTGTAAATGTCAATCCCGTTTGGCATCCCTAGTAGATACCCAGCCAGAAATTGCCAGCGATACAAAAAATATAGTACTGGCAAAGTACCTTTTTTATGAAAATAGAGTACTTTGCCAGTGTTGGAAATAACAACCCTAAAAGTGATGTACCAGTACTTTATTACAAAAAATCTTACCGCTTAATATTATTATTTTTTAATATTTTTTGGTGTGAACTAAAACTATTTGTTTTGTAAATATTCTATTTATTAACCGGAAGTTCAGCACTAAAAATTTCCGTTACCATCATTATATTACCATTACTTAGGCTGGATTACTCAATGCTCCGTTATAAAATAACTCTCCGTTAATTTAACTTTTTCATACAAATTTGACATAAGGCTCCGTTAAATCGCCAGTTAGCAGCTAACTTTTCATTGAGTAATCCGCCCTTAATGTTGTACATGTTGCTGCATTTATTAGGGTTTTTCTATGGGAATTACGATAAATTCAAAAATTTTGGTTGAAGTTATCGAAATTTTTTTACAAAAACCCTAATAAATGCAACATCAAGTAACTTGAAAAAAATCAAGTATTAGCACTTTAATAAACATATATTATTGGTTGGTAAATTTATAATATTTAATATATTCTTGGCTATTTTAAAAAGCTGAACACTCTGTTATTGGGGACTTCGTATTAATTACCTCATACGCTATGTGGATAAGATTATGAGTAATCGTTGTAATATCGTTGTATTTTTTTTTTTTTTTTTTTTGAAAATATATTTTTTTCATTTGGCAACAAGTAAAACAAATCATAAAGTCGATTAAGACAAAAAAGAGAACCCTAGCTGGGATGTCACAGCAGAGTGCTAAAACATTCGATTTCAAATCTTTTCCATTCAATATGCCAGTATGCCTTGAAAAAATAATATAAAATAAATAAATAAAAATATGAAATAAATACCGATTTTTTGTATTTGAAGTATTGAGACAACGTTGTTTTTTTGGGTTTTTATAGTGCTTTTACGATGCTGTCTGAACGTCTGGGCCAACCGCACAGTGGTTCCAAGTCTAAATCTAGCTGGACAAAATTATTTTATCACCGACAAAATTATTTTATCACCTGTTTTTGGGGTCGCTGAGTTCAAAAAACATGTTTAAATTTTTCTAAGTCGATTACACTAATCGACAACTTTTTATTTTTTTTTTTCTAATTTCAGTAATTCATTAAAGACAAAAATGGTTTATATGCAGAACAGAAATATGAAATGCAAAAACTTAATTTTTGAAAGTTTTGTAATCTCTAAAAAAAAAAAAAAAATTTTTTGTCGAGAAGTGTAATTGAAAAAAAAAACAAGTGAGAGTGTTAAATTCGGCTATGCCGAATCTTTTATGTAAAAAAAAATAAAAAACCAGTAAGAGTGTTGCATTCGGCTGTGCCGAATCTTTTATACCCTCCAAAATGTAAAAAAAGCAATATAAAAAAATTCAGAATCGATTTTTTTTTTTTGGGGGGGGGGGCTGGTGGGAGACGTTAGGGAGCACCTTCCCCTTGCGATTTCGAACTTCATCTGAGAGAAGAATGTTGCATTTGCTTAGCAAAAGTACAAAAAACCCTGCAAAAAATGCGATTTTTCTTAGGTTGGTTTAGTTCTCCAAGGGGGAACTTTTTTCCCCTTGGTCCGATTTTATCCATTTCCGAACTTGACCTGCCTAGGAATATAACACATATTCGTGCCAAACTTCGGAAGTCTATCTCTTTTATTTTGGACTATATCGTGTTCTCTAAAGACGGACAGACGGACGGACAGACGGACGGACATTTTTGAATTTAGTCGAAGTATGTAATTGGCCGCGGTTTAATAGGAAACATCACATTTAATGCTTTATTTAAGCTAAGCATAATTATAATACTTAAAAGTTATCAAAAACTTACAAAAATTCGATACTTTATTTAGAAAAAAAATTTTAGGCGAAAATCTATTTTCATAAAAACTGTGATTAATTTTAAACCTGTAAAAACCTGCAAGAAATGTCTGCATGACAACGTTCAGTAATAAATTACCTATAAGTTGTATGTAGTAATTCGACATGATATGCCTGGATTCAGTTTTGGCAAGCTGCGGAAGTTTCATAAGTCCTCAAAAATATTGTTATTATTGACCATACTTCAAATTACAAAAAATGTAAGAAGAAGATCGATAATAAATTTCTTACTAATGTCCAGAATAAGTATAAATCTGTAGCTTTCTTGTACATAAACCGTTTTGAAACCATTGATGTAACATGGATAATATGATGTTATTAGTTGAACACTTATATATATATATTTTTTTTTTAAATATTGGATACCAAAAATGTTATTTCATTCACATATTTAACAAAGTTAAAGACCTAATTCCAAAAAATGGTTATTAGTTTGATCAGAACACACCCTTAGCTTGCCCCTAGCACTATTAATTCCCAATTTTAAGGACACTAATTTTTGGACTTTTGTCCAGCTAGATTTTGATTTGGAACCAATGTGCACCGTTTACGTTACTGGGCCAGTATTGGCCCGTTTGTGTTTTTCTGCCTGGGGTGAATTATTATTAAAGTTACAAACCAAAGTTACTAACTTTTTGGTTTTAAGAAAAGATAAAAAAAATAATTCTTATATCCTTTTTTGTTAATCGTTAGCTTATATAGTCAAACTGCAACTTTTTTAAAATTAAACACCAGCCTAAAAACATTATCAATAAATAATATATTTGTGTTTCTTATTACATGCACACGAGAGTGCCCCAAAAAACCGACTACCACCCCCCCCCCTAATTTTGGTCCTTTTAATAAAAAAAAATTGTTTTTTTTTTTGGATTTTTAAAATAAAATCGCGGCTTTTTTACAAAAATCTACTAATTTAAGATTTTTAAATTATTTAAATTGTTTAAAGGCTTTAAATTGGTGAAGTAAAAAAAAATAATCAAAAAGGAGACTTACGCTAAAAATATGTATCGTCCAATCCATAAGGTATTGTCCATTTCAACCGATTTTTTTTTTCATTAATAGGAACAAATTTAGTGGGTAAGACCAAAAAAGAAAAAAAATGTTGGGCACTCTAATGCACACTGTAGTCTCCATAATATTAAATACATTTATAAAGATAAATGTTATTACAATACACGTTACCATATATTTATTAATTAGCCACATACACAACATTAAGATTAAAACAAAAATTCTTATTGTCAAAATCTCAAACATGCAGTAATGCTGTATGTATATGGGGCATTCCATACCAAATAAAACATTTTCGGAAACGACCTATTTCGATTCACACCTTTTTTGATATATTTTATGTAGTACGTATTAAATGCAAAAGAAATTATTTAGGAATAAAAGGTGTACAATAGCGTGTCCCGAAAATGAAAAATTTTGGGGCATACCCCTAGAATGATGCTTAGTAAAGAGCTGATAACGGGAAAAAAAATTAAAAATTTTTGGAGGTCATCTTCAGGGCGCAACCAGCGCTTAAAGTTTGCATCCGTAGTGCATTTGGAAAAAAAAAATTATTTTTAAAATTGGTGGCAAAAGTTTCGTTGGGTAGAGTATATTTTGGAAAAAATATTTCCAAAGTTTTCATGGAGCAATTTTGGTACAGCACAACGTTTTGAAGTTTTTAAAAGGTGTAATTTATTATATATTTTTTTAAGTTCTTGTAAAATCCGGAGTTCATAAGAGTTCTTTTAAGATTTTGTATAAAACGGAGTTTATGTTCAAGCCATTGTAAAAAAAGCTGTTTTTTACAAAAACTTAAAAAATTATGTAATAAATTATTCATCTTCGAAGTTTCAAAACATTGATTTTTTCCAGAATTTACTCTACCTAACGAAACTTCTGGCACCAATTTTAAAAATAAAAAAAAATATTTATTTTTGACCAAATGCACCACGGATGCAAACTTTAAGCGCTGGTTGCGCCCTGAAGATGACCTCAAAAAATTTTTAAATTATTTTTCCCTTAATCAGCTCTTCAATAAGCATCGTTCTAGGGGTATGCCCTAAAGGAATTCCAAAATTTGCTGATTTCGGGACAAGCTAGTGTGCAACCTTTTATTCCTAAATAATTTCTTAGCACTCGCTCATACAAAATTGCGTTTTTTTTTTTAAATTTGGAAATTAAAATTTTCAATTAATGTTGATAAGTTAAATAAATCAATATCTTAAAAAAAGTTGGACAACATTTTGTTAGTATTTAAATGTACTAAAAAACTTGTTTTAGTAATTTTTCTAAAAAAAATCATTAATATTTTTTTTAGGTGTAAAATTTTTTTCGACTGTATTTTTTCTTCTAATTCCCAATGGGAGTAGAGCCGAATATGTATCAATATTTTAGTTTGGACACTAACGATTTGTCTTTAAAAACCCTTTGCTACTTGTAGTATAGGGTTTTTATTTGTGCTAAATACTCTTGACAATATAATCTGGCAAATTCCGAAACACATGTCGATTAAGTCTCGCAAAAATTACCAACATAAATAAATTTAAAGCAGATCAATAATTTTCTTGAAAATTATTCTATGAGAATAACAAAATTTTAATTAGTAAAGGAAATAATGATCTCAAGGTAGAATTAACATACTCAAAATAATTTAATAATTTAAGGGTCGAATAAAACAATTTTTGTACAGATCGAGCTCGGACTCTAATTATATTTGTTATAAAGTTAAAAAAATGCAGAAGAAAAATTGATTTTCTAAAAATTATAGACATTTCTGGTATTCCCATACCGGTTTCAAACACTCCAGTTAGTGTTATCATCAGTTGGATTTTAAATGTCGGATTGTCTTGTTAATGGAAATTGTTTTTTTTTTAGTTTAAGTAAAACCATTTTTTTTTTTATTTGAAAAGTTATCGATATCACGAAAACTGTTCTACTTTTGAAAGTTTGGAGTGAGTTTTCGGATTCAGCGTAAAATTTTACATGGAAAATGGGGGCAACATGTTGTAGATCAATATAAACTAGTGTAACACTGTGGAACAAATTCAGCTTATCAACAATATGCTGAAAATCGGCATTTGACTGCAAAGTTCGAAAGTCGATCAAAAAAATTCGAACTAACATAAACAAACGCCGCGATACGGGTCTTCTTATTTAGCCTCTATTTTCACCCCTCACTCTCAGAATCGAACTAACTTTTGCTAACCTGAATTCGTTCCACAGTGTTATTGGTTAAGCTCAAGGTCAGAATGCAGATTTTTTTTTGTTTAAAAATATTTTTGAGTGAAAAAACTACGTTGTAAAATATTTTTGTGACTTACCAATGATTTAAAACTTGTTTAACTGTGCGATTCGCTATCTCGGTCGAAGTGAGTGACTACAAAATTTGTAAGTAAAACAAAAACCTCAAATTTGTTTTTGTTTTACGTACAAAATTTCTAGTCACTCATTTTGTACAACACACAATCGAAGCATTACAGATTTTTCAGTACGTGAATTTAAGGTGAAACCAATCTGAAATTCACGGTTTTGCTAATAACTTGTGTAGCAACCAACCAGACGAACGACAAATATATATGCCAAGCTTAAGCAGCCTCAGAAATGTCTTTCGAAAGTTAGTGTGTTTTTTATCTCGTAAATTTGCAAACAAATTCACGCACAATCACGCATGAATTTTTTTATTTACTCACGCTCTTTCACGCTTATGTGAGCTAAAAAAAAATTATCTCCGATTAAGGAAAAATTAGAGAATGCACCACAATCTCAAAAATTCACAGTTTTGTATATATATTTTCAAAAAGCTTTCAATCATTTATTTGGTTTAACCTGATAATGTTTTTAGGCTGGTGTCTAATTTTAAAAAAGTTGCAGGACCTCAGTTTGACTATATAAGCTAACAATTAACGAAAAAAAAACAAGAATTACTATTTTCATTTTCTTAAAACCAAAAATTTTAATAACTTGGATTTGTAACTTGGATAATAATTCACCTCGTGGTGAACAAAACCGTTGCTTTTTATTCACCAGCTGTTGAATAAAAAGCAACATAATTATTTTTCAACAATTTTTTTTTTTCATAAAATTTTTTTTCATCAATTTTATTTTTTTTTTATTAATTTTTTTGATAAATTTTTTTTTTATCAAACTTTTTTTTTCATCAAATTTTTTTTTTTTTCATAAAATTTCTTTTTATCATCAATTTTTTTTCCATCAAATTTTTTTTTACCATAATTTTTTTTTTTTTTTCACCAAACTTTTTTTTCAAGAAAATTTTTTTTTATTCATCAAATTTTTTTTTTAACAATTTTTTTTTTTCATCAAATTTTTTTTTCATCAAATTTTTTTTTCATTGAATTTTTTTTTCATCAAATTTTTTTTTCATCAAATTTTTTTCATAAAATTTTTTAATTTTTTATCAATTTTTTTTTTTCATGAATTTTTTTTTCATTAATTTTTTTTATTCATCAATTTTTTTTTTTTTCATAAATTTTTGTATCAAATTTTTTATTATCAATTTTTTTCCACCAAAAATTTTTTTTTTTCATATTTTTTTTCATCAAAAAAAATCATTGTGCTCGATTCGGGAGTACTTTTTCACCATTCACCAAATTTTTAGAAATTTTATGCTCTTTTAAAATTTAAGATTTTACATTTTTTGTTCTTATTAAAATAAAATTTCTAGTTAATAACTTCAATTGTTGCAAGCAAACATTTTTAAATTCGAAAATCAAATTTTTTAGAAGTAGTTGAATGGTGAAAGAGTACTCCCTAATCTACCACATTTTTTTTACCAAAACTACTTTTTCACCAAGTCTAAGCTTTTTGTTTATCAAATGTACATAAAACAAGTGAGAGTGTTATATTCTTTGGTGCCGAATCTTTTATACTCTCCAAAATGTAAAAACACTTTTTTGCACTTATTTTTACACTTACTTACGAAATGTACAGCTTTTTTTGGGTTTTTAATGACATAAATTCAGTTTTTTAATCTCAATGTCAGTGCAGTTTAATAAAAAGAAACTTAGGAACACTCCAATCCGTCTTTTAGATGCAGCCCTTGATCAAAATTACTCCATGAAAATTGTATTTTATTTTTCCCACTTATTGCTCAATTTTTGCTTAAATTTTAGACAAAAAAAAATATTTATTTTATTTATTTTAAATCAAAAACCGATTTGCACATTTTTCATGAAAAATAGCAAATTTTACAAAATTAATAAAAAAATATATTTTTCTTTTAATAAATATTACAAAATATGCAAGAAAATATGTAGTTTAAGCAAAATATGCAACAACATTCATTTTCATCAAAATATGCAAATTCGATGATCCGCGAAGATAAATACTTTAAGTTGTGCTCAGGCTAACGACAACAAACATGTATTTTTTAACAGGTTTTTAATACGGTCCTCGACTGATATTTCAATTCGTTTTGCATGGAATAGCAAAGTAATATAACATTATTTTTTCTAAAAAAAAACTTTGCTTTGGCAAGTACACCCAAATCTTCCGCAAAACATTATCATGATTTAATGTTTTGGGCAAGAGTATAAAATTCGCAGGCATTTTTTTTTAATTTTCAGAAACCGTTCTGAAATTTTTAATTTTTTAAAAAAGGTAAATTTTGTATATTTTTTATGGGCTTTCAATTATTTATTTGTGTTTTTTTTTATTTTCAGAACCCGTTCTGAAAAATCCACCCAAAAAAAATAAAGAGGGCTTTTTTCATATTTTTCGAGAAAATCGCATTTGAATATTGGATTTCATAAAAATTCTATAATTCTCTTGTATTTTATTGTGTCAACATGGCGTATGAGTAACGAATTTTTGAGAAATTTATTAGTTTTGTTAGTCATACGCGGTGTAGGCACAATAAAATATAGACGAATTACAGAATATTTATGAAATCTAATATATAAATGCGATTTTCTCAAAAAAAATACGAAAAAGCCGTTTTGAATTTTTTTTTTTTTGTGGATAAACAAAATGTTGCCGGATTTTTTATAAATTGACTTTTTTAAATTTTGAAAAATTTAAGAACTGGTGCTGAAAATTTTCAAAATGAATATTTTTACTCGATAGCAGATAAAAAAATATGAAAGAATGTATATTTTTGAGATTGGGATGCATTGCGTTATAACGCAAATAAATAATAATAAATATTTAATCAAGGGACCTCGACACAAATTTTACAACTTTTTTTCAATATTTAATTACCCTTCCTCATTTCCATACAAGGCTATCCATACCACCTATTCAGACATTCATGGCACACGTGTTTTTCTGTCGCGAAACATTTGCTGTGGAATGCCTCATATAAAATATATAAGTTTTTTTTTAATTTCACAAAAAAAAATTCCAAAGTTAAAGAAGAAATAATATATCTTCTCTTTGACTTATCTAAGAATCACGGTGTCCTTCCACATACACAAAAAAATGTATTTGTTTGATTTTAATTTAATGTTAATTGTTTTTACAGAGAAATCTTTGGTTTGTTTTTCATACAAGAAGCCATGTAAACGTAACGTAAAAAGACAACCAACCCATTTGTTGTAATTTCCAATTAATGTTAATTAATGCCGTTCAACCTTTATATTTTTAGACTTTTTCAATGTTTCCTGTAAAGAAAAGTAGTAAAAACAACATATGTGTATGCTTTTGTAACACTTACATATGTGGTGGTGTGTGCGTTAAACATTAATGAAGATATAATAGGTGTGTGTAAGGGCTTTCAATTCCAAAATCTTGGGATTAAGCGAATCCCGCAAATCGGGATTTCTGATATTCAATCCCGGGTTTTTTGTATCCCGATTTTTTAAATATTTTTTTTAGCATTTTTTTTTATATTTTTCAGTAGTGTCGAATTCTGGGATTTAGAAAAAAACAATCTCAATTGGAAGCCCTAGTGTATATTTTTTTAGACAGTTGTTTAAAAGAATTCATTCATCTATCTATATTAGGGTGGTTCATAAAAACAAAAGTTGGATTTTTGTACGGGCCACCTGGAATATATATTAAGCACAGTGAGAAAATAACACGTGATTTTTTTCAGAATTTTTCATAAAGATTTGGGTGTCGCTACCGGGCCCTAAACATTGGGTCGCATAATGAAAAAAAAAAAAGATTCGATTTTTATTTTTTTTTATTTTTATTATAATTTAGCTTAATTATCTTAATGACTAAAAGTATTATTTTGGTCCTACAAGTATTTCAGTTCCAAAAGTGACCATGAAAAAAAATTTTGGCTGGTTTGCGTCTTACTCAAAAAATTTTTTAATTTTTTGTTTTAGGTTTGATAAGCTTACGTAATAGGGTTTTAGTGGCTCTTGATAACATATTCTCCTTAAAAAATTTTATTTGTTCTGAAACAACGTTCACTTCACTTTTTATACCCTCCACTCTAGTGATAGAGGGTATATATAAGTTTGTCATTCCGTTTGTAACACCTCGAAATATTGGTCTAGGACCCCATAAAGTATATATATTCATGATCCTCGATCGATTTTAAGACGATCTAGCGATGTCCGTCCGTCCGTCCGTCCGTCTGTCTGTCTGTCTGTCTGTCTGTCTGTCTGTCTGTCTGTCTGTCTGTCTGTCTGTCTGTCTGTTGAAAACACGCTAACTTTTGAAAGACTTTACGGAGGCTCCTGAAGTTTGGCATATATGTTGGACATTTACCTGGTCAGGTTGGTATTGCAATCCAGTGAAATCAGTCCAGTGGTTCAAAAGTTATAAGCAAATGAGTGAATTTCGGCAAGGGTTTTTCTGGAATTTGCGAGATAAAACACACGGTAACTTTCGAACGGCAATTCTGAGGGTGCTGAAGTGTGACATATATATTTACCGTTCCACTGGTCCGGTTCGTTTTAAATTTCAGCCAAATCGGTCTAGTGGTTCAAAAGTTATTAGCAAAACCGTAAATTTCACATTAGTTTCACCTTAAATTCACGTATTAAAAACCCGTTAAACATGTTTTAAAAACATTTGAAAGTCAAAAAAATATTTTAAAAGGTATTTTTGTCACACAAAAATATTTTTACACTAAAACAAAAAAAAAATACACTCAAAAAAAAGTTTACACTCAAAAAATATTTTACACTCAAAAAAAAAAATTGGTAAATTTTTTTTTTCAAAAATTAATAAAAAAAAGTTTTTTTACACTAAAACAAAAAAAAAATACACTCAAAAAAAATTTTACACTCAAAAAAAAAATTTGTATTTTTTTTTCAAAAATTAATAAAAAAGTTTTTTTACAGAAAATAAAATATTTATAACCAAAAATTTTATTTTTTCACGTTAGAAAATTTACTATCACTTAAATAGGGCATTGTGGAGGGTATTCATAGATTCGGCCAAGTCGAATTTAACTTTTCTACTTGTTTACTTTCGATAAGTTGACGTAATAGGGGTTTAGTTGCTCTTAATAACATATTCTGCTTAAAAACTTTTATTTATGCTGAAACAACGTTCACTTGCGGCGAAAACCAAAAATTTATATTTTCAAAAAAAAAACATACAAAAATTTTTTTATTTTTTTGTAATAAAAAATACAAAAAAAAATCTATTTTTTTTTTTTTTTAAATACCCTTAAGTATTCTTCGCAAGTTAACGATATTTCAGAACAAAAACAAGGCAGCGATTTTCGCCCTGTAGCAATCCTTCCCTTTCTATCCAAGGTACTAGAACAATTAATGCATAAACTTAAATCAAAAATACAGTCAGGATTTATTAAGGGATGAAGCTACATAACAGGTTTGGTAGATGCTGTAGAAGACCTCAGAGCGAAACTGGATAAAAACATGGTATCATTTCTAGTACTCCTTGATCATAGTAAAGTATTTGATACGGTTGACCATTCTATTCTCGTAAAAAAACTTGAAAAACTATTTCATTTTTCAACAAATAGAAAAGTTTAATTCGACTTTGCCGAATCTATTAATACCCTCCACAATGCATATTTTAAAGGATAGCACATTTTTTAACGTGAAAAAATTAACAATTTTGATTACAAATATTTTATTTTGAGTAAAAAACTCGTTTTTTGTCATTTAAAAAAAATTGCTAATATTTTTTTTTTTGAGTATCAATTTTTTTTCGAGTGTAATGTTTTTTTTACTGTAAAAATATTTCTTAGTGAATGCAAGTACGTATGTACACAAAATATAGTAATTTTTGTAAAAAAAAAAAAACAAAATTTTTTTTTTGAGTGTAAAATTTTTTTCGAGTTTAATTTTTAAGTTACCAATGCTTTTAAAACTAAACAAGTTTAAAAAGCATTGCTTTAAAACTAAAAAAGTTTGAAAAGCATTGTTAAGTTACCACCAATGCTTTTAAAACTTGTTAAACACGTGGCATTTATGATGAAACTAATCTGAAATTTAGGGTTTTGCTTATAACTTTTGAACCACTAGACCGATTGAGCTAAAATTTAATACCAAAAAGATCCGGGGAACGGCAAAGATACCTGTCAAGCTTCAGCAGCCTTATTAATGTCTTTCGAAAGTTATCGTGTTTTTTATCTCGTAAATTCGCCAAACACCCTTGCCGAAATTTACTATTTTGCTCATAACTTTTGAACCACAGGACCAATTTCGCTGGATTGCAATACCAACCTGACCAGGCAAATGCCCAATATATATGCCAAACTTCAGGAGCCTCCGTAAAGTCTTTCAAAAGTTAGCGTGTTTTCAACAGACAGACAGACGTACGGACGGACGGACGGACACCTCTAGATCGTCTTAAAATCGATCGAGGATCATGAATATATATACTTTATGGGGTCTTAGACCAATATTTCGAGGTGTTACAAACGGAATGACAAACTTATATATACCCTCTATCACTAGAGGGGAGGGTATAAAAAGTGACATATATGAACCAGCCTAGTGGCCATCGTTTAGCAAGTATTACCACACGAAATTCGAAAATTTAAGGGCCTAATTTAGTAAAACGCAACGCGCCTTTTTATCTCGCGTTGGACAATTTTCTATTTTGTAAAACGCGAGCACTGAACAGCTGTTTTTTCGCGTTGACTTACGTGTTTGTAGAACAAATTTTATGGAAAATGGAATTTTGTAAAACGCAAGAGAGTGTTTTTTCATCACTTGAAGTGTCAAAATGATCACTTGAAATTTTGGGGCGTTGATGTAACAAATATGCTTTTAAATAGCAAAAAATAAATACATAATGTTGGAATATGTAAATATACAATAAAAAAGTAATAAATGTGTAAAAAAAACTTCTCCGGCAGAAGAAAAACATCGAAAATAGCAAAGCGTCTCGTCACAGACTAATACAGACTCGACATAAGTGACAGGTGTCAAAAAAATAGTCTTGAACCATATGGTTAATGTTTTCAAATTATTCTACGAATTAGGTTAGAAAGAGACAGCTAATATAATGAGCCATTGGATGCCAGATCGGTTTTTGTTGTTTCACTCACTCCTAAGTCGTAGAAAGTGTTGCCATGTTAGCGTAAAACGGACTAAAAACCGCTGTTTTTTCTCCTAAAATCGCTTAGTTTTTCCCCATTTTTTCTTATAAAACTCTACTGTCGAGTCTGTATTTAGTCTGTGGTCTCGTTGTGATTTTTATTGCTTTTTTCAACTAATTTATGTTACTTTTTTTTTGTTCTCTTTTTTCTCAAATATTCTCTTTGCAGGTGTTGCCTTATCATAAATATGTGTTTCCCCACGATAATGGGTGTGTATCCCCTACAAAATGGGTGGCCAATTTTATTAATTTTAGAATGTCTGGCAACACTGATTCAAATATAATTGACATTTCAAGTGATGACGTAAAAATTGAACGCAATAACGTAGTGATTTACAAAATTGCACTTTTTGAGCCTTGCGTTCACGTTAACGTTGGTGATGCGTTCAACGCGAGTGATTTACAAAATTAGGCCCTAAATTTGACGCCCTAGTTTTCATGCTAAATCTTAATCTCCTTTTTTGGAAAACTTATCACAATTGTTATCCGATTTGTTCAGGATAAAAAGTAATTTTATAAATACGAAGGTTTTTTAACGAAATATAGCAGAAAAAAATTAATAAAATCGAAAAATGTTCAAAATATATCAAAAAAAAATATTACCGGAAAATATCAATACATATCTTTTTAATAAGTATGCATCCTTCGTCTATTCAAAAAAGTTTAAAAATTTCAAATCGGTAAAAGTTTCTGAGTTACACGTGGTTCATAGAGAAAAGTACCACAAAAAAGTTTTTTGACAATAACTTTAAAATTTGAGAATGTCTGACAAGTTTGATGGGATTTTTTGTGATCTTTTCAATGAGACCTACAACATACAACATAGATCATTTGAAAAGTATATTCGATTTTGTTTTTTTTTTTTGTAGCACAGTGTAATCTTAATTCTAACTGCCATCTGAAATAACAATTTATAGCTTTAAATATATGAAAATATCCTTCATACCAGATATAATGTAAGTACATTCTTAAACTTTGTTTACACTCAGAAAAGAAAAATATTGCGACAACCATAATATAAGGGGGCCTACACTAACAAGGGAAGTATCTCAACCCTTATGAACCGATTTGCATGAAACGTAAAATATACATAAAAGAGACAATTCTAAGGTTGGGGTGTCTCAGCTTATCGGCCATTTCAGGGATTTAGGGGTTCAAAACATGTGTCAAAAAATGGCGAAAAAATCGTTTTTTGGATTTTTAAGCCATTTCTTTCTAAGAAACTATATGATGTTTACATATGAGAAGAAGGTTTTTTTAATGCCTATCCAACGGTGGCATAACCTTGTAAAAGTTTGGCTTCCTTAAATACTTTTTTCATGAAAATGTGTAAATTTTGGGGGGTATTTATATGAAGACATAGACCTACGATGTCCATATGAATATGAAATAATCTTTATTAAATTTAAGTCGACACGTATTTTTTCTCTAGAGGATATTCCTGTTAGTTCGGGAGTTATCGAAATTTTCCCGGAGGTCCACATTGTTTCATAAGGGGACAAAAAAAATTTGAAACACTGATATGACCGATAAGCCGAGACACCCCAACCGTAAAATCGTCTCTTTTATATAAATTTCAAGTTTCAGTCAAATCGGTTCATAAGGGTTGAGATACTTCCCTTGTAAGAAAATTATGTCATTAACTGTTTGTAGGTTATTTTAAAAAGTAATCAGTAAAGTCATTTTAAAAGAAAAATCACTTATTTTATAAAGGATTTAATATTTTTACTGTTTCTGTAGTTTAAAAAAAATAATTTACTGCATTAAAAACGAATTTTCTGTTACATTTAATTTCGGCAGTAAAAAATTTCTTCTATAGTTTTACTGTTTTTCAATACAAAATAAGTGAATATTCAGTAGTTTTTTAATGTTTTGGTTAGTCATTAAATTAACATTTAAAATTGACTGTAATGTGTTTTTATTTTAAATGAAAAAACAGTGGAATGGTTTTTAAATAAAATTTCATTTGTTTTAAGTGAATATTCACTGCAATTTACCTACATAATTCTTTGAGTGTAGTATTATTTATAACATTATTATAATATTATTGCAGCGATCATATTATGATCCTCGCAGATCACAGTATGATAAAAACTTGTCATATTATGATCTTCGCTGATCACAGTATGATAAAATTGTCATTTAATATTTGTTGAAGATCAAAGTATGATTGTCACAATCATATATATCAGCGGTTACCAACCTTTTTGGCTCACGTACCCCTAATTTTAAATTTTATCAGCCGCGTACCCCCTAACGAGTTTTTTGTTTTCGTTAAAAAAACTTCACATATAAATATTAGAGTTAATTCTGAAATATTATATCTGCGGGTTTTATAATTTTTTTGAAGGATTTAGGGGAGATCAAAACAATGGTGGTATTTTTTTTAGAAAAATGTTCGCTCCTTGGGGTGGTTAGTTCAATGCATCTGAAAACGCGGATTTTGAGCTGACTTTTCGGCAGAGCAAAAACGGCTGAAATTATTGTAAATCTGATTTTACCACTCAATTCTACGCCAAAAACAACTAACGTTTTTGAACTCCTAAAAAAGAATATATAATTTTTTATTTTTTTTTTAATACTAGGGCAGATTAATAATTCCGAACTTTTTGAATGAAACACCCCCAATTACAATGAAAGGGCATTTTGAGCTTCCCGAGTAAAAAAGATTATATATGTTTATATTTAATTATATAAAGACATCATATATATTCATATAGAATTTGATGCGAAAAATGAGTCGATAAAACCATATAAAGTTGCATTAAATTTGATATAATTTGATGTGATTTTAATATAATTTTATATGATTTGATGCGAAAATTGGCCACTTTTTTAGAAAAATTTATGCAATTATATATAATTAAATAAAAAAAAATTACAAAAAAAAAATTTTTTTAATAAAAAAAAATTCCAAAAAAATTTATATTAAATTATATATAAAGAACATACATTTTTTTTTATAAATTTTGCATTATATATAATAACATATAAAATTAAAAAAAAAATGTTTAAGGTTTAGTTTTGGAACTTCAAAAAAAAAAAAAATCCTGGACTTAGAAAAATTTTCAAAAGTTATATCAAATTAAATATAAAGGACTTAGATTTTTTTTTTAAATTTTACTCATATAAGATTACATATGATTCAGAAAAAAGTTGCATAAAGTTTTATATAAAATGTCTTCAAATATTTTGTTATATTAAATTATATAAAAAGACAGACAGAATTTTATATTTCATATGTAATTATATAAACTAACTCTAACCATATGTTATTATGTATAACTTAACATTTTCTTTTATATAATTTTATATAAAAAAAAAAATACGAAGTGTTAATATATATAATCTTATATGATAGCAAAACAATTTACGTATAAATTTATGAAATAATATATGTTTATATAAAAATAAGTAAAATTATATATAATCTTTTTTACTCGGGTTAACAAAATTGTACCAAACTTTCCACTCTATTACAACCCGTCTCAAAAATGACCAAAAACACGTTTTTTGAGAACTTTGATATAAATTTGCTCAAAAACTTGACATCATAGGAAAATTTGGGACCCATAATCGGAATCAGCATCGAAAGGTTAATCGAAAACAAGTGGTCAGATCTCAAAATATCATCCAAAAAATTCGCAAAAAAATGTTCTTTAAATTGCACAAAAATACGATTTTTGTGAACTTTGACCTTAACTTTCCTGAAAACCTGACGTAATAGAAAACTTTGGAGGCCAGATGCGGAGCCAGCATTGAAAGGTTAATCTAAAACGAATGTCCAAATTACTAAAATTTGGCGTACCCCCGCGGACAGTTTCGCGTACCCCCCTAGTGGTACGCGTACCAGAGGTTGGTAACCGCTGATATATATGATCATTAGAGTGTCCCTTATTTTGGAAATGTTGGAAATCTTGAGACGGTACCCGCTCATTTTTTTCCTTTTGACTTAAAAATAACTCAGGAAAAATTTTACGCCCCTAGGACCACGCCTTCCCTACGCGACGGGGCCTTAAAGAGCGGGGCCTAAAAAATCATTTTTCCATACAAACCAAAAAAATTTTTTTTTGATTTTTAATTTTTTTGTTATTAATTATTATATTACTTGGTTTGCTTATTCACGACAAAAAATTTGATTTTGGAGGGATAAGTCTTTCAGCGCTAAAAAATTTTTCGCAAAAAAAAAATTTGGGCGGCCGGGGTCCTACAGTAAAAAATTTTTAAAAAATATTTTTTTTTAGTTTTGACCAGCAACGGTTTTAGCTGCTATGTTGCTTTAAATGATATATATTCCAAAAAAAAAATTATTCATATCTGTGACATCTTTATCTTTTTCGAAAAAAAAAATTTTGAGCCGTAGGAATCCTACGGTAAAAAATTTTTAAAAAATATTTTTTTTTAGTTTTGAAAAGCAATGGTTTTAGTTTTTATGTTGTTTTTAATGATATATATTCCAAAAAAAATATTATTCATATTTGTGACATTTTTATCGTGTATCGAAAAAAATCATCAATGCATTTTTTACCCTTTTTTAGAACACGATTAAGATGTCACAGATACAAAAAATATTTTTTTATGAATATATATCATTTAAAGCAACATAGCAGCTAAAACCGTTGCTGGTCAAAACTAAAAAAAAATATTTTTTAAAAATTTTTTACTGTAGGACCCCGGCGGCTCAAAATTTTTTTTTGCGAAAAATTTTTTAGCGCTGAAAGACTTATCCCACCAAAATCAAATTTTTTGTTGTGAATAAGCAAACCAAGTAATATAATAAATAATAACAAAAAAATTAAAAATCAAAAAAAAAATTTTTTGGTTTGTATGGAAAAATGATTTTTTAGGCCCCGCTCTTTAAGGGCCCGTCGCGTAGGGAAGGCGTGGTCCTAGGGGCGTAAAATTTTTCCTGAGTTATTTTTAAGTCAAAAGGAAAAAAATGAGCGGGTACCGTCTCAAGATTTCCAACATTTCCAAAATAAGGGACACTCTAATGATCATATAATCAATTAAGCTATAACTCCTCTTTACTATAGTTGATTTGGTGTGCTGCAATCATGTTCTAAACCTGTTTTTCTCTGAGTGTAATAGCAATTGTAGAAACTTTCAAATCCAATTTGTTTTTAATTGTTGTAAATTTCTAAGAAATTAAATTAAATATAAATACAATAAAAAAAAACTAAACTGCAATATTAAATACAAAAATCCACAATGTTATAATTTAATTTCCTCAATGTTTATTCTTTAAAAATCATGAACAAAAATTAACATATTTTCAAACAAGTAGAAAAACTAATAACAAATTAAAAATAAAAAAATAAACTTTAAATCAATTTAACATTCCACTTCCCATTTTATTGTTTCAATTAGTTTTTTAATCAAATTCAATTTTCTAGAAAAAAAAAAAAATAAATTTAATTACTTGAAAATTGATTTTTTTATACTTTATCTTGTGTTTTTTTTTTTTATTTTTCTGATATTTAATTTAAATTTCACCCCAAACTTTTATAAAATTCTTATAAATAAATTACTAATTAGGAAATTGCCTGTCATTCTTTCATATAAAAAAGTCATTCAAACGAAATAAAAAAACAGTTGTGTTCGCTTTTAAACCGTAAGCAAAAACAGAAGTAGTCTCAGACAGGTAATATAGAAATTTTGTATGTTTGAGTTACAAGATGTTAAAACATTAAAGTGAAAATGAACATGAAAAAAAAATTAAAATTTAATTATTCCATTCGACTAAACACTTACAATAATTATTTTTTTTTTGGCTTTTTCTTTATATTTTTTTACACGAATTGACTTTGTTGAACTTTAGAAACAGAAAGTTGTTGAGCACAGACAAGGTTAAATATTTTGAGAAAAAAATACACGGACTTGTGAGACCTTTTTTAAAAATATCTTAAGTAAAATAAAAACATGTAAGAAAATAATATTCGAACATGAACGACTATGTAATACCTTATACATCAATTATTGTTGGAAAATGGATCCAAGTCCAAACATTGACAGATTAGATCAATATTTTCTTATACCTGTGCGTGAGTGACTTTTGACTCATACTGACGACAGGAATTTTAAATCACGCACACTCACTCACGACCATTTTATTCTGCTCACGCTCACTCACAATAACCCGAGTACACTCACGTTGACCCATTATAATAACATTATAACAAAATATTTCATTAAAAAATTTTTATTAAAAATATTTAATTTTGAGTAAAACTTTTTTATACCCTCCACTTAGTGATAGATGGTAATATAAGTTTGTCATTCCGTTTGTAACTCATCGAAATATCGGTCTAGGACCCCATAATGTATATGGGGCATTCCAGGTCAAATCGGACACATTGAAAAAAAAAAATTAGATTTTCACAATTTGTTTACAGTTTTTAGTACCCTTCTAAAACGCCTTCGTGGTAAATTTTCATATTTTTTTGATGGCCCGTTCAAAAGATATCGAATTTTTAAAAATTGGTAGTTTGTTACTTTACTCAAACTTCTTTTACTCATAACTTCTTCAATAATGGTCCAAATTTCTATTTTTTTTTTTTATTTCAAAATGTTTGTTTTTTTACGTACTTTAAAAAAAAAATCCCAAAAAATTCTTAAAAGCGCTCTAGTATGTGATTTTTAAGTTTTAAAATTTAAATCTCATTTTTGATTTTTTTTTAATTTTTTTTTTTTGTGTAAAACTTCTATCAATTCTACAAATTTTTTGCCCAGGAAGATCGTGGGATAACGATTATTACTATTTTTAAAAAATTTTTGAAAAAATTTTATTGTAATTTTCCAATCTTAAAATCATTTCTACTGCTCCAATGGTGCGTCATAGAGGGGTCCTTTATAAGACCGACCCCCATTAATGTTTACGTCTTAACATTTCTTTGGAACAAACTAATACCCTATCTCCAATTTTTAAGGGGGCTCCCACACAAAACGACATTTTTTTAAATTCGTTCCAACCGCTTTAACTGCCCTAATAGTGCCCTTAGAGCAATGGTTCCCAACCTTTTTTACGCCACGCCCCACTTTTAAGTTAAAATAATTGCCTTGTCCCCCCTACACTCAAGAAAATTTGTTAATTTTTCTAATTTTTGTTGCTAATGAAAAATTACTACTGGTTTAGCAAAGTTTTTGTTAAATAAGCAGTTAAACTAAGTTTTTAGTAAAAATTGTAAGCAATTAAAAACATTTTTGTAGTTAATTTTGCTAAAAAAAATAGTTTTTGTAGTTAATTTGACTAAAAAAATCATGAAAATTTGCTCGTTGCCCCCCTGGAACCTTTAAATTGCCCCCCAGTGGGGCGAGAATCAAAGGTTGGGAACCATTGCCTTGGAGCAACAAAATGTATGACCGACCCACAATATTTTTTTAGTCCAAACATTTTCTCTGAACACACCTAGCCTCTATCTTTAACTGTTAAGGCGGTCCCCATACAATTTTTTTTATTTTTTGTAAATTTGTTTTATTTAATCAGCTTCTACCGGTCTAATGGTGCGTCCGAGAGGGGTCATTAGTGAGACCGACCCCCATTTATTTTTACCCAACAACATTTTTTCAAAACATACCTACGCCCTATCTCCATTCCCTAAGTAGGCTCCCATACAAAAATACATTGTTATAAAATTTGCTCCAACTGTTATTTGTATGGGAGCCTACTTAGGGAATGGAGATAGGGCGTAGGTATGTTTTGAAAAAATTTTATAGGGTAAAAATAAATGGGGGCGGTCCCACTAATGACCCCTCTCGGACGCACCATTGGACCGGTAGAAGCTGATTAAATAAAACAAATTTACAAAAAATAAAAAAAATTGTATGGGGACCGCCTTAACAGTTAAAGATAGAGGCTAGGTGTGTTCAGAGAAAATGTTTGGACTAAAAAAATATTGTGGGTCGGTCATACATTTTGTTGCTCTAAGGGCACTATTAGGGCAGTTAGAGCGGTTGGAACGAATTTAAAAAAATGTCGTTTTGTGTGGGAGCCCCCTTAAAAATTGGAGATAGGGTATCAGTTTGTTCCAATGTTAAGACGTAAAAACTAATGGGGGTCGGTCTTATAAAGGACCCCTCTATGACGCACCATTGGAGCAGTAGAAATGATTTTAAGATTGGAAAATTACAATAAAATTTTTTTAAAAAAATTTTAAAAATAGTAATAATCGTTATCCCACGATCTTCCTGGGCAAAAAATTTGTAGAATTGATAGAAGTTTTACATAAAAAAATTTCAAATAAATCGAAGAGTACAAACATTTTCAAAAATGAGATTTAAATTTTAAAACTTAAAAATCGCATACTAGAGCGCTTTTAAGAATTTTTTGTGATTTTTTTTTAGAAAGTACGTAAAAAAACAAAAATTTTGAAAAAAAAAATTGAAATTTGGACCATTATTGCAGAAGTTATGATTAAAAGAAGTTTGAGTAAAGAAACAAACTACCAATTTTTAAAAATTCGATATCTTTTGAACGGGTCTTAAAAAAATCTGAAAGTTTACCACAAATTGGGAAAATCTAAAAAAAAAAAATTTCAAAGTGTCCGATTTGACATGGAATGCCCCACCTATATCGCCAGCAAAACATTTCATGATTTGATGCTTTGGGCAAGAGTACAAAATTCGCAGCCAAAACTCCTTAGCGGTCAAGTTTTTAGAAGTCGTAATTTAAAAATCAAAAGTCACGAAAATAATTTCATTAAAAAGTTAAGCTCTAAGGCTCTGTTGTAATTGCCTACCCATGCTGAATTAGCATGTATCCTTTTTTCCTCAAATTCAATTGAAATGTTGTTGATATGTTAGTATCAAAATGATTCACTTAAGTACATTCTACTACATTCATGTCCAACATTAATTGTTTTTGTTCAACCAACTTTAACATTTATACTCCTGAAATAACTTCCTAATTTGCTACGTTAACTTTATGTTCCTTTTTATTATTATATTTTTATATTAACTGACACTGACAGTTGTTTAAGTATTTCAAACGTTACACAAAAAAAACAGAGAGGCAAACAAAAAAAAAAGAAAGAAAAAAAAGTGAAGCAATTACAATAAAATTAACACTTTTATTGCCAGTTAAACTTGTAAATACCACCACGAACATGTTGCCAACCAACGAAACAACCAAGCAGCCAACCAAGCAATTTCAACTAGCTGATGCTTGTTGCCATACAAATAAAATGAGATTTTATTTATTCTTTTTTGTATAATAAGCAAGCGCACTATGGGACTGGATAAAAAAAAAACACAACCAATAAGGTTTTTTGAAAATAAAAACCCCAATAGATACAATCCAAAAACTTTGAACCCCAGATGTCACTTTGTCATTCCGTGTTACACGCATCGAAATATCGGACACGTGACATTAAAAACATCGATTCTAAAAAATTCCCAAAAATGTGATTTTTTGCAGTTTGTGCTGCCTTAGTTTTTATAGATAAACTGGTATCAGTCCACTACTGGACATCATAGGTCTCATGGGAAAAACATAAGCTTTCTTTTGAGCCCAAAAAAAATATATAAAAAATAGTTTTTTGTTAAAAAAATCAAAAATAGTTTCGATTTTGTAAAAAATCGGTAAAATTTTTGGGACTTAAATTTTATTATTTAAAAAAGATTGAAAAAACGTCAAAAACGTTTCGAAAAAAAACTTTCTGACTGCAATAGCTGAAAAGTTATATGGATCCCACAATGGAGTCTGTTATCTTAAACGTTAAAATTCGAACACCTCTAACTTAGCGAGTTGTTTGGTGGGAGACGTTGGGGGACACCTTTACCCCTTGCGATAGTTTTTATAAAATGGATTTATTATGATTCTTGCAACTAATAAAATTTTTATATAATATATATTTTTTATATCCAAATATTTAATGAAAAAAAGAGCTGGATGGGAAAAATCAGATTAGGCGGACAAATGTTCCCCCTTATAAAAAAAAATTTTAAATTTTTTTTTTTGTATTTCTGATAAAACAAAAAATATTTTTTGTATTTTTGTTTAACAAATCTGTCAAATTACACTGTGCTACAAAAAAATTATATACTTTTTAAATGAGCTAGTGAATGTTGTAGGTCTCGGCGACAAGATCACAAAAATGCCCATAAAACTTGCCAAACACCCTCAAATTTTAAAAGTTTTGTCAAAAAACGTTTTTTGGGACTTTTCTCACTAAACTACGTGTAACTTAGAAACTTTTTAATCAATTTTAAAATGTTTGACTGTTTTGGATAGAAGATGAATAGAGCTTTCTATGTGTGTGAATTGATCCTTACAAATAAAAAAGCTTTAGTTGGAGATATCAATTGATTTTTTCATTAACATTTAACTTTTCGTTATTTATTGAAAATTTTTTGAGTTATCGATTTTTTTCGTTCGTTTAGCAACCTTTATATTTATAAACGTATTCTTAAATTATTTTAAAGGTGAATTCGAATTTAACCTTGAAATTGTTCTAACTCATTTAGTTTTTGATATATCAATTTATGTTAAATATCTCAAAAACCTGAGACGATAGAGGCTAAATTCGGATTCAGCGAACCATTTTTATTATGGTATTTTTTCAGTGTAGCACAGTGTTGCCGTAATTGCATTGTCAAAAAAAAACTCCCTAAAAATTATAATTGAGACCCCATTGTATCACAGTACAGGTGAATGGTTTTCATGTTTAATGTTTATTTGGTTTATGGTCTATGACATATAACATTTTTTTTTTTTTTTTGTTTTCAAGCTGAATATATAAAACAAAGCAAAAAAAACATATAATAATCAAGTATGAACAAGTTAAAGTAAAACAAAATCGAACCCCAAAGGATTTTCAAAGTAACTTTATGAAAAAAAAAGTGAAAACATGTAAGGGTAAATAGGGAAAACTTTTGATATTTACAGTTGTTTAAACATTAATAATGCAATTACAAAGAAAACTTTGTGTGAAAATTAAGTTAATGTATTTATAAATGAAAAAAGTTTTAAAAATACTATGATTTTTTATTATAAAACAACAATTCTATAATTAATTTCAGTTTTCATAAATACTGTTCATGTGAACGTATGAGCAATATTAATTAAAACTAAAAATTGTTATTAATCATACGCTCTGTCAGTGGGGATTTAAAAATAAAAAATTCAATAGACACTTAATAATATTGCAAACAATTAATATTGTACAACATCAAAATAGTCATAAAAATTATTGTTTGCATGTTCATTGTTGTAGTTGTTGTTATTGCTGTTGTTAGTATCCTTCCGTTTTTAATGTTTTCAAATTTCTTTATAATTTCCCTTGACAATTTTATTTTTTATTATGTCCCCCAGCACAATAAAAGAAAATAAACAAAAACAAAAACAAAAGAGAAAAATAAAAAAAGGGCAAATATCAACAATCATTTTTCTAGATAAAAATGAATAATTATTTCAATACTCTATGCCAGACTATCTCAAACTTTTTGCGGAAATGTAAAATCAACTTAGAAAAATAAAATTCAAAAGTCTCAGATTCTCATGTTTTCCTATAGAAAAAGTCTCAGATTCTGAGACATTTTTCTTATAGAAAAACTCTCAGATTCTGAGACATTTTTCTTATATTCTGAGACATTTTTCTTATAGAAAAAGTCTCAGATTCTGAGACATTTTTCTTATAGAAAAAGTCTCAGATTCTGAGACATTTTTCTTATAGAAAAAGTCTCAGATTCTGAGACATTTTTCTTATAGAAAAAGTCTCAGATTCTGAGACATTTTTCTTATAGAAAAAGTCTCAGATTCTGAGACATTTTTCTTATAGAAAAAGTCTCAGATTCTGAGACATTTTTCTTATAGAAAAAGTCTCAGATTCTGAGACATTTTTCTTATAGAAAAAGTCTCAGATTCTGAGACATTTTTCTTATAGAAAAAGTCTCAGATTCTGAGACATTTTTCTTATAGAAAAAGTCTCAGATTCTGGGGCATTTTTCTTATAGAAAAAGTCTCAGATTCTGAGACATTTTTCTTATAGAAAAAGTCTCAGATTCTGAGACATTTTTCTTATAGAAAAAGTCTCAGATTCTGAGACATTTTTCTTATAGAAAAAGTCTCAGATTCTGAGACATTTTTCTTATAGAAAAAGTCTCAGATTCTGAGATATTTTTCTTATAGAAAAAGTCTCAGATTCTGAGACATTTTTCTTATAGAAAAAGTCTCAGATTCTGAGACATTTTTCTTATAGAAAAAGTCTCAGATTCTGGGACATTTTTCTTATAGAAAAAGTCTCAGATTCTGAGACATTTTTCTTATAGAAAAAGTCTCAGATTCTGAGACATTTTTCTTATAGAAAAAGTCTCAGATTCTGAGACATTTTTCTTATAGAAAAAGTCTCAGATTCTGAGACATTTTTCTTATAGAAAAAGTCTCAGATTCTGACACATTTTTCTTATAGAAAAAGTCTCAGATTCTGAGACATTTTTCTTATAGAAAAAGTCTCAGATTCTGAGACATTTTTCTTATAGAAAAAGTCTCAGATTCTGAGACATTTTTCTTATAGAAAAAGTCTCAGATTCTGAGACATTTTTCTTATAGAAAAAGTCTCAGATTCTGAGACATTTTTCTTATAGAAAAAGTCTCAGATTCTGAGACATTTTTCTTATAGAAAAAGTCTCAGATTCTGAGACATTTTTCTTATAGAAAAAGTCTCAGATTCTGAGACATTTTTCTTATAGAAAAAGTCTCAGATTCTGAGACATTTTTCTTATAGAAAAAGTCTCAGATTCTGAGACATTTTTCTTATAGAAAAAGTCTCAGATTCTGAGACATTTTTCTTATAGAAAAATTCTCAGATTCTGAGACATTTTTCTTATAGAAAAAGTCTCAGATTCTGAGACATTTTTCTTATAGAAAAAGTCTCAGATTCTGAGACATTTTTCTTATAGAAAAAGTCTCAGATTCTGAGACATTTTTCTTATAGAAAAAGTCTCAGATTCTGAGACATTTTTCTTATAGAAAAAGTCTCAGATTCTGAGACATTTTTCTTATAGAAAAAGTCTCAGATTCTGAGACATTTTTCTTATAGAAAAAGTCTCAGATTCTGAGACATTTTTCTTATAGAAAAAGTCTCAGATTCTGAGACATTTTTCTTATAGAAAAAGTCTCAGATTCTGAGACATTTTTCTTATAGAAAAAGTCTCAGATTCTGAGACATTTTTCTTATAGAAAAAGTCTCAGATTCTGAGACATTTTTCTTATCGAAAAAGTCTCAGATTCTGAGACATTTTTCTTATAGAAAAAGTCTCAGATTCTGAGACATTTTTCTTATAGAAAAAGTCTCAGATTCTGAGACATTTTTCTTATAGAAAAAGTCTCAGACTCTGAGACATTTTTCTTATAGAAAAAGTCTCAGATTCTGAGACATTTTTCTTATAGAAAAAGTCTCAGATTCTGAGACATTTTTCTTATAGAAAAAGTCTCAGATTCTGAGACATTTTTCTTATAGAAAAAGTCTCAGATTCTGAGACATTTTTCTTATAGAAAAAGTCTCAGATTCTGAGACATTTTTCTTATAGAAAAAGTCTCAGATTCTGAGACATTTTTCTTATAGAAAAAGTGTTAGATTCTAAGACATTTTTCTTATAGAAAAAGTCTCAGATTCTAAGACATTTTTTAAACACAGAAAGTCTCCGATTCTGAGACATTTTTTCTATAGAAAAAGTCTCAGATTCTGATACAATATTAGATTCTGAGACCTTTTTCCTAAATGAAAAAAAATCTCAGATTCTAAGACATTTTTCCAAAAAGTTTCAGATTCTGAGACATTTTTCCTACAGAAAAAGTCTCAGAATCTGTCTGAGACATTTTTCCTACAGAAGAAGTCTCAGAATCTGAGACATTTTACCTATAGAAAATGTCTAAAATTTTAAGACATTTTTCCTTTTGAAAAAGCCTCAGATTTTAAGACATTTTGTCTTCAGAAAAAGTTTCAGATTCTGAGACGTTTTTCCTGTAAAAAAAAGTTTCAGATTCTGAGACGTTTTTCCTTTAAATTCACAGATTCTCTTATTCTACAAAAAGAAGTCTGAAATTCTGAGACAACTATCAGATTCTAAAACATGTGCGATAGGAAAAGTTTCAGATTCTGAAACATTTTTTTCAGATTCGTTATATTACTACTTTTTTTTCTATAGAAAAATTATTTGATTCTAAGAAAGTTTTCCTATAGAAAAAGTCTCAGATTCAAAGACATCTTTTTTTATAGAAAAAGTTTCAGATTTCAAAAAATTTTAAAACATTTTTGGTATCAAAAATATGTAACTCAGAATTCTAGAAGAAATATAACATTCAGAGATATTTTTTTTAAAGAGTCTCAAATTCTGAGACATGTTTCAAAATCTGAAAAGAATTTTCTACTGCAAAACATGTTCAGAATTTGCGCAGTTTGCAATTAACAGTGTTTACGAGTCCCTGCTTTTGGCAACCTAATTGCTGCAGTTTTTATGGGCTCCTACTACAGTATGGGAGTATATTTACTTCAGCATTCTGTTTGTAACGCATAGAAATATTGATATGAGAATCCAGAAATGAAAATCAAGTAAGAAAATTATAGTCGGTCGAGACCGACCATATAATAACCTACACCAGTGTTTCCCGGAAAATGGGTCCCAAGTTCAAACATGGACTGATTGGATCTATCTTTTGTCAAATCTTTAATAAGTGTAAAAACCACTAACAAACCAATTTTGAGTGAAATAGGATTCTATTTGTTGCCAATAAACCGATTTAACTGAAGGTTGGTCGAAATTTTCATATTGGGGCCTAAGTCCTTAAATGGTCCGATTACAATCAGATTTGATAAGGTAAGCACAATTTTAATAAAACATTTTCTATTTTCATCAAATTTGAGAGTTTTATGTGAATATCGGGAAGGTGGTTTGTATGAGGGCTACAAGCAGGGCTGCCAGACTTAGGGATTCATCCCCGAATTTGGGGATTTCATGCAAGCAAAAAGGACAAGAAATCTCATTTGGGGATTTGGGATTTTTTTGGGGATTTCAAAAATTATTTTGGGGATTTTTTGGGGATATTTGAAATTAAATCTATTTAATACCAGTAGTTAGATTTAATGTTATCAACGATTTTTAAAAATAGTTTTGGCAATAAGCACACTTTGGTACGATATAACGAAGCGTATGTAGTAAAACTTTTATGCATCGGTTGAAAAATGTATATTACCATTGCCAAAAATCGTTTATTTACGCGTTTGGGGATTTTTAGGGATTTTTTTAATGGCTAATCTACGAAATAAAATTACAAAATTACCATCCATAAATTTTCTTTAAAAATTGAAGAATTTTTTTTTGTGTGATTAAAAAATTACAATTTTTTTATTAGTTTTGGATTTTTAGGGATATTTTGTTATATCTTTGGGGACAACGAAAAAAGTACCTGGCAGCGCTGGCTACAAAAAGAACTGGACCGAATCCTTTAAAATTTAAAATGGTGATTATTGAATATAAAACACGTTTATCTGCAAAATTTCGAAAGGATATTTATTATAATATGGATACACTCAGAGAAAAATGCTTCATAATATTTATTATATGGTTTCATAAATATTTTTGTCATAAAATTTCATTATATTTATAAAATCTTTATAAATATTATGAAGTTTAATGAAAAAAGTCTATGAAATGCACTTCATAAAATTTCATGATTTCATAAAAAAAAAAATCATAAACGTGTAATATGATTTTTTGCAATATGATTAAGAAGTTGGGACAAAACAATTTTGCTCCTGAAAACGATTTTTAAAATTTGTATTCCTTATTTTAGTTCTTCCAATGTAAATATCATAAATTTTATTTCTAAAAAAAAAAAAAATAATGTATTTGCTTTATTAATGAAACATTTCATAATTGCTATGAAACTTCTTCATAAATATAATGAAACTTGTCATTAAAGTTCGCTCAATGTAAATTTTTCATAAATATTATGAATTATTTCATAAATACTATAAAACATTTCATTTAAATAATATTATTTTTTAAGTATTTCATTATAAATATGGAACTATTCCATAGTACCAAATGAAGTGATTCAAAAATACTATGAAATAGTTTCCAAATATTTAAGAAAAAATAATTTAAATCTATTAAATTTTTCATCGTATTTATGATGAAAATATTTATGAAGCATTCATAATATTTATGTAGAGTTTTAAAAAACTTATGAACTTTTATTCATTATATTATGAAAACTTTCATAAATATAATGAAAATTTTAATTCTGTTTTATATATTGTTGGACTTTATATTTTATAACTGAAGTTTTTATTTATTTCGGTTTGAGTCCATATTAATTATTTCTGAGAAATAATTATTTTTGTTGTACAATCCCGAGTAAAAAAGTTCCTATATAGTTGTATATAATTTTATAAACATCATATATGATTAAATAGAATTATATAGAATTTGATGCGAAAAATGAGTCGATTAAACTATATAAAATTTGATCAATGTTTCATATATTTTGATAAATTTTTTATATAATTTTATGCGAAATTTGGACCCCTATTTTTATATAATAATAGCAAAATTATATAATCAGATGTAATTATATAAAAATATATAAAATTGTATAAAACTGTATAAAGCTATATAAAGTTACATAAAATTATATATAATTTTATATAATTAAAACAAAATTTTATGATTTATATAAAACTTGATATAATTTTATATAACTTTATAAAATTATATATTGTTTTATATAATTTGATATAGTTGTATATAATTATATCTGATTATATAAATTTGCTGTTGTTAAATAAAAATAGGGGTCCAAATTTCGCATAAAATTAAATAAAAAATTTATCAAAACATAAGTAACATTGATAAAATTTTATATGGTTTTATCGACTCATTTTTCGCATCAAATTCTATATACTTCTATTTAATCATATATAATGTTTATAAAATTATATACAACTATATAGGAACTTTTTTACTCGGGATGAGAAAATCTGAAAAAACACATTTTTTCAAGACTTGAAAAGTCCTACTAAGGGTTGCAACTCTGAGAAAATCTACTACAGTGTAAGAAATTACAACTGTGTTGGAAAAAGTTAAAAATAGATTCATTAAGTTCGTGCTAAACGTAACATATGGGTAATGAAATGTGATATAATTCCCGTCCGCTTTTTCACCTTAATGTACGTTTAAATAGCTGATCTTAATCTTACACACCTACAGTGACAATCGAAGAGTGCTGACGAAGGAAGAGTGGCTTCTTCCGAAAGCTGTCGATATCTCCACTTAGCCTGTGTTGTCAATTAATTTTTTTTAGATTTTCTCATTGTACAACAAAAATAATTATTTCTCAGAAATAATTAATATGGACTCAAACCGAAATAAATAAAAACTTCAGTTATAATGAAAATTTTCTTAAATATTAACCCCATGAACAATTATGAAACTGTTTAATTGTATTTATGAAACTGTTACATTGGAGAAACTTAAATGAAAAATGTCATTATATTTATGACAGTTTTCATAATTATTATGTAGAGGTTCAGAAAAGTTTATGTACTTTTATTCATTATACATATTTATGAAAACTTTCATAAATATAATGAAAACTTTCGTAAATATTGACCCTATTAACAATTATGAAACTTTTTCATTGTATTTATGAAACTGTTACATTGGCCGAACTTTAATGAAAATGTTCATTATAACTGAAGTTTTTATTTATTTCGGTTTGAGTCCATATTAATTATTTCTGAGAAATAATTATTTTTGTTGTACAATGAGAAAATCTGAAAAAATTAATTGACAACACAGACTAAGTGGAGATGTCGACAGCTTTCGGAAGAAGCCACCCTTCCTTCGTCAGCACTCTTCGATTGTCACTGTAGGTGTGTAAGATTAAGATCAGCTATTTAAACGTACATTAAGGCGAAAAAGGTGACGGGAATTATTTCATTACCCATATGTTACGTTTAGCACGAACTTAATGAATCTATTTTTAACTTTTTCTAACACAGTTTTCATTATATTTATGACAGTTTTCATAAATATAATGAAGCTTTTTCTTTGAGTGTAGTAGAGTCGTTTGTGCCAAAATTAAAGCGGGCCTTTGTATGGGAGCTAGGTCTAAACATGTACCAATTTTTCCAAATTAAATAGGCTTCATCCTTAGGCCAAACAAAGAAACGAAGCTTTAATTTCAAATTTTAGCCAAATCGATTGATAATTGCGATCTGTACCGTGTTTACAACATTTAGATGGATGGACGAACATCGCAAAAATAACTTGAAAATTTATTCTGAGTCGATCGGTATACTTGATAGTGGGCCTAGTACCAATATTTTTGGTAGTTACAAACATCAGTCATTATGCCCTATACCACAGAGTAGTGGTGTAGGGTATAAAAATATATATGAGGCATTCCACACCAAATGTCCAGCGAAAAAAACACGTGTACCGTAAACTTCTGAATAGGTTGTATGGATAGCCCTATATGGAACTTAAAAAATTGCGTTTTTGGTTTTTCAATTTTTCAAACACTGGGCTTAGGAGGCGTGGTCAAATATTGGAAAAATGGTAAAATTTGTGGCGAGTTGCCTTGATTAAATATTTATCACATTAAAACGGAATGCACCACAATCTCAAAAATTTACATTCTTATATAGTTTTGTATGGGCTATCGATTAATTTTTTTTTTTGAAAATTTTTTTGGAACCCGTTCTGAAATTTTCCATTTTTAAAAATGTCAATTTATTAAAAAACACGCCACTTTTTTTTCTTTTTTAAATTTTTTTTTAAAGTTTAGATGTTTGTCCGTCCATCGACACAAAAAAATTCAGAAACACGTTCTTCGTTTTATTCGAGAGAATCGCATTTGAACTTTAAATTTCATAACAATTTTGTAATTTGCTTGTATTTCTTTGTTGTAACGTTGCGAATGAGTAATATTTATTCAATTAATAATACTCATTCGCAACATTAAATCAATAAAATACAAGCAAATTACAAAATTGTTATGAAATTTAAGGTAATTCTAGTAAAAAAAAACTTTTTAAGATCTCAAAATTGGCTGTATCAAGTTGTATCAAATAATTATCTAATTGTATTATTTTAGATACACATATATAAAAAATTGTACAATTGGATCCGAATTTTGGTCACATCCAAAAAAATCCAGTTGATCTTATTTTATATAAATAAATGTAGATTTATATAATTATATGAAGTCATATATGATGCATTCCACACCAAATGTCCCGCTACAGAAAAACATATGTCCCGTAAATTTCTGAATAGGTTGTTTGGATAGTCCTATATGGAACTAAGAAAATTTCGTTTTTGGTTTTTCTAATTTTCAAAAACTGGGCTTAGAAGGCATGGTCAAATATTGGAAAAATGGTCAAATTTGTGGCGAGTTGCCTTGATTAAATATTTATCACATTAAAACGGAATGCAAAACAATCTTAAAAATTTACATTCTTATATAGTTTTGTATGGGCTATCGAATAAAATTTTTTTCTTTAGAAAATTTTCAGAACCCGTTCTGAAATTTTCCATTTGTTAAAAAAGTCGATTTATCAAAAATCCGGCCACGTTTTTTTCTTTTTTTTAAATTTTTTTTTTAAAGTTTAGATGTTTGTCCATCCACACAAAAAAAATCAGAAATGTATTTTTCGTTTTTTTTCGAAAAAAAACGCATTTGAATTTTAAATTTCATAACAATTTGTAATTCGCTTGTATTTTCTTGTTTTAACGTGTCGAATGAGTAATATTCATGCAATTAATATTACTCATTCGCAACTTTAAAACAAGAAAATACAAGCAAATTGCAAAATTGTTATGAAATTTAAAATTCAAATGCGATTTTCTCGAAAAAAACGAAAAATACATTTCTGATTTTTTTTTGTGTGGATGGACAAACATCTAAACTTTAAAAAAAAAATTAAAAAAAAGAAAAAAAGTGGCCGGATTTTTGATAAATTGACTTTTTTAAAAAATGGAAAATTTCAGAACGGGTTCTGAAAATTTTTCAAGGAAAAAAATGTATTCGATAGCCCATACGAAACTATATAAGAATGTAAATTTTTAAGATTGTGGTGCATTCCGTTTTAATGTGATAAATATTTAATCAAGGCAACTCGCCACAAATTTGACCATTTTTCCAATATTTGACCACGCCTCCTAAGCCCAGTTTTTGAAAAATTGAAAAACCGAAAACGCAATTTTCTAAGTTCCATATAGGGCTATCCATACAAGCTATTCAGAAGTTTATGGTACACGTGTTTTTTTCGCTGGACATTTGGTGTGGAATGCCTCATATATTTATGTATAACCCCAGATAAGAAAATGGAGCCATATTAAATCTTTCATATAATTAGATCTGAACATAGAAAAACTCATATATATTTTAATATGATTGTATCAAATTATATATTATTATATCAAAACTTTTTTACTAGGGATGCTTTAAGAATATTACAAAAGTACTGTATAAAATAAGCACGAAAACAGGAGGAGACATAAATTAGTAAAACCTTATGATAAGTTCAAATCCAAGTGATTGCTAAAAATTCCTTCAAAAAATTCCGTAAATGTCTTTATTTAAAGTTCATTAAGGATCGTCCCCGAATGACCTTTTATTTGTTAGGTATCTTTTTAATCAATAGTATAAGGTATTTTCTGGTTGGTCTTGATGAAATGTCTTATTTTTTTTTTTTTGTTTTCTTATTGTTTTAATATTTACTTTGTGGTGTAACATTCGTTTTATTTTCATTTTCATTATGTTTCCTCTTTTCATTTTGTTTGTTTTTATTTACCCAAGTGCGTGTTTAATTCCCTAGGAAATTTCCAATTTTTTTTTGTTTTTCATGCTTTCAATTTTTTTTTTTGTGGATATTGTAGGAGTATTTATTTGTTACTTTATTTATTTGACTTTCATTATGGTTTGTGGTTACTACAGTTTTGTTTTCAAACAAACCTTGTTGACCTGGATTTATGCAGGATTTTTACAGATGAAAAGAAGCTTTAAAAAAAAAAAAAAAAACTTGGTTAATTTAAAAAGGATTTAAAAGGAGACAAAATATTAATGGAAAATAAGGAAATGTTTTCTTAAAGCCTAAAAATAAAGCAGTTCTTAGTTTCATATTTAACAAGCATTTGTCTAAATTTTTGTTTTAGATAAAGTGTTACTTTAGTTCAGGTTCTTAAATCACTTGGATTACTATTTAGCAAACAAAATGGAAAGTGAATTAATAGTTGTGTGTTTTAGTTACTTGGATTAGAAGTAACCATAAACTATATGAACTTATATTTTGAGTAGGTTCATTCCAGAGGTCATTATTTCCTTTAATAATCAAAACTGTAATATTCTCATAGAATAATTTTCAAGAAAATTATTTTTCTGTTTTTAATTTATTTATGTTGGTAATTTTTTGCAAGACTTAATCGACACGTGTTTCGGAATTTGTCAGATTCCATTGTCAAGATTATTTAGCAATATTAACTCTTAAAAAACATTTAAAATAGAGATGTTTTCGTGGGTGAGTTTTTTTTGACGATCACGCGCGCTCACGAAGGAAAAGTTTTAATCACGCACGATTTTTAATTTTCCTCACGTTTACGCACGCTCACGTGAGTAGAAAAAATGATGTCACGGGCACGATACTCACGTGAGCGTGACTAACCGTGAGCAAAATAAATTATCATGCGTGATTAAAATAATTTCCTTGCTGAGAGTGCGTGATGGTAAAAAAAAACTTACCCACGATCACATCTCTATCTTAAATGTTTTTTAAGAGTTAATATCACTCATTCGCATATTTAATATACCCCATTATTGTAAATTATAAGCATAGTGCAATGTTCAAAATTTTTTTTCTCGAAAACAAGGAAAAAAGCATCTCTGAAAATTTCAGAACAGATAGATATACACTAGAGTGTCCCTTATTTTGGAAATGTTGGAAATGTTGAGACAGTACCCCCTAATTTTTTTCCTTTTGACTAAAAAATAACTCAGGAAAAATTTTACGCACCTACGACCACGCCTTCCCTACGCGACGGGGCCGTAAAGAGCGGGGCCTTAAAAATCATTTTTCCATACAAAGCAAAAAATTCTTTTTTTGTTATTAATTATAATATTACTTGGTTAGCTTATTCACGACAAAAAATTTGATTTTGTTGGGATGAGGCTTTCAGTTCTAAAAAATTTTTCGAAAAAAAAATTTAGAGCTTTTGGGGTCCTACAGTAAAAATTTTTTAAATTTTTTTTTTTTTTAGTTTTGACAAGCAACGGTTTTAGTTGTAATGTTGCTTTTAATGATATATATTCATAAAAAAATATTATTCATATCTGTGACATCTTGATCGTGTATCGAAAAACATCAAAAATGCATTTTTTACCCTTTTTAGATCACGATAAAGATGTCACAGATAGGAATAATATGTTTTTATGAAAATATATCATTAAAAGCAACAATTCAACTAAAACGGTTGCTTGTCAAAACTAAAAAAAATATTTTTTAAAAAATTTTTACTGTAGGACCCCAAAAGCTCTAAATTTTTTTTTTTTTTATTTAAAATTTAAAATCAAAAAAAAAATTTTTTGCTTTGTATGGAAAAATGATTTTTAAGGCACCGCTCTTTACGGCCCCGTCGCGTAGGGAAGGCGTGGTCGTAGGGGCGTAAAATTTTTCCTGAGTTATTTTTTAGTCAAAAGGAAAAAATGAGGGGGTACCGTCTCAACATTTCCAACATTTCCAAAATAAGGGACACTCTAATATACACCTTAACTAATTTTTAAACATTTAAAAAAGAAATAAAATTGTGGCATGTTTTTTGATAAATAAAGTTTAAGTTTAAATTTAAAAAATTCAGAACTTCTTCTGAAAATTTTCCAATTTTTATTTTTTTAATCGATAGCCCATACAAAAATCTATAAAAAACTTTTATTTTAAAGACTTTGCTGTGTTTCATGTAATTTTCATAAATATTGAAGTAAAGATACTCAGGCAAAAAAGTTAAATATTTTCAACATTTGACCACGCCTACAAGGCGTACTTTTTGAAAAATCTTAAATTTTATTTTTGTTATTTAATAGTACCCTAAGGGCGAATACTTTGCAAATGATATCCTATTGAAACCACCATGGTTTTTCTGTAGTGGAACAGTTGGTGTGGAATGCCTCATATATATTATTGATCAGTGATCGATTTTAAGACATTCTAGCGATGTCCGTCTGTCTGTGGAAATGGTGATCGCGGACAAACCATTTCACGGATATGACTGAAACTTAACATATTTATTTTTTGTTGCTTTTGAGCGATATCGGTTCAGTGGTTCAAAAGTTATAAATGAAAATAAGAGGACACCTCGAAAATGTTTGTACATTCAACATAATCTAAAAATACAAAATGCTTTAATTCGGCTGCTGGTTTACAAATGCGAACAGAATTGAATACCAAAAGGTATTTAAGCAAGTACGAACATTTTTTTTACAAATAAAGAACAAAATCGCGATTTTTTTCACTAAATTTTTTTTTTCGCGGAAATTTTTTTTTATTATTTTTCTCGAAAGTAATTTTTTTTAAATATAGTTTTTTGCAGTAGCCATTTTAGCATTGTGGAGGGTATCAAAACATTCGTCAAGGCCGATTTTGACTTTTTTACTTGTTTTTAAATAACTCTTTCAAAACGCTTTTCTATTACTCAAAAATTTTCATTTGCTAAGCTAAAAAATGTGTAAAACTAACAAACTTGGGATCAATTAGTTTTTCAGTAAAACAACTGTTAAAAAACAACTATCATAAACTGCTGTCTTTATTTTGCAGACAATTTATTTGACTTCAAAAAACTCTTTATAAAAGTACTTTTATACTTATAGAAAATACATCATACTGTGAACTTGTTGTTATAGAAAATTTTAAAGATACAATTTTAAAGATACCTCCTGACTTGCCAACTCTAAACTTTTTAGAACTAATTCAATATAAATTATCTCAGTGTCAGCCTCAAGTTATAAAAAACAACTGTGACGAATTATTTAATGAAAATTCCAGTTTTTGTAATGCTATGTTCAGATTGGCCTTGAAACCCCGTTGAAAGCTCGTATTTTCAATTTAAAAACTCACCTGTTCACACACAACAATTTTGACACTTATTTAGGTTTCAGAAAATATCACACAAAAAATATATTTTTTTAACTAATTTAATTATGCGGAAATTATTTTTTGCACGTTTTAATTTTATTTTTATTTCAAATTAATAAATATTTTAAAGAAATTTTGTAAATAAATTGATTTATTTATTTTTTTATTTTTGTCATTTTCCCATTTTCTCTATTTCTCATTGTCGCACAGTGGTAAAAATATGAAATTTATAAGGTTTCGATCGTACTTTCGTTGAAACCTCACTACAAAAAGGTTTAAATTTGTGAGGGAAAATACGTATTTTCAAATGAGGTTTGGCTCGAAACCTCGTTAAACGGGGTTTCGAGGTCAATCTGAACGTACTATAAAGCATTTTCGGACAAAAATATTTTTTATGTCGAAATGATTTAAAATCAGTACAATCAGTACACATTTTTAAAAATCAGTACAAATCAGTACAAATCAATACATCGTTTTTTGATCAGTACACGTGACCAAAAATCAGTACATGTACTGGTCAAATCAGTACGAATGGTCAGCCTACTTATGCATCAATTAAAACAATGGTATAGTTTGTTTTTGAAAAATTTCAACTTCTTCCCGTGCCTTCCGCGGTTAAAACCCCGGATTTTAGCCCCATTTTTATGCGGAACAAACATTCGATTCTACATTAAAAACTACTGTTATGACTAGGGTTTGCAATGCGGTTTCAATCGTAACCGTAACCGCGGTTAACCGCACTATTTAACCGTAACCGTAACCGCATACAAAATCCTGCGGTTACGGTTAATTTAATTAACATAAGATTTGTAGGACAAAATGTTTTTTTTTATAAAAAAACTATGAAAAAAGGAACAAAGAATAATACAAAAAATAAAATTTATAGATACAAAAAATGCCTCAGAAGATGAAGCTTTTTTTATATCAAAAATATTTAAGAATCTGAAAATTTTTTTATAGAAAAATGTCTCAGATTCTGAGACAGTTTCTTTTGAAAATATGCCTCAGAGACAGAAAGCCTTACCAAAGAAAAATAAAATAAATTTTAAATCAACTTTAAATTTTATTTCCATACAAATTGTTTTTGTTTTTTAAAATCAACTTCAAAAAATGTATGGGAAATTAAAAATTTAAAATAAAACTTTTGTTAAAATAGACTTTTAATTTTTTTTGGTAGGGGCCTGAGACTCTTTCTTTAGAAAATATGCATCAGAGTCTGAAAAATTTTCTATTACAAAAATGTCTTGGAGTTCTGTAGAATAAATGTCTCAGATTCTGAGAAACAAATCTTAGAATTTGAAACAGTTTTAATAAAAAATATGTTACTGAGTCAAAGATATTTTCTTTGACTTTTTACTAAATGCTTGGTTGATATCATGTTTGGTTGATTTATAATTGATGTTTGTTGATTTAAATTTGACGATTTTATTTTCTGTGTGGTATTAAGTAGTAATTATTTATTAATATTGTAGAAGGTCGACCAAAAAAAAATTTAAAAACACGCCAATGAAACGAATTGGTATCAACAACTGATAACGAATTAGAAATATTTCAAAATCATCTTTTCTTAAAATTCTTTTGTCTCCAATTTCAAGCTTCATCACACCACTTTAGTTAACAGCTTTATACCGTTTAATGTTATATTTAGTGTTTGGGAATTCCCGGACTTTTCAATTTCCCGGGAAACGGGAAAAAAATAATTTATTTCCCGGGATTCCCGGGAATCCCGGGAAATTTTCATTATTAATGTAAATCATAAAAAACATTAAAATTTGATTATCTTTTTATTAAAAACAGTTTTATTAGAGATAAACAATTAATTAATAATAATAATAATAACGCCTTGCTTGGTGATGGGATCCAAGCTACCTCAATGTGGGCATAGGCTAAAATTCTCAGGAATTAGGTGACAACTAAAAAAAAACAATTAATTAAAACATAAAAAATCAAAACATAAAAGTCAAAAATCCTGAAATACAATAAAACAAAACAAAAAAAATATTGCAACTTTTTCCCTCACAAAAAATAGCTAAAAATCGCAAAAAAAAAAAGCAAAACTGCGTTATTCGAGAAAAAACTAATATAGTTGGCAGCACTTTTAATATTTATTCTGGAAATGTTAATTCTTGGTTCAAAATGTTTATATTTTTTTGACAGTCTTAGCAAAATTATCATTAACCGACGTATATTTTTTGACTTTTTAAGTTTTTTCATGATATTAACATACTTTTTACACTTGGTCAGTTTTCCTATGAATATATATTTGCGCTGTTCTTCCAAATAGAAAAAATACAAAAAATATCAAATGTAATTATACCTGAATGAAAAAAAAATGGTAAAAATTAAAGTAAAATAAACGTTTTTATGTAAAAAGGTTTATTTTACAAAATTTCCGGATTTCCCGGGAAAAATTAAAAAAATTCCCGGGAATTCCCGTCAGTGTTTTCCCGGGAATTCCCGGGAAATCCGACCCGGGAATTCCCGGACCCCAAACACTAGTTATATTATAACTTTTATGTTCTTGTAGTTGGTAATCTTTCTTTCTCCCCCTAAACCATAAATTCAATTTCTTTTACCAAAAACCAATTGATATTTTGCGAGTCACATAAATACAATTATGGTTTACAAAACCTTCGTGGCCCCACTTTCATGCGCTTAAATATTAAATGTTTCCCTCTCAGACATACTCACGCACATTAGGGTGGCACGAATAATGACCTTTTTCGTCTTAAAAGTCCGTGTTTTAATTTTTAGCCAAATCAGACAAAACTAACCCTTGACTTTGGGTGGTTAAGTTTTTTTTTCTCTTCAAACCATTTTTTTTTTTGATTTTTTGTATGAGGAAAAAATTTATTTAGGGCAAAACTTTAATTTTGCCCGATTTTGCTAAAAATTTAAACATAGAGTTTTTGGACCAAAACAAAATTCGAGAAAAGGTTATTATTCGTGCCACCCAAAGCACATACAGGCATACATTTTATTTATAGCAAATAAAACTCTGCCAGACATTTAGACATTTAACACTCTTATCTACTTAGCAATACATATTTGTTTGTTTATATGTAATAGTACCAATACTTGTGTATATGTAATAGTACCAATACACAACAAAAGCTTACAACTACTGTGTAAATGTTGTTGCTTATTTAAACATTAAGGGTACCAAAAATACATACACACAAAAAAATGAATTTTCAACTAAATTATTCAGTTGCACCAACTGAATATTCAATTGCTACTATATATAGATCTGAAAACCGAATTTTGTGGTTGTTTAATTACACAGTGCAACAACCATAATCGGAATGGTATGAAATCATAACGTTTTACATAATTTTAGAATTTTCACAAAATTGGGATTTTAGGTTCTCCAACATTTTTCCAAAATTGGAATTTTTACGCTCTCCAACATTTTCTTTATAAAGGTATTACCTCAGATTGTATTATTTTTTTGAATTAATGTTTCTGTAGCCAAAAATCTATAAAAAGTCTGAAGACAATTTTGTGCATTTTTTTTACGAATGTCAATACATTGAATCTAGTACACGTTTTACCTTGTTTAATGGATTAGTCTAATAGAAAAAATGATCAAGAAGCTAAATTGGCTATAATCTAAACTGGGGGGAAAACCCCTAAAAATCTGACTACATTGCTCTCATGGTTTTTTTCTGTTTTTGTTCAGTACTAAATTTTTCTTTTACACGCATTTTAAGTTGGTTAACTTTTATTATAATAATAATTACTTGAAAACTGTATAAGTGGCGTATACTTAATTTTGTAAAGCCGCCACCACAATCGACTAGGTTTGTGATCAGTAAAAAAATTATGATTTTTAAAAATATATATGGGGCATTCCATGTGAAATCGGACACTTTGAAAAACTTTTTTTTTAGATTTTCCCAATTTGTTTACAGTTTTCAAAAACTCCTTCGTGGTAAATTTTCAGATTTTACCATTGGACCGGTAGAAGCTGATTAAATAAAACAAATTTACAAAAAATAAAAAAAATTGTATGGGGACCGCCTTAACAGTTGAAGATAGAGGGTAGGTGTATTCAGAGAAAATGTTTGGACTAAAAAAATATTGTGGGTGGTTCATACATTTTGTTGCTCTAAGGGCACACAGAACAAATTTTGTACATAAATAGTATGAATTGCTTTCATTGATTTCAATTCATACTATATATGAAAAAAATTATACTATTTATGAATAAATTAATTAAATTTAAAATAAAAAAATCGAAGTTAGTTTGAAATAAAAAATAACAATTGTCAGAAATTTTTTTTGGAGGAAATAATAATTTGGACATCAAGATGCTATTTTTGGCAAAATAAAGGTATGTAAAATATGATTGTTATTATTTTTATAAAATTCTTTTTTAACACAAATATGTATTTTTTCAGAAATTTTGCCGAATCTGTAATATGCAACATATCAAATACAATTCTTAAGAATATCATCCGATAGTACCCTCAAAACACCATCAAGGAGTACCACCAAAATAAAAGCGGGTTCTTCAATCATTTAAAAATTATTTTCAGAAGAAATTTAGCAAGAATATTCGCTTTTTTGTGTTTCTCTTAAAAATTATGTACCATTTATATGTATTTGTAATTAGAAATATAGTTTATCCATCCATTTAACTGTCCACGTATTATTATTATTGATTAAAATGTACATTTAGTGCAAAAATAAAAGCAAATCTATAAAAAATCCAACAGGAATTTGTTCATACTATGTATGACCAAATTCATAAATAGTATTAAAAAAGTTTGGGAAAAAAAAGTCATGTTGGATTCATAATATTTATGAATAAATTAATTCCAAGTATGAATTTTTTTTTTCTGTGCATTATTAGGGCAGGTAGAGCAGTTGGAACAAATTTTTAAAAATGTCGTTTTGTGTGGAAGCCCCCTTAGAAATTGGAGATAGGGTATTAGTTTGCTCCAAAGAAATGTTAAGACGTAAAAATTAAGGGGGGTCGGTCTTATAAAGGACCCCTCTATGACGCACCATTGGAGCAGTAGAAATGATTTTAAGATTGAAATTTACAATTAAATTTTTTCAAAAAATTTTAAAAAATAGTAATAATTGTTATCCCACGATCCTCCTGGGCAAAAAATTTGTAGAATTGATAGAAGTTTTACACAAAAAAATTTCCACAAAATCGAAGAGTACAAACATTTTCAAAAATGAGATTTAAATTTTAAAACTTAAAAATCGCATACTAGAGCGCTTTTAAGAATTTTTTGGGATTATTTTTTAAAAAGTACGTAAAAAAACAAAAATTTTGAAGAAAAAAAATTTGAAATTTGGACCATTATTGAAGAAGTTATGATTAAAAGAAGTTTGAGTAAAGGAGCAAACTACCAATTTTTCAAAATTCGAAATCTTTTGAACGGGTCATCAAAAAAATCTGAAAATTTACCACGAAGGAGTTTTCGAAGGGTACTAAAAACTCTTAACAAATTAGGAAAATCTAAAAAAAAAAATTTTCAAAGTGTCCGATTTGACATGGAATGCCCCATATGTATCTTCAGAAATACAAATGATAATTTCTAAAATATAATTTAAATTGGTATAGTTTTGGTGAAAGCAGATTTTTTTACCAAATTTGTCAAAGAGTTTGAGAATTTTTTTTGCCAAATAATGTTTCAGAACATATGCATTGCGAATTGTGTCGTCTACACTAATTTTAATCTACTTTTGTAATTTCAAGTTTAACCAAATTTTACAATTTTTAAATCGAAAAATGTTCTGAAACTCTGAATCTGGAACTTTTGTACACAAAAAATTAATCAAAGTTTTAGTTTTTTTTTTTCAAAATATCTCTATACAACTGGAAAATTTTTATCAACAAAAAATATTGTGTGTTTAAAAACTTTTCTTTACAAAAATGTCTCAGAATATGTGATGTTTTAAGATTATTATATTTTTCAGACTTTTTCTTTACGAAAAATGATTCAGAATCAAAGAATTTGTTCATACAAAAAACGTCTCTTAATCTGAGGATTTTCTTATCAAAAATGAATCGGAAAAATCCATACGAAAAATGTATCAGAATCTATCTATTTTATACCTTACTGGTATTCTATGTGATAATGTGGATGCATTACTTTGAGTCTCATCGCCTGTTAAAATCATCAATGCTGCAATGTATAAAATAAGAGATCATATACCTTATTTTATACCTTATTTGGTAATTTAAGTTTTGCTGGGACACTATAAAAATAAACAAATTGTCTCAAAATCTTTGATTTTATTAAAATAATATGTATCTTAGAATCGGAGAATTTTCTATACCAAAAATTTTTTAGTTTTCTGCATAACTATGAATTGAAGGGCTTACTGCAAAAACTTGATAAGCAACATTTTATTTTTGGTGTTTTTTGCCTTGTACTGATGTATCTTGAATATGAAAGTTCTTCAAAAGATCTAATTTCTACATAATTTCAAAAGTTTTAAGGCGAAAACCATAATAAAATGAAATGTTGCTTATCGAGTTTTTACAATAAGCCCTTCAATTATAATAAAAAAAAAACTTTAAAAAAGTATACTCGTATGAACAATTCAAAAAAGTTTCCCTATATTTTGAGTTTTTACGCGTAAAGTATATTTGAGAATTTAAAAAAAAAAATGTTGCATAAATTTTAAATTTTTTTTTTTTTTTTAATAATTCGAATCCTTTAATTTAAAATAAAAGCAAAAAAATGTATCCTAAAAAACATTGAGGCGAAAAAACTAAATTAAAAAAAAAATTATTTATTAAAAAAAAGTTCCTCCATACGTGCCTGGTGTTAGATATAAATTTTAAAATATCGTGCAATTAGTTCCGACTTTACCATCACTGGTATGGTGTTTGCAAACATAAAAGCGTGTGCTTGTGCATGTTTGCTTGTTAAAGCCCGTTAAAATCTTATACACAAACACACATTTATAAACAAGCACGTGTGTGTGTGTTTATATCCGTTTTAACGCCATTTTCATTGACGTGTGTCGTTTATTTCCTGTTTTTATTTTAACGCATTATGTCCTCCATTACTATTATTGTTACTAACTTATAACAATTGTTGCCGGTACCATTTCTATACAATGACGATATGAAAAAAAAAATTTTTTTTCCTTACTAGTGTGTATTGTTCAATAGGCGGTGAGTTGCGTTCTGTTGTTTGTAATAGACAAACATTGAATGCGCTTAACGTTACAGTTATAATAAATTTATAAATTTTTTGTCTAATAGAACTTTTGTTTGTTGTCGGCGGGAGTTTTACTTTGTTTTTTTTATTGTCATGTGTCCTTTTTGGGGAATATAAAGATAAATATTTTCCACTTGTTTTACGATTATTTGTTGTTTTGTCGTATATATAAACACACTTTATTCAACAAGTTGTTAAATAAAGTTTGGAATTCCTAATTTACAGAAAAAAAAAAATAAAAATAAAACAACTTTATTTATAAACTTTACCCAAGAGTAAATAAGGTAAATTAATTTGATACACTCAAAATAATAACTCTGTTAAATTACAGAAAAACTCTGTAAAATGATTTAGACAAAAAAAACTGTTAATTCAGTAAAATATTGGGTAAATATGAAAGACTTTTAACAGAGAAAACTTTGTAATTTTACTTTAAAACTCTTTAAAATGATTTGGACAAAAAAACGGTTAATTTACAGAGTTTCTAGAAAAATATTAGTTAACTAAACCACCATTTAGCAAAGAAAACTATGTAAACTTACATATATTTGAAAAATGTATTTGATGCAAAAAAAATTTACAGAAAATACTCTGTAAATTTACAGAGTTTAGTTAAATGCATGTTATTTTGTAAAATTTTTATAAGATTCCGGAAAAGATTTTTTTTATAACTTTTTTTGCTACTTTTTCAACTTTTTCTCAAAAAAAAAATATACAGATAAAATTTTGATGTTTGGTAACAAAAACAAAAACTACTCAAAACAGAAAACTTTTTTGGTTATAAAAAAATACGAAGTATTTTGCTTAAATCTGTATTTTAGCAGAAAACTCTGTTAATTATCTGTAAAATTAAGATTACAAAGTAAAAAGTAATATAACAGAGGGAACTTTGTTTTTTTGTCACAACAAAATACAAAGTATTTTCTTTAAATTTGTATTTTGACAGAAAACTCTGTCAAATATCTGTTGAATTGATATTACAGTCATTTTACAGAGTATTTTACAGAGTTATTATTTTGAGTGTAGGAGAGATTGTGAGGACATTTTGCTTTGAACAATATTTTTTGTTTTCAACAAATATTTTGAGGAATAAGGGTTTCTTCGACTAAAAATATTGCCAATTTGTTAAAATTTATCCGACTAAAGAAATTGTTAAATTTTTTGGAAACTGAACGAAAAAATCTACACTCAAAATATTTTGTAGGCAAAAAAAACAAACATTTATTAATTTTTAGTTTTTACTGTTAATAAAATTTTCTAAAATAAATAACATTGAACATTAAAATATAACGTCACTTTCATTTTTTTACCAACAAATTCAAAAAAAATAACCTATGAAGACATTAAAAATTAATGATTGTTGTGTTATTTTTACCAACAAATTCAAAAAAAAAAATTACCCACGAAAACATTAAAAATTAATGATTTCTTAGGTTATTTTTACAATTTTTCTATTGAATTATATTTTAAAAAATGTTTAATAAAATTTTGGGGAATCGGCCCCAAAATCAACTACATTCTGGCCAGACACTCTACCCATCGTGCCAGAGTCACTTGATACAAGGTTAGGTTAGTGAGGATGACGCCAATCCCCAAAACATAAAAGTTTTCGGGAATGACATCCATAGAGGCCAATGTTTGGCCCATTATGATTCCTGCTATAGTTTCCTTCCTTCTCTCCAATCAAACACGCATTTTTACGTTTCCCACTTCGACGCTTTGATGAATGACATTAGTAGCCAAGGGTTTATACCTCGTACACACAGAAAACAAATTTGCTAATTTCCAACTGAAATTCAGTTGTTGCACCAAACAATTGGTTGACGCATTCGTATTACGGTTGTAACAAATAAATATCGGTAGTTACAACTATATTTTGTTAATACAACTGCCTTTTAATTGATACAACTAAAAAATTCGTCTGCCACAGCAAAATTTAGTAGCAGCAACCGAACTTTGAGTTGATACAACTGAAAAATTCAGTTGGAAATTTATTTTTCTCTGTGTAGGTCTTGAAGATCCTGAAAGACGTAAGAACCTAAACATTTAAATCTTCTAAATGATAATGCAGGGCATTCACATAAGAAATGGATCTGTCTTCGACAGACTCATTGCACCATCTGCAAGTGTCGTTTGCCATAACCCCGATTCTTACCATGTGTTTCGCAAGTTTACTGTGCCCCGTGAAAGGTTTATCACTGATCTTATCTGTCTTCTGTCCATATCCAGAAGAATTTTGCTGTTACCTTGCGATTTTTCATCCCATAGCATTTTCGTCTGTATGCTATCATTTGATGTCGTCCATCTATTAATCCACTTGTTTCTAGTGTCCAGCTTAATATTGTGAAAAGTAAGGGAGAGTGGTGGAAAAACTCCCTCAACGGCGAACTCATGTGGAAGGCTTGCGCCTGCCTTCGCAAGCTCATCCGCTTTCTCATTACCTTTAATATCCTTGTGACCAGGTACCCAGCACAGTCGTATATAATGCTGCTCCCTGAGAACTTGAAGTTCTCTGTGGCAGCGGCTGACTACCTTGGAGTTGATATTATCCGTAGTTAACGCCTTTAAAGCCGCTTGGCTGTCGACGAAGAAAGCAATATCGCTGTAGAATATTGGCCTCATCGAGATTAGCTCAGCTGCCTTGGCGATCGCATAGACCTCGGCCTGAAAAATGCTACAATCATTCTCCAAGCGGTAAGATTCATCAACACCTAACTCAGAGCAGTGCACACCACTTCCTGTGCCTGTCCCTGTTTTTGAACCATCCGTACAAACTTTTTTTTATTTTTCTGTTATTAATTTTTTTTTACAAAAAAACCCCACTCAAATAGGTAAAAACTAATGATTTCTCTTTAAAAAATGCCAACAACTTAAAAAAAATGCCTGCAAATTTTGTACTCTTGCCCAAAACATTAAATCATGATAATGTTTTGCGGAAGATTTGGGTGTACTTGCCAAAGAAAAGTTTTTTTAGAAAAAATAATGTTATATTACTTTGCTAGTCCATGCAAAACGAATTGAAATATCAGACGAGGACCCATTAAAAAACCAAAAGAGCTGTACATTTCGTAAGTGAGTTCAAAAATAAGTGCAAACAAGTAAAAAAGTTAAATTCGGCCTTGCCGAATGTAGTGATAAACTCCACAATTTCGAAAAGATTATTGCAAAAAACTTTATTTAAAAGGAATTTACTTTTGAAAAAAAAAAAAAATTGAAAAAAAAGTTCCGCGAAAAAAAATTTTGGTGAAAAAAATCCGCGATTTTTTTCTTTTTTTGTCAAAAAATATGTTCGTACTTGTTTAAATACCATTTGGTGTTCAATTATGTTCACATATGCCAACCAGAAGCCGAATTAAAGCATTTTGTATTTTTAGGTTATTTTTTAGTAGTACTGAAATTTTTGAGGTGTGCTTACATTTTCGTTCATAACTTTTGAACCGCTGAACCGATATCGCTCAAATGCAATACCAAACTTCTCGGGAGAACTTCCAATATATATGTTAAGTTTCAGTCATCTCTGTGAAATATTTTGTCCGCGACAGCATTTTCCACAGACAGACAGACAGACAGACAGACAGACAGACAGACAGACAGACAGACAGACAGACAGACAGACAGACAGACAGACAGACAGACAGACAGACAGACAGACAGACAGACAGACAGACGGACAGACGGACATCGCTAGAATGTCTTAAAATCGATCGGGCATCATGAATATATATACTTTATGGGGTCCCAGATCGATATTTCGATAAGTTACAAACGGAATGACAAACTTATATATACCCTCTATCACTAAGTGGAGGGTATAAAAAGTGTTTTTACATTTTAGAGAGTATAAAAGATTGGGTAGCAAAGAATATAACAGTTTCACTGGCTTTATGTACATTTAATAAACAAATGGAAAATTATGTAACAAATAAGTAAAAAATAAAACAAATGGAAAATATTTATGCGAAAAGCTTAGACTTGGTGAAAAAGTAGTTTTGGTAAAAAAAAACGATTTTTTTTTTCACAAAAAAAAAATTATGTTAAACAAAATTTAATGAACCCAAAATTTTTGGTGAAAAAAAAAATTTATGAAAAAAAGTTTTTGATGTATTTTTTTGATGAAAAGAAAAATTTTTTGATGTAAAAAAATTGATGAAAAAAAAAATATGAAAAAAAAAAATTTTGGTGAGAAAAAAATTTATAATAAAAAATTTGACAAAAAAAATTTATGAAAAAAATTGATAAAAAAAAAAATGAAAAAAAAATTATGAAAAAAAAAAATTTGATAAAAAAAAAATAAATGAAAAAAAAATTGATGAAAAAAAAAATTTCATGAAAAAACAAAAAAATTGATGAAAAAAAATTTTGATGAAAAAAAAATTTTTGATGAAAAAAAAATATTTGATGAAAAAAAAAATTAATGAAAAAAAAAAATTATGAAAAAAAAAAATTAATAAAAAAAAAGTATGATGAAAAAAAAAAATTATGAAAAAAAAAATTGATGAAAAAAAAAATTGATGAAAAAAAAAAATTGATGAGAAAAAAAAATTTGATGAAAAAAAAATTTATGAAAAAAAAAATTGATGAAAAAAAAAATTTGATGAAAAAATTTTTTTTTTGTTGAAAAATAATTATGTTACTTTTTATTCACCAGCTGGTGAAATCGGATTTATTCACCACGAGGTGAATTATTATCCAAGTTACAAACCCAAGTTATTAAAATTTTTGGTTTTAAGAAAATGAAAATAGTAATTCTTGTTTTCTTTTTCGTTAATTGTTAGAAAATTAGACACCAGCCTAAAAACATTATCATGTTAAAAAAATAAAAAAAAAAATAAAAATAAAAAGGAAAGAAAAAGAAAAAAAAAAAAGAAAAAAGAAAAGAATGAAGAATGATGATTTTTAAAAAATTTTCCAAAGGATAAAATTTTGTTTAGAAAAAAAATTTTTCATAGAAAAAAATCTGAAGGAAAACTCTAAAAATTTTTTAGGGAAAATCTGAAAACTTTTAAAGGAAAATTGTGACTAAATCAGATATATCTGTCAATTTTGAAGTTCTTGTTATGAAGAGTGACAATTTCGGTCTAAAAAAAATTGAATAAGACTTTTCCTATAGGAAAAATGTATAAGAATCTGACACTTTTTCTATAAAAAAAAGCCTTAGAATCAAAGACTTTTTCCATAGAAAAATATCTCAGAATTTAGGAATTTTTCTATAGGAAAACTATCGCATAATCTCAGGCTTTTTCTATAGGAAAAATGTCTCAGAATCTGAGATTTTTTAATAGAAAAAATATCTTAGAATCTGAGACTTTTTATAGGAAAAATATCTCTGAATCTTAAACTTTTTCTAAAGGAAAAATGTCTCTTTTTTATAAGGAAAAATTCTCAAAATCTGAGAAGAAGTCTGAGATTCCGAGACATTTCTCCTCTAGGAAAAATGTTTAAGAATCTAAGACTTTTTCTATAGGAAAAATGTCTCAGAATCTCAGACTTGTTCTATAGGAAAACTCTCTCAGAATCTGAGACTTTTTCTATAGAAAAAATGTCTCAGAATTTGAGTCTTTTTCTATTGAAAAAGTTCTTAGAATCTAAAACTTTTCTATGCGAAACAAATCTAAGAATCTAAGAACTTTTGCATAGGAAAGATATCTCAAGAACTCTTTAGAGTGTGAGACGTTTTCTTAAGTAAAAGGTTTAAGAATCTGAGACTTTTTCTGTGGGAAAAAGTTCTTAGAATTCGAAAATGTTTTTATAGGTAAAAAGTCTCAGATTCCGAGATATTTTTCATATAGAAAAAGCATTTCTTTAAAAAAAATGTATCTGATATTTTCTATTTATGAAGAATTTCTTCTATTAAAAAATTCTCAAATTTAGACTTTTTTATACGACAAATATGTTAAAATCTGAGACTTTCGTCTACATAGAAAACGTAAAATTTTTCTAAAAACAATTTAAAAAAAAATTGTTCTAAACGGAAATATGATCATAAAAAACAAGGCTCTTTAAAGGAGGGCCCTGATTTTTAATTTAAAAATCGGCTGCAGTGTTTTTTTTTTTGCAAAAAAAAAGGATCCCTGTTTTTGCTTATCCGACCGACAACGGTGAATTGATGTTTTTTTTTATTCGAAGTAAAAAAAAAAAATCCCCCCCCCCCCCCCCCCCCCCCCAACTCAAAAGCTGTACCCCCCACTGGTTTATAGGCAACAAATAGAAGCCTATTTCACTTTAATTTGGTTTGTGAGTGTTTTTAACACTTATAAAAGATTTGACAAAAGATAAATCTAATCGATCCATGTTTGAACTTGGGACCCATTTTTCGGGAAACACTGGTGTAGGGTATTATATGGTCGGTCTTGACCAAGAATAAATTTATCTTTTTTACTTGTTATATTTGTTTATATTGTGAATTTTACATTTTTTATTGTTAAATTTCATTTAAAATTTTGAATTTTAAAAATAAAACTTTGCCAAATTTTTCTCCCATTCACACATTTTAACTTTCCTCATCAAAGTAGTTACAACAAATAAATATTTACAATTCAGCAAATAAAATGTTTCTCTTTAATTTTAACTATTCCTAAGGCTATTTATGGCAATTATCATTCCGTGTTTCAATGCCTGAAACATCAAACGAAGTTAAATGAAAAACATTTAGAAAATTAACATTTTTTCAAAGTCACGTTTTATTCTGTTGTAAAAACAAGTTAATTTACCTTCAATTGTTTGCTGATGACGATGATTTCGGTCATAACAATCATAATTTCAATTGTGTCATTTTATATATAAACCAAAAAGGTGTTTCATTACTTACGGTGTAATTTTTGTGACAACAATTGACCAAACACCCACCACACCGACCACAACGAATTTCTGTTGATGTGGTTAATACACATTTCATTTCGGATGGGAGAGGTAGAGGGAGGTGTTTTCATGTTGACAGCATGCCTTTGGTTTCGCAAAATACTTACCTACAGTTATTTACACATGAAGGAAGACATGTCGTAACATTACCTTAACATAACTTGCAGCATAAGCCGCCAAGGCATTAGTAGCCACCAGCAACACAGTTGAGGTTTATATTTCTTCACTTATGATTTGCACTGTGGTTGTGAAATTTATGAGTTAAATGTTACAAAATGTTGCTTTAAGGTTGTGTAGGTGTTAGCAAAATCTTAAATGCATGAATTTTATAAAATTTATGTTAGGATTCAGATTCTGAGACATTTCTCGTATAGAAAAAGTCTCAGATTCTGAGACATTTTTCTTATAGAAAAAGTCTCATATTCTGAGACATTTTTCTTATAGAAAAAGTCTCAGATTCTGAGACATTTTTCTTATAGAAAAAGTCTCAGATTCTGAGACATTTTTCTTATAGAAAAAGTCTCATATTCTGAGACATTTTTCTTATAGAAAAAGTCTCCGATTCTGAGACATTTTTCTTATAGAAAAAGTCTCAGATTCTGAGACATTTTTCTTATAGAAAAAGTCTCAGATTCTGAGACATTTTTCTTATAGAAAAAGTCTCAGGTTCTGAGACATTTTTCTTATAGAAAAAGTCTCAGATTCTGAGACATTTTTCTTATAGAAAAAGTCTCAGATTCTGAGACATTTTTCTTATAGAAAAAGTCTCAGATTCTGAGACATTTTTCTTATAGAAAAAGTCTCAGATTCTGAGACATTTTTCTTATAGAAAAAGTCTCAGATTCTGAGACATTTTTCTTATAGAAAAAGTCTCAGATTCTGAGACATTTTTCTTATAGAAAAAGTCTCAGATTCTGAGACATTTTTCTTATAGAAAAAGTCTCAGATTCTGAGACATTTTTCTTATAGAAAAAGTCTCAGATTCTGAGACATTTTTCTTATAGAAAAAGTCTCAGATTCTGAGACATTTTTCTTATAGAAAAAGTCTCAGATTCTGAGACATTTTTCTTATAGAAAAAGTCTCAGATTCTGAGACATTTTTCTTATAGAAAAAGTCTCAGATTCTGAGACATTTTTCTTATAGAAAAAGTCTCAGATTCTGAGACATTTTTCTTATAGAAAAAGTCTCAGATTCTGAGACATTTTTCTTATAGAAAAATTCTCAGATTCTGAGACATTTTTCTTATAGAAAAAGTCTCAGATTCTGAGACATTTTTCTTATAGAAAAAGTCTCAGATTCTGAGACATTTTTCTTATAGAAAAAGTCTCAGATTCTGAGACATTTTTCTTATAGAAAAAGTCTCAGATTCTGAGACATTTTTCTTATAGAAAAAGTCTCAGATTCTGAGACATTTTTCTTATAGAAAAAGTCTCAGATTCTGAGACATTTTTCTTATAGAAAAAGTCTCAGATTCTGAGACATTTTTCTTATAGAAAAAGTCTCAGATTCTGAGACATTTTTCTTATAGAAAAAGTCTCACATTCTGAGACATTTTTCTTATAGAAAAAGTCTCAGATTCTGAGACATTTTTCTTATAGAAAAAGTCTCAGATTCTGAGACATTTTTCTTATAGAAAAAGTCTCACATTTTGAGACATTTTTCTTATAAAAATTTTTAGTGAATTGCTATTGAAAATTTTTATTGAACTCTATGAAAAAAAATGATTTCTCAGAATCTATGGTTTGTTTTATAGTTTCAAAAGTTTTATTAAAAAATATGAAAATGATTTTCAGAATTCTTGTAATATTTATAAATATAAATTCACTTTACCGTTGCTATCTTCTTCATTGCTGCTGTTCTCATTATTTCCTTAACAGTTTTTTTTATTAAGTGTTTCAACACTTCCTACAAAAGTGTTAATAAAAAAAATTATAAAAAAAATATTTTAATTTGATTTAAAAGTTAATTATGAAAATAAAAACTTTTTTAAGATTTTGTACAGATTAAATAACACGATGTATAAAATCTTAAAAAAAATGTTAAGATACTTTAAGTGGTTAAATTGTTTTAAGAGTTCATAGTTAAGTATGAAAAAGTTTAACAACACCATCATCAAGATCACAAACACCTTCCACATACATGGTGGTTAAAAGTTTGACATTCCGTTTGTAATATCCCAGGAAAATTTTAACTAGCGATCAAAGTTGGAAAATATTATGTATTTCGACCAAAATTTATGTCCGAACTTTTTGATAAAATCCGGCTAAAAAATTCGGAAATTCGACGCATTTTATTGGAAAAATATTTAAAAAAAATTCCAGATTTTGGTCCACATATGAGGCATTCCACACCAAATGTCCACCTACATGTGTCCCGTAAATTTCTGAATAGGTTGTTTGGATAGCCCTATATGGAGCTAAGAAAATTGCGTTTTTGGTTTTTCAAATTTTAAAAAACTGGGCTTAGGAGGCGTGGTCAAATATTGGAAAAATTGTCAAATTTTTGGCAAGTTGCCTTGATTAAATATTTATCACATTAAAACGGAATGCACCACAATCTTATAAATTTACACTCTTATATAGTTTTGTGTGGGCTATCGAATAAAATTTTTTTCTTTGGAAAATTTTCAGAACCGGTTCTGAAATTTTCTATTTTTTAAAAAAGTCAATTTATCAAAAATCCGGCCACTGTTTTCTTTTTTTTAATATTTTTTTTTTTAAGTTTAGATGTTTGTCCATCCACACAAAAAAAATCAGAAAAACATTTTTCGTTTTTTTTCGAGAAAATCGCATTTGAATTTTAAATTTCATAACAATTTTGTAATTTGCTTGTATTTTCTTGTTTTAACGTTGCGAATGAGTAATATTAATTGCATGAACGTTAATACAAGATGGACAAACGTCTAAACTTAAAAAAAAACTAATAAAAAAAAAAAGTGGCCAGATTTTTGATAAATTGACTTTTTTAAAAAATGGAAAATTTCAGAACGGGTTCTGAAAATTAAAAAAAAAAAAAATAATAATCTATAGACAATACAAAACTATATAAGAATGTAAATTTTTGAGATTGTGGTGCATTCCGTTTTAATGTGATAAATAATCAAGGCAACTCGCCACAAATTTGACCATTTTTCCAATATTTGACCACGCCTCCTAAGCCCAGTTTTTGAAAATTTAAAAACCAAAAACGCAATTTTCTAAGTTCCATATTGGGCTATCCATACAACCTATTCAGAAGTTTACGGTACACATGTTTTTTTCGCTGGACTTTTGGTGTGGAATGCCTCATACGCTGATTTTTAAACATAAAAAATATTTTTATCCAAATTAGTCTCAAAACTTGGAAAATGTTCAGTTTGTTATCTAAAAAGTATTAAAAAATATAAAAACAAGATTTTGGTCGGATAATGCTGATCAGCATCTGAGAACCAAAATCGCAGATCAGCATTTTTGGACCAAAATCGCGTTTTTATATTTTTTAGATAACACGCATAACATTTTTCAACTTTTGTTATATTAAAAATAGTAAAAAAAATATAAAAGCGCAGATCAGCATTTTTGGACCAAAATCGCATTTTTTTATATTTTAATAAATAACACACATAACATTTTCCAACCTTTTAGACCAATTTGGATACAAAAAATAATTTTTGTGTTTAAAAATCATCATCTGTGGACCAAAATAGCGGTTTTGGATTTTTTTAAATATTTTTCCAATAAAGTACGGAACTTTTCCGAATTTTTGAGCCAGATTTGGTCAAAAAATTCCAACATGAATTTTGGTTGAAATACGTAATTTTTTCCAACTTTGATCGATGGTTGCCGACTGAAGATGACCTAGCGAAATTTTTTCATAAATTTTCTCTCAACTTTCCCACAATTAGCTCTAATGACAATCGTTTGGCAGGTATTACGATATGAAATTCGAAAATTACGATATGGAATTCGAAAAGTGATCAGCACATCAAAATTAATAAAAACAAGTATAAAATGTAAATTCGGCCTTGCCGAATGTAGTGATACCCTCCACTATTTCAAAAAGATTATTGCAAAAAAAAGAAAAATTACTTTTGAAAAAAAAAAAAAAAATTCCGCGAAAAAAATTTTTGTTAAAAAAATTTTTGGAAAAAAAAAAATCCAAGATTTTTTTCTTTTTTGTCCAAAAATATGTTCGTGCTTGTTAAAATACCATCTGGCGTTCAATTATGTTCACATATGTCAACCAGCAGAAGAATTAAAGCATTTTGTATTTTTAGGTTATGTTGAATGTAATAAAATTTTTGAGGTATCCTTACATTTTCGTTCATAACTTCTGAACCGCTGAACAGATATCGCTCAAATGGAATACCAAACTTCTCGGGAGAACTTCCAATAAATATTTCAAGTTTCAGTCATATCCATGTAGTATTTTGTTCGTAATCACCATTTCCACAGACAGACAGACGGACATCGCTAAAATGTCTTAAAATCGAACGGGGATCATGAATATATGGGGCATTCCATGTCAAATCAGACACTTTGAAATTTTTTTTTTTTAAATTTCCCAATTTGTTTACAGTTTTTAGTAACCTTCGAAAACTCCTTCGTGGTAAATTTTTCGGTTTTTTTGATGACCCGTTCAAAAGATATCGAATTTTTAAAAATTGGTAATTTGTTCCTTTACTCAAACTTCTTTTACTCATAACTTATTCAATAATGGTCCAAATTTAATTTTTTTTTTTTTTCTAAATTTTTGTTTTATTACGTACTTTAAAAAAAAAAAATCCCAAAAAATTCTTAAAAGCGCTCTAGTATGCGATTTTAAAGTTTTAAAATTTAAATCTCACTTTTGAAAATGTTTGTACTCTTCGATTTTTTTGAAATTTTTTTGTGTAAAACTTCTATCGATTCTACAAATTTTTTGCCCAGGAGGATCGTCGGATTACTATTTTTTTAATTTTTTTTAAAAAAATTATTGTAATTTTCCAATCTTAAAATCATTTCTACTGCTCCAATGGTGCGTTACAGGGGTCATTTATAAGACCGACCCACATTAATTTTTACGTTTTTACATTTCTTTGGAACAAACTAATACCCTATCTCCAATTTCTAAGGGGGCTCCCACACAAAACGACATTTTTTAAAATTTGCTCCAACCGCTTTAACTGCCCTAATAATGCCCTTAGAGCAACAAATGTATGACCGACCCACAATATTTTTTTAGTCCAAACATTTTCTCTGAACACCCCTAACCTCTATCTTTAACTGTTAAGTTGGTCCCCATACATTTTTTTTTATTTTTTTGTAAATTTGTTTTATTTAATCAGCTTCTACCGGTCCAATGGTGCGTCCGAGTGGGGTCAACCCCCAACCCCCATTTATTTTTACCCTACAATATTTTTTTAAAACATACCTACGCCCTATCTCCACTCCCTAAGTAGGCTCCCATACAAATAACAGTTGGAGCAAATTTTATAAAAATGTAATTTTGTATGGGAACCTATTAAGGGAGTAGAGATAGGGCGTAGGTATGTTTTAAAAAAATTTTGTATTGTAAAAATAAATGGGGGTCGGTCTCGCTAATGACCCCTCTCGGACGCACCATTGCACAGAGGGCCAGACAGATCGATTTCCGGCCAAAAGTCCATATTTGTAAATTCTCAAAAAAATGTTTACCAGTTTGTTGGGCATCTATAGAAGCAGATTTTCTGAACTTATCTTTATATTCCAATTGCACCCTTTCCTTTGACAGGTCTTCAAAGTTAAAAAAGTTGGTAAAAAAAATTTTAAAAGTTGAGATACTTTTTTAATTTTTTTTCCAAACTTCAATTGCTAAAGTTAAACTTTTCGTTTGAGTGGTTCAACCTTATATATAAGCCTTTGTAACGAAAATAACATGGACAAATATAACTCATTTGCCTGGTAGCAATTCGCGTTTTTTGTGGAAAAAGTTGTAATTTTTTAGCTATTTACCCCGCGCCGAAAAAATCCTCATTGATCCTCAGTTCGATACAATCGGTCTATATTTTTTTTGATATAGAATGGATCCATATCTTTCGAAAAAAGTTGCCCAAACTTGCTCAAAATGATAAATGGCGAAACTACAGCTATATATGCAGTGATTCGAGATTTGTTTTAAGAAAAAATAATTTAAAAAATAATCATTCTTTAAACTTTAAGAAGCATATTTAGTCCGCCATTTTATTTTTTAAAACTCGGAGTAACAATTCTTATTCAGTAACTCAAAGACCCGCATAAAACAAAATTTGAGTTCAATCGGACAATTTAAAAAAAAAAAAAATGTCCGCCATATTGGATCCGCCATTTTGATTTTTTTGTTTTTTAGTTAAATTTTGAAATCAGCGACCTCGAATTCCTCTAGAAGCACATTTTCAGATGGATCCAACAACGATAAAGACTTTTGGCCGAAATTGGATCATGCTGGCCCTGTGTGCATTGGACCGGTAGACGCTGATTAAATAAAACAAATTTACAAAAAATAAAAAAATTTTATGGGGACCGCCTTAACAGTTAAAGATAGAGGGTAGGTGTGTTCAGAGAAAATGTTTGGACTAAAAAAATATTGTGGGTCGGTCATACATTTTGTTGCTCTAAGGGCACTATTAGGGCAGTTAGAGCAGTTGGAGCAAATTTTATAAAATGTCGTTTTGTGTGGGAGTCCACTTCAAAATTGGAGATAGGGTATTAGTTTGATCCAAAGAAATGTTAAGACGTGGAAATTAATGGGGGCCGGTCTTATAAAGGACCCCTCTATGACGCACCATTCGAGCAGTAGAAATGATTTTAAGATTGGAAAATTACAACAAAATTTTTTAAAAAAAATTATCGTTATCCCACGATCCTCCTGGGCAAAAAATTTGTAGAATCGATAGAAGTTTCACACAAAAAAAATTTAAAAAAAATCGAAGAGTACAAACATTTCCAAAAATGAGATTTAAATTTTAAAACTTCAAAATCGCATACTAGAGCGCCTTTAAGAATTTTTGGGGATTTTTTTTTTAAAGTACGTAAAAAAACAAAAATTTTGAAAAAAAAACTTGAAATTTGGACCATTATTGAATAAGTTATGAGTAAAAGAAATTTGAGTAAAGGAACAAACTACCAATTTTTAAAAATTCGATATCTTTTGAACGGGTCATCAAAAAATCTGAAAATTTACCACGAAGGAGTTTTCGAAGGTTACTAAAAACTGTAAGCAAATTGGGAAAATCTAAAAAAAAAAATTTTAAAGTGTCCGATTTGACATGGAATGCCCCATATATACTTTATGGGGTCCCAGACCGATATATCTATGAGTTACAAACGGAATGACAAACTTATATATACCCTCTATCACTAAGTGGAGGGTATTAAAATCGGATTTTACTTATTGGATTTGGCTAAAATTACGTTTAAATGAAAGATCGTCTTAAACTCTATGAAAAGGTCAAGGGAAAAAAATTTGAGATTTTTTTGAAAAAATTCTGAAACATCTGAAAACTCCGCATTTTTTTGGCAAATTTTCAATAGCGATATTTAAAAATAATCGAATTTGGCTCAAATTAAGTTTAAATGAAAAATCGTCTCAAACTCTATAAAAAGGTGAAAGAAAAAAATGTTTAGATTTTTTTTTAATTCCTTGAAGCAAAATCTCGAAAATAGTTCGACCGATTTAAAATTTTTTAGATATTTATGTTCAGAGCATCAAAATTAAAAAATATGATGTATTGCAAGACATCTATAAATTTTTTTTAATTTTCATAAATCCAAAACTTGGTTCACCGGGCGCCACCCGATAATTTAATCCGATAAAAGAATAAAAATTTGACCGGATGTTCCAAATTGAAAGGTGATTTTCTTTGCCATTTAAAAAAATCCCTGTCTACTAGTGCATACTTTTAATTACACTGTGCTACAAAAAACACAAAATCGAATATACTTTTGAAATGAGGTAGTTAAGGTTGTAGGTCTCGTGGAAAATATCACAAAAATGCCCATCAAACTTGCCAGACACCCTCAAATTTTAAAGTTATTGTCAAAAAACGTTTTTTTGGGACTTTTCTCACTAAACCACGTGTAACTTAAGAAGTTTTCAACCGATTTTAATTTTTTTTACTGTTTTGGATTGAAGAAGGATATGGCTTTTTATGTGTGTGAATTGGTCTATACATATAAGAAAGATATGTATTGATTTTTTCAACAATATTTAATTTTTTTGTTAATTTTTGAAAATTTTTTGAGTTTATCGATTTTTTTCTGCTATACTTCGTTCAACAATGTTTATATTTATAAACGTATTCTTAAAGACGATTTAATTGTGAATACGATGAGCTTTATGCCGAAAAAATCGAATAACAATTGACAGAGTTGTGATAATTTTTCTAAAAAAGAAAATTAAGATTTTGCATGAAATTGCCGTTCTGACAACCCAGACAAAAAAATAAAAAAAATAAACGAACATGCTGCGAGGTCGCGTATCATTATTTTAAAGGTTTTTCGCCCCCTGAATTCGAATTTGACCTTGAAATTGCGCTATCTTATTAAGTTTTTGATAGTTTAATTTTTGTTAAATATCTCAAAAACCTGACGCGATAGAGCAATTTAAAGGCCAAATTCGGATTCAGCGCGCCAAAAACCTTTAAAAATATTGTACATGACCTCTTATGATAAATTTATTTTTTTTGCCTGGGTTATCTGAATGGCGATTTCCTGCAAAATCTTAATTTTTTTTTTTTAGAAAAATTATCACAACTCTGTCAATTCTTATCTGATTTTTTCAAATTAAAGCTCGTCGTATTCAGAATTAAATTTTCTTTAAAAATACGTTTATAAATATAAAGGTTGTTAAACGAACTATAGCAGAAAAAAATCGATAAACTCGAAAATTTTTCAAAAAATAACAAAAAAAATTAGATATTATAGAAAAAATCAATTGATATCTTTTTTATATGTATAGACCAATTCACACACATGGAAAGCCCTATCTTTCTTCTATCCAAACCAGTTGAAAAATTTAAAATCGGTTAAAAATTTTCGGAATTACACAAGGTTGTGAGCAAAGTCCCAAAAAACGTTTTTTGACAATAACTCTAAAATTTGAGGGTGTCTTGCAAGTTTAATGGGCATTTTTGTGATCTACTCGACAAAACCAACAACCTATACTATGTCACATCAGAAGTATTTTTTCACTGTAGCACAGTGTTATTTAAAGTTTCTAAAAATATTAAACAATTTTTAAATATAATCGATTTGTTTTTCTAATTTAAAATACATCAAAAATTATATAATAAATGCAGTATTTTAATGAAAATATTTATAAAATACTATAAAATATAAATTACTAATAACTCCCTAAGGTTATTTAAATAAATTTAATGATATGATGATATAATTTTTATTTTAATACATTTGTATTTTCACAAAATCACATGCAAACACACATATGAAGTGACGGTGATTGCCACTTGTATGAAGTTTTTAATTATTACCCGTGGCAGTAAATTTTTAATGGAAACAAAAATTACATTCTCAAATGTTGCAAAAAAAAACTGTGCAAACACAATGTGTAATATTATGAGAAATTTTCATATTTATGAGGAATTTAAAAATAAAAAATAAAAAGTAGACAAATGGTAAGAATAAGGAGAATATACGAAATAAACAGTTTCCGGGATTTTATGCCTGAATGCACATAAGTATTAAATGAACAGACATAAATACATACACATACAAAAACATTCATATTACATCAATTTTAATATACACGACCTAACACACATTTGCTTAAGCATACACTCAAAATATTTTGTAGGCAAAAACAAATGAAAAACATATTTTAAACAAGTGATAAAACATTTGAAAACCTTCCCAGTAATTATTCATTTATTTTAACAAACATCAACATTTGTTTTTTACTGTTGATAAAATTTTCCATAATAAATAACATTGAACATTAAAAAATAACTTCACTTTCATTTTTTTTTACCAACAAATTCGAAAAAAATAACCTACGAAAGCATTAAATATTAATGATTGTTGTGTTATTTTTACCAACAAATTCAAAACAATATTACATACGAAAACATTAAAAATTAATGATTTCGTTGGTTATTTTTAAAATTTTTCTATTGATTTTTATTTCAAAAAAAAATTTAATAAAATTTTTGGGGAATCGATCCCGCAATTAACTACATTCTGGCCAGACACTCTACCCATCGTGCCAAAGTCACTTGATACAAACATGTTTTTATATTTCTATAAACACTTTTTTGATTTTTTTGTCTACAAAAAATAACTAACACAAGTAGGTAAAAACTAAAGACTTCTCTTTAAAAAAGCTAACAATTTAAAAAAAAAACATAACGTACACAAATCATTAAAAATTAAAGAAGAATCACTTATTTTTACTTACAGAACAAAAATAAACTACTTTAAAAATTGAATGCTAATGAAAGTCTTTATTTTTTAACTGAAGTTTTTATCTATTTCGGTTTGAGTCCATATTAATTATTTCTAAGAAATAATTATTTTTGTTGTACAATGAGAAAATCTGAAAAAATTAATTGACAACACAGGCTAAGTGGAGATGTCGACAGCTTTCGGATGAAGCCACCCTTCCTTCGTCAGCACTTTTCGATTGTCACTGTAGGTGTGTAAGATTAAGATCAGCTATTTAAACGTACATTAAGGGGAAAAAGCGAACGGGAATTATATCACATTTCATTATATAATATATAAAACAGAATTAAAAACTCAACTCATAAGGTACAATGCAATTTAGTAATATTTCTAAGAATTAGAAATACGAAATATAAATTCAAACCTAACGGACATTTTTCAAGACTTGAAAAGTCCTACTAAGGGATGCAACTCTGAGAAAATCTACTACAGTGTAAGAAATTACAACTGTGTTGGGAAAAGTTAAAAATAGATTCATTAAGTAATAGATAAAAACTTCAGTTATAAAATATAAAGTCCAACAATATATAAAACAGAATTAAAAAGTCTTTATTTTTTTATGTTGTTATTTTTGAAACAACAAATAGTCATTTAAAAAAACTGAACATTGAACAAATGTTTTTTCTTTTAAAAACGACACAACGTAAAACTTTTTAAATAAACTACAAACAGTTAATGACATAATTTTTTGAGTGTACACTAAAAAAATCGAATAAAAAATACTTGTCTAAAATAATTTAAAGCCGATATTCACTTAAATTAAATTTTTTACACCTAAATTTTTTTAACTTTTGATTTTCCGAAGTGTCAGCGCAAATTTAAGGTATTGCGATACATAATAATCGGCACAGGTTCACAAAATTTGAACTTTTTCAATTTGCCTGACCTTTGACCACTGATTTGTATGGATTTTAGTGTGCTGATTCCGAAACCGTTATCCAATTGTTTCCATCAGCTCGCGTTTGCGAGCAAATCGCTGTTAAAAAGTCGAAAAAGTGCGTTTTTACCAATTTTGCTTGGCTATAATTTCCAAAAAAAAAAATATTGCCTCAGTTTTAAACACAAACATAACTATATTGGATGCCAGGATTCCAAAACTGGTATTAGCTTTTTTCTGACAGCTTTAATTTTCGATTTATTAAAAAGGGTATAAATATTCAGATAAAATTAAAGGGGACATAAATTTAAAAATTTTATTTTAGCGATATCTCAAAAACTAAAAATGACTCAACAAAAAAAGAACATTTTTGGAATCAGCATATCCAACTAGTGTTGGTAAATATAGACTTACAAACATGCCAAAAAAATCCTATTTTCAAAATTTCCTTAGGCTATATCTCGAAAACTAGAGCTGACCCAAAAAAATGGTAGCCAGATTTGAAATCAGCGTACCCCTAAAACCAAAATTAGCTATCAGAACCCGGGCAAAAAAAAGTGTTGCCCTGTGTTATTAATTTTAAACACAAATATCAAAAAAAAAAATAAATAAAACCACTAAAACGGTTTTCGAGATATCGCTATCCGAAATTTTGAAAACATTGGGTTTTCCCAACGTATAAGACATTTTTTTACAAAAATCTCAAAATTTGTTTCCCTTGACCCTTTCACCGAGCTTGAGACAAACTCTTATTATACCCCCCCCACTCTACTGATAGAGGGTATAAGTATATAAAATTGGAATTCCGTTTTTAACACTTCGAAATATTGATCTAGGTCCCCATAAAGTATATGGGGCATTCCATGTCAAATGAAAAAAAAAATGAAAAAAAAAAATTTTTAGATTCTCCCAATTTTTTTACAGTTTTTACTACCCTTCGAAAACTTCTTCGTGGTAAATTTTTTTGATGACCCGTTCAAAAGATATCGAATTTTTAAAAATTCGTAGTTTGTTCCTTTACTCAAACTTCTTTCTCCATTCAAAATTACATTTTTATAAAATTTGCTCCAACTGTTATTTGTATGGGAGCTTACTTAGGGAGTGGAGATAGAGCGTAGGTATGTTTTGAAAAAATGTTGTAGGGTAAAAATAAATGGGGGTCGGTCTCACTAATGACCCCTCTCGGACGCACCATTGGACCGGTAGAAGCTGATTAAATAAAACAAATTTACAAAAAATTAAAAAAAATGTATGGGGACCGCCTTAAATTTAGAGATAGGGAGTAGGTGTGTTCAGAGAAAATGTTTGGACTTAAAAAATATTGTGGGTCGGTCATTTTGTTGCCCTAAGGGCATTATTAGGGCAGTTAGAGCGGTTGTAGCAAATTTTAAAAAATGTCGTTTTGTGTGGGAGCCCCCTTAGAAATTGGAGATAGGGTATTAGCTTGTTCCAGAGAAATGTTAAGACGCAAAAATTAATGGGGGTCGGTCTTATAAATGACCCCTCTAGGATGCACCATTGGAGCAGTGGAAATGATTTTAAGATAAGAAAATTGCAATAAATTTTTTTCAAAAAATTTTAGAAAATAGTAATAATCGTTATCCCACGATCTCCCTGGGAAAAAAATTTTAAGAATCGATAGAAGTTTTACACAAAAAAATTTCAAAAAAATCGAAGAGTACAAACATTTTCAAAAATGAGATTTAAATTTTAAAACTTAAAAAAAAGTATATCAAAAAACAAAAATTTAGAAAAAAAAAAAATTTTAACTTGGACCATTATTGAAGAAGTTATGATTAAAAGAAGAGTAAAGGAACAAACTACCAATTTTTAAAAATTCGATAGCTTTTGAACGGGTCATCAAAAAAATCTGATAATTTACCACGAAGGAGTTTTCGAAGGGTACTAAAAACTGTAAACAAATTGGGAAAATCTAAAAAAAAAGTTTTTCAAAGTGTCCGATTTCACATGGAATGCCCCATATATATGTCCTTTATTTATCTAAATATAAATAGAATTACATTTCTGAACACCATAAATACTTAAATAAAGTTCAGGGTGAACATAGGGCGTCCCAATTTTTATTTAAGTTTAACTAAATTTTAGGAAATTTCATTAAAAAATTTTCAAAGAAATTTTTTTCTAAATTTTAGTTATATCTTTTTTTCAGCGCGGTCTTTGGCAACAAAGAGAATGCTATTTCACTCAAATTTGGTTTTCTACACTTGTTTTTACTTAGGAACAACTTTTCGAAATACACTGGTGTAGGCAATTATATGGTCGGTCTTGACCGACTGACTTGTTTCATACCAATACTATTTGCTACGAACAATTTGGTCATTTAGCTAAATGTATTAGGAAAAAACATTTTCAGGGCTTATTTTACAAACATATTCTTTGTGAGTGTACTCTACATAATATATGACAGTCAAATTCTGGTATTTTTTTTTTTTTGTAAATTTTTTTTATGGGATTTCTTACACATAAGTATTATTTTTCTCTTTTCTTTTTTTGGCAACTTTAGAAGTTTATCATCTTTGATATAATTCAGGTTTATTCAGGCATAAGATTAACTGCCTATTTTGTAATAATACATATAAAATATTAAAGCATTTATGCAAAAAAAAATAATGTAAGATTATTATAGAGACTGTAATAATGGTGGCTTTTTAAACATGAACATAAACTGTATGATGAGAAAATTATGAAAATCTCAAGTGTAAAATACATTTAGGATTACTACCATAAACAACATAACAGCATTTAAATTGTCTGGAGTATATTTAAGGATTTATGTCCATATTTTTAAGATTCTGAAATATTTGGATATTATAGAACACTTTTAAGCTAAATTAGGATTTTAAATCAAAGTTCAATCCTAATTTAAACAAAAACAAGTAGAAAAGTTAAATTTGACTTGGACGAATCTATGAATACCCACCACAATGTCATTTTTAAATGATAGTAAATTTTCAAACGGGAAAAACTTAAAAATTTTTTTTGTAAAAAAAATACTAATTTTTTTGAGTGCAAAATTTTTTTCGAGTGTAAATTTTTTTTAGTGTAAAAATATTTTTGATTTACAAAAACACTTTTTAAAGTAATTTTATGGCTTACCAATGTTTATAATGATTCAGATTTGTCTTTAATCCTCAGATTTGTCTTTAAAAAGTAAGCGGTTTCTTATCTCGTAAATTCGCGAAAATATATTGCCGAAATTTACTCTTTTACTTATAACTTTTGAACCACCCCACCAAAAACTACTGCTTCGCCGTAAACAGGTTTGTAAGGGAATGTTGAGTTGATATTCCCTTACAAACATGCTTACGTATGACATGATATTTGGTCGCAATGTCCCACTTTAGAGCATTTCATCCGAGCGCTTATTTCAGCGCAATAAAAATGTAATGAAATCATACCTTCTTAGAAGCTTACTAGGTGCATTTTTGAAAGCATATTGGATGCTCAGAAATCATTGCTCCAAAAAAGCACAAAATTAATGTGTTACCATCACTAAAGTATTCATGCCTGAAAAGTTTGTATGAAGGAAGTGCTCCTCGTAGGCACACAAATAACACTACAGTTTTAATGTCTGAATAGTGTGTAGTCGAAACTTTTGTTTTCACTTTTGCACATGCGTACACGTCCGTTCACAAAAACACAAAATTATGAATTAAAATTGTATTTTTTTATTGCGTCATCCAAATTTTCGTTTTGCTGTTTGATGCTCGTAAGTTGTCGTATAATTCATAGTTTTTTCTCTCTGCCTTACGGTAGTGCATACTAGATGCACTACTGTAAGCGAATGTATTTAAAAATGTCTGTTTACATTCGTAATTTATCGAAAAATTTATATTTCAGAAATATCTATGTGCTGAAGACGAAGCGCTTGTGTATGCCAGAAAAATTATGAACTGCTTTCACAATCTCGATTATTTTTTGCTGGGACTTGACCGATTTCGCTCAATTGCAATACTTTTCAGCCTTTTATTCCAAGATGGTGTTGAGTAATCAATTTTTCAAAATGGCAATTTTCTCAAAAAAATTTAGAAATTAAAATTTTTAATTAATTTTGATCATTAAAAAATATAGATATCTTAAAAAAAGTTGGACAACGTTTTGTTGGTATTTAAATGTAGTTTTAGAAAAAAAAAATATGAAAAAAAATTATTCGAAGTAATTATCACTTATTTTTTAACGTTTAAAAATTAAAATCGACTTTTTGAAAAAGTCCGAAACCTTCGATTTTTTTGTAAAAAAAACTACAAAAAATTATACTCTTAATTACGCAACTTTTAAGCCATAATTCGAGATTTGATCGCAATTTGTTCTATTTTTTTTTTTAATTTTTAAAATTTCGGCTTTTATTTTTTGACGCTGATTTATTATACCCTCCACTCTAGTGATAGAGGGTATATATAAGTTTGTCATTCCGTTTGTAACACCTCGAAATATTGGTCTAGGACCCCATAAAGTATATATATTCATGATCCTCGATCGATTTTAAGACGATCTAGCGATGTCCGTCCGTCCGTCCGTCCGTCCGTCCGTCCGTCCGTCCGTCTGTCCGTCTGTCTGTCTGTCTGTCTGTCTGTTGAAAACACGCTAACTTTTGAAAGACTTTACGGAGGCTCCTGAAGTTTGGCATATATGTTGGGCATTTACCTGGTCAGGTTGGTATTGCAATCCAGCGAAATCGGTCCAGTGGTTCAAAAGTTATGAGCAAAAGACTGAATTTCGGCAAGGGTTTTTCGTGAATTTATGAGATAAAAAGCACTATAACTTTCGAAAATCAATTCTGAGGATGCTGAAGCTTGGCATATATATTTTGCGTTCCTCCAGCATAGTTCGTATTGAATTTCACCCAAATCGGTCCAGTGGTTCAAAAGTTATTAGCAAAACCGTGAATATCAGATTAGCTTCACCTTAAATTCACGTGGTGAAAACCCGTTAAACCTGTTTTAAAACCATTGGTAAGTCACAAAAATATTTTAAAACGTATTTTTGTCACTCAAAAATATTTTTATACCAAAACAAAAAAAAATACACTCGAAAAAAATTTTACACTCAAAAAAAAATTAGTAATTTTTTTTTAAAGTAAAATTTGA